>PVHT020000080.1:14613949-14702863 GCA_004024745.2 Catagonus wagneri
TGGGTATGTAAATTGGTACAACCACGATGGAAAAGAGTATGAGGGTTCGTCAGAAAACTGAATATAGAACTACCACATGACCCAGCAATATCACCTCTGGGCATCTATTCAGACAGAACTATAATTCAAAAAGATACATGTTCATAGCTGCACTGCTTACAATATCTGAGACATGGAAACAATCAAATGTTCAACAGATAAATGGATTAATAAGATGTGGTACATACATACAAATGGAATATTACTCAGCCATAAAAAGGACAACATAGCAACATGGATGCAGCTAGAGATTCTCATACCGGGTGAAATAAGTTAGAAAGAGAAAGGCAAATATCATATGATATCATTTACATGTGGAATATAAAAAACGGTGCAAATGATCCTATCTACAAACAGAAACAGATTCTGGACATGAAGAGCAGACTTATGGTTGCCAAGGGGGAGGGGAAAGGACAGGGGATGGGGAGTTTGGGGTTGGTAGATGCAAACTGTTATGTTCCGAATGGATAAGCAGTGGGGTGCTACTTCACTGCATAAGGAGCTTTTTTTTTTTTTAACTAGTGCCAATTGTATGAGCATTTTAGTTAATCCAGGCAGTGGGAATACCATCTGAATAGGAAAAGTGCTATTTCTTCTGCATGTCTTACTGGGAAGTCTTTGTTATAGAAGAATCATTTGGTTTGAGTGGTGAGTCCCAAAGGAAATGCCAATGATTTTGGATGGGTCTTTGAGGCTTTGGTTTAAGGTAGAATTTCTTAAGGCAAGCACTTCTAGAAACATTTCAGTCAACCCAAAGCTTTCCAAATTAAACAGTGAAAAGTGATTTTAGTATACATTTAGGAATTATTTTCAGAAGAAAACGTTTTCAGTGGTTTAGACATCTTTTTCTTTCAAAGAAATAGGAATAACAGCGTACTAGAAATTTCTGAGGGGAACGTCTTATCAATTTCCCCTACCTGCCATGTTTTCCCCCATTTTTTTTCAGCGTTTGTTATTTACCACTTTTAAAATTGTGTCCTCGATAACAGACAACTGGTAAATTAAAAGTAATTCCCACTTATTACTTTCCTGTGCAGAAACTCTTGATTTCTTAACTCCTTAACCCCACTCTCTGAGGAATTACTTTTACTGACAGAAGGATAGATCCATGCCATTTATTAGAGTTCTGAGGAAAATTCTTGAGCTTTTAATATATTTAAAGCTCTGTTCTTAATACAGAAAAAGGATGGAAGAGAGGAAAAGTTGATTATTTGGAAAGACGAATTCACAGAACCTTTCATAAATATTGAATAGAAGTTGCAATAACAAGTTAAAACTTTGCTATAGCTGAATACTGCCCTTGGGGAGCACATACTTAGGAGACATAAAAATCGCTACTTCATCCGACTACACTCCCTGAGGCAGAGCTTATGTATACATTGTGTATACATAGTGCCTGGCACACACAGGGCAGTCAAAAAGTACTTGATGACTTGACTGTCTGAATGCATGCAAGGAGCACGGAAGAATATGGCCCCCAAAGGCCTTACCATATAGAGCTCCAGCTCTCACAATGAGCTAACATGCTAAATCCCAGAGCTATTTCAACATTGTCAACTCTGGGCCAGGTGGTGGCCCTCAAAACTCAGCGTCCAGGACAGGGTACAGGAGAAAGACGAGGTACCCAGGGTAGTTGCTAGATGGCTGTTGTAGACCTGGTGCATCCAAGTAGGATAGAAAGCCCAGATACCAAAGCATGACTTAAAATAACACATCATTTGCGTGGGAAGTTGTAAACCAGCAGAAATCCACAGACTGTTGCTAAGTCACAGGAATCGCCCTTGAGAATATGCCTTTTGAGTTCACGTCATTGTGCAATCCAGCCAGCCACGCCATGCCAGCTCAGCTGATTTCCTCGAGGACACAAGACAATGTGGCGTGGGCAGTGTGGCTGGGAGGGTTGGTTATTCAGCTGGCTTGACAGCCACACCCACCCACGTGGAGAGTCACACCTTGGCACCTCAGAGTACACCTGACTTCCTGAGAAAGACTCTGGCGAGGGGCGCAGCTCATGTAAGTTATGGCATGTTTTCTCTCTTTCTAAACACAGCATCTGTGTTGCCTAGCGGATGTTTTAAGAGCCTTAGAGATGATGGGAGGACCTTTGTGAATTCACTGTTGAGGAGAGGTCCTTCCTTATTTTAAAAAATAATTTCGATGCCAGAGGAAGAAGTAGGGAATGAAAGAGTATTTGATAATCCTGTAAAACAAATGTTTTTTTAAATAGGATATAAAGAGCCCACGCACTAAGCTTATTTTATTAAATGTGCTAAGATTCTTGAAAACATTGCCTAGTCCATGTTTACGCCCCTATTATGTTAAAGCATACTGGATGGCAATGACAATGACGGCCATATTTCTGAAAGCTACAGAGTCAAGAATTTTGCACATACCTGCATGTCAATTCTATAAGGATGTAAAGGAGAGACTAGCTACAGCATCATCTTATAAATTAGGAACCTAGGCCCAGAGAGGTTAGCAATGTGTCTAGAGACACACAGCCAGCGATTATGATGGGCTAGTGCATGAAGCTCAAACTAAAATGATGTTTTGATATTTGCCTTTAATTATTTGGAATGTTCAAAGTGCCACATCATAATCATTTAAACTATTAATTGTTATGAGCATAGTGATAGCAAAACTATTAAAGTCTCACTGCAGATTTTTACCTTGAATCTTGTAAAACTGAAAAGAACAAGCAATTTTTTCTCTGTCAAAGTAAATTTTTTAAAAATTAGACGGACTGAAGGACATCCCCATATTTTAGAAATTATTACAACGCCATCATACTTTAGGATTCTGCAGGATGGCTTACAGAGAGTATCAACTATACCGTCAGTGCAAAATCAGACTTCTGCTTTTTGTTTCTAGTCTCATCCTGCATTCAAATTGTGAGTCATTTTGATTCTTTCAAAGTAGAAGAGCTTCATACACATAAAAGCAGATATTTACTAATTACTAATTACTCATTCTTATCCATCTTTCATTTGGTACTATTTTCTGAACCTTGCCATTAGTCATAGATCTTTGTGGTTTTTCAGGTGGTTGAAATGAATGAAGTCGTTGTAAAACTAGTATCACGCTTTCAGTTGGCCAGCGAATACTTTATATAAATACCCACTTTCTCACCCTCTCCTAGAGAAGACAAAGATCTGGCTGAAATAATTATTAACAGGCATGGAGATATAGAAGAGGCTATAAAATATTTACAAACAGCACATCCTTCGGACATCCAGTTGTTTTTCATGCATGTTGTTGAGTTTTTAACCCCAGCATGATATGGGAGGCAAAAAAATGGAATTTTTGCCTTCTATTTTGGCTATTTAAAAAATTCTTTGTTTTTCACTTTTGATTGAATTTTGTCACTTCTTGGTTGGGAGTTTGTGTTTTTGGAGATGACTGTTTCTTTCCTGAATAAGCTAGAATTGCATATTATGGAATATTAGCATTGAAGGGGATCCTGGAGATGATCCAGTCCAACTCTCCCATTTTGCAGTTGAGGACACCTTGTTTGGCATTTATTCACCTTAGTGCAGTGGAAGGCATCATCGTTGCCTGTTTTGACTTTCCCAGTGCCGGTTGGACCAACCCTAGGTTGAGGAGTAAACAAGTTTACGATGCTGTCAATCTGGCTGTTGGATTATTCTTCCCTAAAGTAATTTCAAGTGAGTTACAGATTTAAAAGTTTGAATTACACTTATTTCAGTGAATAAAGATGGCTGATACTTTGCTTCCTAAACATCCCACTCTTTCTTTGGATCTTGGTTAGGTGACCAAGTCAAGTGTTAACGCCCCGCAGAGCACAATAGCCTGTTAGGTGGTGAATTAGCGCCCCCTGTCTAGCACATTGCTGAGTCGCTACTGTTAAAAATCTTCTAAAGAGGAATTGTGAAACGAAAACGTTCCAAGTTCTGTGCTGGGTTCTTTATGCAATCTCACTTTAATTGTTAACACAAAAACTGTATGACCTATGTTGAGACAGCTCTGTAAGGAGACAAAGCAAATATGCAGTGTGGTAGGGGCTACTTCAGATTTGAAAGGAGAGTTGTGGACTGGAAATAAGTGACTTTATTAAAGAAGGAGATGTCCTGGAACTCTGGCAGCTCCCCGTTAGTAGAGGGTAAAGAAATCTAGAAAGGAATGTTGTCATAGACACACCAATTAAGAATTATTGCAGGAGTTCCCATTGCAGCTCAGCAGGTTAAGAACAAGACTGGTATCCATGGAGATGCGAGTTTGGTCCCTGGCCTCACTCAGTGGATTAAGTATCCAGTGTTGCCACAAACTGTGGCATAGATCACAGACGTGGTTCGGATCTGGCATTGCAGTGGCTGTGGTGCAGGCTGGCGGCTGCAGCTTCAGTTCAGCACCTAGCCCAGGAACTTCCATATGCCGTGGGTGCGGCCCTAAAAGGAGGGGGGGCATTGCAGAATAATAGGTAGGTAGGTAGGTAGGTAGGTAGGTAGGTAGGTAGATAGATAGATAGATAGATAGGATGTCATTCAAGGCAGCATAAGAGCAAGTGAGAGGGCAGAGAAATGAAGAAGACTACGGTGTGTATGTACAGGGATGTTGGGGGTCAGCGCTATTGGAAACTGGGAATATTGGATGAAGTGGGCAGTGATGGCTGGAGCAGGACTCAGAAGAGCTTCTCTGCCAACATAGGGGGTGAGGAGCTTGCCCTCGACAACTGGGAGCGTTGAGGGTTTTCAATAGGAAAATAAAGTAGATGGATTTCTTTTCCTGCCTTACAGGTTGAGATAATGTAACCTAACGTCAGAAGTCTAGTAAAAACAAACATACCTTGTAAAGCATACTCATTAAGCAAACGCTTCTGTTACTTTGACCCTGGTATAGAGAGATAACATTGTGAACACCCTACCCCACCCCTCTGCCCCCAGTCCTGGTATCATTCAAGCCCCAAAGACAATAACCACTTTCCTTCATTCATAGTTCTTTTTCTCTATAGTTTTGTCATTTATGTATACATCATCAGAAAGTACAAAAAGTGGAGTTCCCATCGTGGCTCAGTGGTTAACGAATCCAACTAGGAACCATGAGGTCGCGGGTTCGATCCCTGGTCTTGCTCAGTGGCTTAAGGATCCGGCATTGCCGTGAGCTGTGGTGTAGGTCGCAGACGCGGCTCGGATCCCGCGTTGCTGTGGCTGTGGCGCAGGCCGGCGGCTACAGCCCCTGTTAGACCCCTAGCCTGGGAACCTCCATATGCCAGGGATGTGGCCTTAGAAAAAGGCAAAAAGATGAAAAAAAAGAAAGTACAAAAAGTATATATATTTATTTTTGGTTGCACTGGCTGTATGAGGAAATTCCTGGGCCAGGGATTGAACCCACGGTACAGCTGCAGCCCGAGCCACTGCAGTGACAACACTGGATCCTCAACCTGATCTGCCACCAGGGAACCCCTGTTTCTGAGCTTTGTATGAATGGAACCATATTCTGTGTTTGATTTCTAGTGCTTAACATGATGTTTTAAAGATTCATGCTGCTGACTGTCACCATAGCGGATTTATTGACATTGCTCGGTGGTGTGCTTTTGTTTGAATATTTCATGGTTAATCGTGTCTGCTGTTGTTAGCTATTTGTTCATTGGTTTTGTTTTTTTGTGTTTTTAACCAGTTTTTGCCTAATACAGACAATACTGCGATGAGATTCCCCCCCCCCCATTCACGTGTGTGACCGTTTCTAGAGTATATCCAGATTCTTTTTTCAGGAAGTTAACTCTGCTAAGACTGTGTGGCAGAAACTAGAGTGGGATGAGGTGACCCGCCCACTTTCAGTGAAGCTGGAGGGGGTTAGTCTAAGCGATGGCCCTCAGGCAGAGTGACGAGGCACAGGAAGTGGAGCGGCACCTGCAGGGGGCCCTGAATTTTCTAGCTTGAAAAAACTGATATCCCTAACTGATGTCGAAATTCTGGAGGGGAAACACATTTCAGGGAAAAGTGAGTTCTATTTTTTGAGTCTGTGGTGCCTGCTGCGCTTGGAAGTGAACCTGCCCCCTAGGCGATCACACATGCGGATCTTGAACTTGGGCAAAGACGGGCAGGAAATGAAGACTCGGAAATCCTAACGCAGCTGGTTGTCCAAGTCCGGGGAAAGGAAACTAAGGATAACTGACAACACTTTGAGCACTGACTATGCACCAAGCACCGTTCTAAGAATGTTACACGTATCGCCTCACTTTGTCTATACCACAACCCAATCAGGCAGATGATATTATTATTCTCATTTTATAGATGACAGAGCAGAGGCACAGAGAGGTCGGCTGGCTTTCTGAAGGTCACGCATCTCATCAGTGATGGCACCACGAGATTATTCAGGAAGCTTAAGTGGAAAGGACTGAACTTCGAGACTCAGGTGATGTCCCAGACTTAGGAGGAGAGCCACAAGAGTATAATTAACAGTTACCCTTAAATGAACTTAGTAAGGGAAGGACTGCAGGTGCCTGGCACTGCTGGGGGAGGTCAGGTCGTGTGTCAAAGCGGAGTCACAAATAGTCAAGCTCTGAGTCTAGGTGTCAACAAAACCTATTCAGGCTTGGTTCATTGCTTCTAAGAAAGGAAGTGAAACCTCTTTAAGGCATCTAATAATAAAATAGAGAAAAGGAGTTATTTCCCTTTGGCTGCTGCCCACAGCCGAAGTACCAAGAAAATCCCTCCCTTCGGTAATCCAGCTACTGTGGGTGTGGGAAGGTTGTGGAGGCGTGGGAAATGTAGCGGGGAAGTCGAGGGCTGGGTACCAGGCCACTCTGCTGCGCAAACAAGCTGAGCCGAGCTGGAAGGAAGGCAGAGGAAGCTGTGGGAGGCTCTGCCCTGCCCAGGCCTGCAGCCCCACCACCCAGCAGTGTGGCTTCCTGACTCTGGTGACGGTGGGTGGCAGTGGGTGTCCAGGTGGCCCTGCAGCTGTGGCTGGGACTTGCCCAATGGCCCTGTCTACTCCCTGGTATTGCCTTGTTCCTGTCTGGCTAGACTTAGCTACTGTTGGTCACAAGGTTGGCAAGTCAAGATGCATTATGTTATTATGAGCTGGGTAGCACACCAGCGGGGCTCAAGTTCCGAGCTGAACGAAGCGGGCGTGGTACTGACTCCGTAGTAAGAGCAGAGACATCCCTGTCTGCTTCTCAGTCCTACAGCCCTCAGTTCACTCATCATTCCCACAAATACTTATGGAACACCTGGGTCCTGTGCTAAGACCTATGCAACCAAAAAGGGGTTACGTCGGTGGTCTTGGCCTTCATAAAATGGATAATCCTCATTGGGGAGATGAAAAACACAATAAGCAGCTGATAAAAAATTATAAAACTGTCCTATGTAATAAACTAACATGAGGCTAAAAAAGGTTGAGGAGTGAGTAGGGGAATTGAGAAAATCCTGGTCATAGAAGAAGTTGTGGATACTTCTTGTGTTCAGTTCTCTTGGCACCTAGGTCCTGGGAGAGGACCATTCTTCTTTCTCTTACGGTTAGGTGGAGCCTTGTGACTAGTTCTGACCAGTTATTGGTCCCTGAGCAGGGTACTTTCGTAATTAAAATCACCTCTTGTTTTCCCTACTACCTGCCCCAATTCTCCACCATCTTCCCAAACCCACACATAACTGAATTACTGAAGGGTGGGATTTTCTTTGTCCTCTAGCTGTGGGCAGCAGCCAAAGCAAAATAACTCTTTCTGTATTTTACTACTGTATTTCTTAAAAGTGTTTCACTTCCTTTCCTAAAACATGCGGCATTTGCTCAGCAGTCCAGTGGTGGGCAGCTTGGACACTGATCTTGGAGGCTAAAGAGAGGACAGTTCCTACGTGGTTGTTGATAAAACCGACTCCTGCATTAATCTGGAAATATTACATTGCTTTAAAAATACGTGACTCCGGGAAAAAGCCTGGAAAAGAATGTTTCTTGTGTGTGTTGGTTGCTACTGGCCATGTTTTGGCAAGGCTTTATAAGCTCAAAAAGGAACTGGTTGATTTGTAAGCAAAAATGAAGAGACATAGAGATATTTCAGAAAAGACAGGTTTTAGACTCCAAACACCAAGAGACAAGTTGATAAAATTGACTTCCAATCCAAGAGCATGGTGTCTTTCCATCTGTTCGTGTCATCCTTGCTTTCTTTCATCAGCGCCTTATAATTTTCAGAGTACAGGTCTTTTATCTCTTTAGGCAGATTTATTCCTAAGTATTTGATTCTCTTTGATGCGATGGTAAATGGGATTGCTTCCGAATTTCTCTTTCTGATCTTTCATTGTTAGTATATAGAAATGCAGTTGATTTCTGTGTATTAATTTTGTATCCTGCAACTTTGCCAAATTCATTGATGAGCTCTAACAGTTTTCTGGTAGAGTCTTTAGGATTCTCTAGGTATAGTATCATGTCATCTGCAAATAGTGATGATTTTACTTCTTCCTTTCCAATTTGGATTCCTTTTATTTCTTTTACTTCTCTGATTGCTGTGGCTAGGACTTCCAAAACTATGTTGAATAGTAGTGGCGAGAGTGGACATCCCTGTCTTGTTCCTGATCTCCGCGGGAATTCTTTCAGCTTTTCACCATTGAGAATGATGTGAGCTCTGGGTTTGTCGTAGATGGCCTTGATTATGTTGAGGTAGGATCCCCCTATGCCCACTTTCTGAAGGGTTTTTATCAAAAATGGGTGTTGGAAGAGGGAAGTTGAAGAAGGCTTGAAAGACAGAGTCTGTCAAGATAAACCTGTAGAAAGGCCAAATTAAAGGTGTGGTCTTTATACCTATTGGTAGGAACTTCGAGGCAAAGATAAAGTGAAGTTATTCGGTTGGGAGGAAGTGAACTGGGTGGATAGTATTTGGGATTCCTGGATGCAAGCTGTTACATTTAGAATGGATAAGCAATGAGGTCCAACTATACGGGACTGGGAACTACATACAATCTCTAGAGACAGATCAAGATGAAAGCTTGTATGAGAAAAAGAATGTATATTGTATATATGTGGGTTTATGCTGTACAGCAGAAATGGACACAGCACTGTAAATCCACCATACTCTAATAGAAAATAAAATTTAAAAAGATATTCAATTGGATAATGAGCAAGGACATCGGTCAAAATATGATTTTGCCACAGGAGGCCATAATCTCATGTTTACTCAAGGAACCTGTAATGGCAAGAGACAGAAAGATGTGTCTGTACATCCAGGACTCTCTGTCCCTGTTTGTATCTGTACCAACGTCTGTGTCTGAGAGAGAACAGAGCTAGCAAGCAAAAGAAGGTAATAGATCTGAGAACCATGTTTTGAAAACCATGTGGTCTTTTCCTCTGGTCCTGTTACTGATTTTTGACACCTTTCAGTTCTCAAAGACTCGGTTCTTTACGGTCCGTGTTCCTCAAGCACGGATTGAAGTCGGTTTCTCACTAGGATTTATTACTTTTGGCAGCAAGAGGTGAGTTATTAGGATTCCAGGTTCAGGGAGCAGCCCTTGATATAAGTTAATCCTGTGGCCAAAGAAGGAGGAGGAGGGACCAGCCTCTTCCCAGACTGGTTCTTTGGACCTTCTCATTATATCAAGACATTTAAATTAATATTTTTTAATTGTGGCAGTAACACGTGCATGTTAGAAAAAAAAACAAAATCTTACAGAAAAGAAACAAACTCTTGGGCATAGAGAACAGATTTGTGGTTGCCAAGGGGGAGGGGGAAGGAGTGGGATGGACTGGGAGTCTGGGGTTAGTAGATGTGAAGTGATGCATTTGAAGTAGATAAGCAATGAGACCATGCTGTGTGGCACAGGGAACTCTTTCTAATCTCTTGTGATGGGACATGATGGAGGATGATGTGAGAAAAAGGATGTGTTTTATATATAAAACTAGGTCACTTTGCTGTACAAGAGAAATTGACAGAACATAGTGAATCAACTATGATAAAAAATCTTCAAAAATAGAAATTAATGTTTCAGAAAAAATCAAATACTGAAGAAGGACATACGTAAAGTCTCTCCCCCTACCTTCACTCTCACGCCCCTCCCCCCAGCTGTCAGAAGTAAACAGTTGACAGTATTTTTGAATCTTGCAGAATACTGTATGCATCTTTCCTTTTTGAACACGAATGGATTTGACATGCAGTGTTTTGGCTTGCCTTTTTCACTCACCACATCTGCTCTGGCTTTTCAGCCATATCAGCACATACAGATCGACCTCAATCAAATGGATCTGTTTTGTATTCTATTAAATAGATGTCCATAATTTATATAAATAGTTCTCTACAGCTAGACCTTTTCTCGATTATGAATGTTTTAGATATGCAGCATGATTTAAATTTCACATGATTTATCCTTTTTTTTTTCTTTTTTGGCCGCCGCGAGGCATATGGAGTTCCCAGGCCAGGGATCAGATCTGAGCCTTGGCTCCCTAACCCACTGTACCCAACCAGGGATCCAGCCTGCTTCCCAGCGCTCCCAAAACGTAGAATCTTGTTGCACCACAGCAGGAACTCCTCCCTCACATGATTTATTCCTTTAGGGAAGATCTTTCAACAGTTTAAATTCTCTATCGAATTGATTTAAATTTTTGAGGTTTTGCAGTGTTGATATTTATCATTTGAAGAAAGTCAGACTCTCTCTTATTACGTTATTTTCATTTTCTCAATCCTAGTGCTTTAGTCTTATTTGTTATTCATTCTTATTATCTTTGGAAATTCAAATCTGTGACCAACATACGAATTTTGGAGGGATACATTCAAATCATAGCACCCTCTGTAAAACACAGGAAGAAAGAACAGGAAATGCCCTGGGGCCAGGGCTAGTTCTTGAACTAGCAAACCGAATTTGAGCGCAAGGGAACTAACTGGGCTTGTGATGAAGCAAAGTATAAATGGCCATTGTCAGTGAATCTGTATCACACATTAAAATCACCTCTAAAATAACTATCTGAATTGATGGGAAAACACAGTTTACTAAAATCCTAATAGACATAGGTTTTAAAAGCCATGGAAGGAAAACTAGGACCTTTAAGAGGCTTTTATAGTATCGGGTGATAATGATGATGGCGACAACAGCGATGACAATGAAGACTGACCACATCGAGAGACAGAGTTAAAATAATCATCTGCTGTAAAAAAAAAATTTTTTTTTTTTGCGCGTGAATCAGTGAATGCTTACATTTTGTGACAGGTTTAGGAAATTCATGCTAAGAAAAGGGGGAAATTCTGTCCAAAGATTATTTGAGGTGTCATGGGCTTGCCATTTGACAAATGACACTCTGGTGCTAAGGAAAAGGTCTGATCTTTCCCTCATTCTGCTTTACACTTCCAGAGGAAGAACTTTTATAAACCTTCAAAAATCTTCTAATAATAACAAGTCCCAGAATGTCAAATGCATTACTTAACACAAATGATACATTCCACCAATTATATGTAACATGCAGAAAGGCATACTCTTAAGATGAAGAATGTCAGACTTTCTAAATTTACTTGTTATTTTGGCACCTAAAGTTGTACCTTGCACCGAGTGGATAGTTAAAAGATATATGAACCTTAATTTGATTTTCGTCTTCTGGATCATGGGGCCAGAATTGACACTTTGCTGGAATCTAGCAGTTGTATTCCAGGCGGCACCGTCAATCTGAGTTCTCATGAGAGTTACAGAGAATGACGTTTGAGCACCAGTTCACTTGAAGATGATGGCAGGGAATTTTTAGATTCACAGTGTGAATGTGTATTTCCTTTCAAGGGTTTCTTTTGCTTTCTTCTCCAAAAAAAGTGTTTTGTGGTTTCTGAAACCCATTTCTGACACTGATAGTGATGCCAGTGAGAAACAGAGTACTTTTGTTTAGAAAACCAGACAAACCCATAACCATTGGTTTTCTGATGTATTTACCATGACAATATTTCACGGATTTCTTAAAAGCTAAAGTAAACTGGCGTTAAATGATAGGTTTTCAAAAGCAAAAATGTCTTTCAAGTATTTAGTGTAGTCTCAGAAAAAAATTCTTGAATGACCATATTACTCTCTTTCCACTAAGCGCTGATCTGAGCTATACCCTCTCAGAACAGAGCTGGGTATAAAGGGCTGGACAGTCTTCAACAGACCCAGAACTAGAACCACGCACTGCTCCAGAGGCAGTGTGGGTGCGTGTCTGGGCACTAGGCTCAAATTCAGGTGCTGGGAGGAAATTCCAGCTGGCAGGCAGCAGCTGGGCCCTACTAGCTATGGGAACCTGGAGTAAATACAGAATAAGCATCAGTCTCGGGGAGATCTGTGATTGGGGGAGCGAAGTGGTGGCAACCCCAGGGAGCGGTGTTTGGAGACGCACGCTGGCAGGGTAATAGATGACAGTGCCACTCAATCTGTAATGAATTTTGGAGGTAGGACTATAAACTACATACACTGGTCTAGAAAGCCCTTTAGCCTGACCTTCCAGCTGCAGCTCTGCCCTGGTGACGTGACATGCCACCTTCCTTCTCACCCTCAATGCTGTCATCACTCGCGCTGCCTTTCCAACCACAGAATACTAAGCTCCTTTACAGCCAGAGCTTTTGTCATTCCAATTATTGCTTCGGTGTCCTCTCCCCAGAGAGGCTTGCTCAGCACACTCCCCATGATTCCATTTTAATCGCCTGTATAACCTTGACATCTTTCTCCCTCATTGGCTATATCCTCTCTACTGAAACATAAGCCCAGTGGCAGCAGGTTGTCTTTTCGTCTTGTTCCTTGTTGTACCCAATAATACTAGGTGCTTTTATAGGTACCTAGCATATTCTGGGTGCTTATTAAACATTTCAATGAGTGACTGATCATCAAGCAAACTAATTAATCAGCCGGTTCACAAAGGAATTACTCTGGTTGGGAGAGTAACTAAAAATATAATTGAAACCAAATCCTTGACAGGGGCTGGGAAGAAGAAGGTTGTCACTTGCATAAAGTCTTAATAAATGAAGAGAATGAAAGTAGACAGCAGGACTGAGGCGATGGACGAGGTCATGCTGAAGAACTTGAGCCTTGCTGGAGAATAAACTATCGGAAGTGGTGGGGAAAGTCCAGCTTTGGTTGTAGTAATGGGAGAATGCCAGTCCTCCCTCTGGTTTTGAGACATGTAGGAGAATAAATAAACCTCACTCGAGAGAATGGAAGGGTACGTTTTAGTTAAGTGACAGTTAAGGGAGATTTGGATAAAGCCATCTGTCCAAAGGTTGTAGACAGAGTGGGACTTGTTCATGATGGTGTGTGGAAAGGGTGGAAGGGAGGCAACGGCTGAAGAGTAAAGTGGCAGTGAAGAAGAGGCCAGCAGTGAGAAGAGGAGAGTCACCCGAGGGAAAAAGGAAGGAAGACTTTTTGCAGACGTGCAATTACAGAAGTGATCGTCATAGCAGAAGCGATTCTGCCTGAGACACGCAACTTTCATGCAAAATTACAGGAAGCCTGGCAGTACCTGGTACAGTCTCAGAGCAGAGGGACCCCCGACAGTCCTGCATGACAAAAAGACAGCCTGATCTGGAGATAGGCTTGTAAGCAGTCACACAGAGAGAATAGCTATTCACCGCAAGCTAGGGAATGGTGGTTTTGTACCTCTGGCGGTCAGAGGTCGCTAAGAAGGCAAGCTGACTAAAGACAAAAATGATATTGTTTCTCACGCTTTCTCTAACAATTCGCTGGACTCCGTAGGCTACTTACTCTTTCCAGATAAATAAGGCAAACTGAATGGATGGGCTAGAGCAGTGACCAGTTCACTGGCACACCCTTGTGCATAAAGGTGCTTTGCAGAGGCTGCTCAAGTTACTTGTCTCAACAGTCTTGGAAAGTGAGCACGCTGAATCATAAAGGAGCTATCGTTACACACACACACACTGCCCCAACCTCAGAGCCTATGTTCTTTCAAGTACGCTCTAGAGCCACAGAGTAAGGCTCAGTTTAAGTGGTTACAGCTTGTGTCTGAAGAATGCTGCTTTGAGAAAATGGAAAGCGGAGGAAACAAGCTGTTAGATGTAGCTGTAGTGCTGTAGTTTGAAACTTTTTTTGTTCAGCTAGTGTTTTTTGAACAACCACGTGCCCCCCCTCCCCTGCTGATCACCTTGGGGGTCGCTGAGTAAGAATTTGACACTCTTCCATGTACTGCTTGTGTTAGGACATACCTGGGGGCTTGGGGGGCGGGGGCAGAAGTGAATACAACACATTCAGGCTAATATCCTTGGAGAGAGCAGGCAGAGGAGGGAACAGGGGTAGTTCTGTCCAGAAGGGGGACAGGCAGTGGACAGAACCTCACGGCCAAACTAGCATTTGACCTGGGCTTTGTGGGTTAGTTTATGAAAAACAAACTGGAAATTTGTTCTTGAATAATGCTTCCTGGAAATGATAGGGTTTTTTTTTGGGGGGGGGTAATTGTTTAGTCAGACTGGGAGTGGGTTTAGGATCCAGGGTGAGAAAGAAAGAAAAATCCAGTGTTTTTCCCAGTTTGCCAAGTGCCAGGTACTGTTTCCATTGGATGACGGCGCAGGGTCATGAAAGGCAAGAAAGTCCCCTGTTCCTTATCAGTGGGGAGTAAACAGGTTCCAACGAAACAGGGCCTATTTACAGGCAGTCCCTGAACTGAGGGGGAAGGGTCACCAGTGCTCCCGCTTCTGGGAAGGGTTGGGCACCCAGGAAGTCAACGGTGCGTGCGCTTGGGTCTGCCACAGCTAGTGGCTGAAATAAGAAAGCGAAAGCTCAGACAGTCCAGAGAAACCCTCTTCCTTTTTTCGGAAGATGCTGATTAGCAAAGCCCAGGAAACCCTAGGCCCCAAGACCCCCCAGATCATTCCAGAAGCGGGGCGGCGAAGAGGCAGAAGCATCCGGGCCTGTCCGCGGCGCCCCGAGATAGGAGCGCCATGGAGAAGTTTCGGGCGGTGCTGGATCTGCACCTCAAGCATCACAGCGCGCTGGGCTACGGCCTGGTGAGCCTGCTGACCGCGGGCGGGGAGCGCATCTTCTCCACCGCGGTCTTCCAGTGCCCGTGCAGCGCCGCCTGGAACCTGCCCTACGGCCTGGTCTTCCTGCTGGTGCCGGCACTGGCGCTCTTCCTGCTGGGCTACGTGCTGAGCGCGCGGACCTGGCGCCTGCTGACCGGCTGCTGCGCCCGGCCCGGCTGCGGCTCGGGGCTGCGGGGCGTCCTGGTGTGCGCGCAGCTCAGCGCGGCCGCCGCCGTCGCGCCGCTCACCTGGGTGGCGGTGGCGCTGCTCGGGGGCACCTTCTACGAGTGCGCCGCCAGCGGGAACGCCTTCCTCGCGCGGCGCCTGTGCCTCGGCCGCGACCCCAGCTGCGAGACGCAGATGCCGCTGGTGCCCTGCGGGCAGGTCAAGGCGCCCGACGTGCAGGAGCTGCAGAAGGAGCTCAAGGCCCAGTCGCAGGTCAGGCTCCCACGCTGGACGCGGATCGGAGAGGGGAGGGCGGGCGGGAGAGGAAAAACCCGTGCAGTTTCTCCGACCAGCCTGGAGACCAAGGCTGTTGACGTCTGATGAGCCTGGTAGGCGACTATTGGAACAAAACTCAGGCAAAGGAGGAAGGCACTCCTATTAGTGTGAGGCATCCAGCCACTCGGTGCCAGACCCCACGCTGGGCCTTTTTCTTCCCTAATTATTCTCTAGCGTCTTTATAGGAAATGCACTGAGTTTAGGTCAACTTGTTTGTCCAGCCAGAGTTGTTACAATAAACAAAATGGGTCTACCTGGCGCTAAAGCCTGCACCCCGCACTGCTTCTGGGCTTATAAAAAGGCTCTTAGAAATGAACGCTTGTGTCCTTGGGCCCTCGGCGGCGTGACTTGGAAAATGACTGTTTTGCCGACCAAGCAGCGGTACGGAGGGGTTCCAGAGTCACTGCCACTCCTTTCTCTTCAGGGATTAAGACCTAAAATTGTTGTTTTGTTCTTCAGCATCATATCTCCGAGTAGTTCGAACTTGATCTGAGACTTTAAACTTGTCTTTAAACAGAGTGGCTAAATTGCCATTTTGTTGCCTTTTCCTAAGGTGTTGGGCTGGGTCCTGGTAGCAGCTGTTATGATCGTCCTCCTGATCTGTACATCCGTCACCCGATGCCTGTCTCCAGTCAGTTTCCTGCAGCTGAAATTTTGGAAAATCTATTTGGAACAGGAGCAGCAGATCCTGAAAAGTCAAGCCACAGAGCATGCAACTGAATTGGCCAAAGAAAATATCCGATGTTTCTTTGAGTCCTCAAGTCCAAAGGAACACAACACTCCAAGCATTAAAGACTGGCAGCAAATTTCTTCATTATACACTTACAATCCAAAGGAACAGTATTACAGCATGTTGCACAAGTATGTTAACAGAAAAGAGAAGAATCAGAGTATCAGATCTTCCCAAGGAGATGCAATGATTCCTGTTCTTGGCTTTGTAGATTCAACTGGTATGAACACCAGTGCTGGTTTATGAGCTTATTCATGAATGAGAAAAAAGTTACACTGAGTTATTGATTCGTTGCATTGTTTGCCTTTTTTTTTGTCTTACACAGATTTTGGAAACACAGAATATTAAATCAAATAAAAATCTCTTTACTTACCTCTTTATTATGTTGTATTATTAAAAAAAAGAAGCAGGTTTAAATGGTTCACTCAAAGTGACAAACTGAAACTGGATGGGAAGTTTCATATTCCTAGTTTAGTGTCTTTTTCACTGAATAGTAATGCTGCTTTCAAACAAAAGAATTGAGTAGCAAAAACAGCAAAAGAACGATTGAACTTCAGACCTTTCGTTTACATTATCTGATGTTAACTTCAAATGCCCTTTTACACAGACAGCACATTGTTTGGAAATTTAAAATACTGGCATGTGATGGCTGTAATATGGTTAATGAACAAAAATACAAAAAAAAAAGTGTTAGGAAAGGGAAAGTAATTTTTTAAAAAACACAAAAATTGAAAAACGAGCATAGTTGTAGGCATAACTGTTGCTTTTAATCTGTAGCATCAGAGAGACCATGTTAAAGCTGTTTATTACGGTAAATTTCAAATAAGCGCAAAAGTCGAGGATAGTCTTATGAACCCTCCTGTAGTCATTATACAGCTTCAAAGGATGGAGATGTCAGATAAAACCCATACTATACAAATAAGTAAGGAAACACAAATCACGATGTGACTTAGATTGAGGAGGATGGGCTTGAAGAGGCCTGGGAGAAACTGAAATCTGTAGTCAGAGAAGAGCATTTCAGTGTGGAGACCAGTTAAGTGCAAAGACTGAGATGAGGAAGCTCTTAGTACAGCTGGACGCCTTAAAGGCGAGTGGAGAAAAATGTGCAAGGGACAGACTGTGCAGCCCCCCGAAGTCAGGCACGGGATTTTGATTTTCACGCTACAAACATTTCAGGAACATCGATCTGCTTTTCTCATGGGAATAGGAATGGCAGGGGGAAGAGGAAGGGCCAAGGTGGGAACAGAGAGACTAATCAGGAGGGGCTGAAGGGGAAGTGGGACTAGACTGGAGTGAACTTGAACTGGGTTGATGGTGATGAAGGCAGACAAAGAAGATAGATGCACGGTAGACTTGGACAGGATTTGCTGATAAATTTTGTATTTGATTTACACAAAGTTCTGTTGCGTAATAATGCCAGGACTTTTCAGGGGATATTAGGTTGTCGTTCCTGCCTGTCGCGACCCCCAATTGATGGGTGTTACGTGCCTTTTAAAAAGTGATATATGAAAACTTCAAACTGTAGCACAGTTGAGCACGGATCACATGTAACCCTTCTTCCTCTTTTGGCAGACACTTGCCCCTGCTTCTTTTTTGCCCTTTGTTGCACAGGGGCTGTGAAAAAGCGCTTGTCAGCAGGGCTGACTATCCTGCTGTGGAGAGTGGTATATTGCAAGAAAGTTGGCAGCAGAAACTGCACCATCAAACTTTTCTCCATTCCCTGCTGAATAATTTTGAAAATCATGTCATGCCTGCTTTCATTTTCGCTTCCTCTATTTCATTTTAAAATTTCTTTTGTATATTCTTCCCTTCCATGCTTTTGCCCTCTGAGCTGCCATTTACACTTCTGGATAGTATCACGTTAGCTCCATTTTATTGGCTTCTGCTCCAGTTTCTCTTGTACAGTCTTTAAGTATATATGCTTAATAAAAAGGTAAGGGGAGTTCCCATATTGGTGCAGGGTGTTAAGGATCTGGTGTTGTTACTTCTGTGTCATAGGTTCACTCCCTGGCCCCGGAACTTCCACATGCCACAGGCATGGCCAAAAAAAAAAAAAAAAAGATACTGGTAGAGAACTGTGTGAAGGTTGCAATGTACTCTTTCCAGAAAAAGCTGTATACTATATGTCTACAGCAAGTATTAGCATACTGTAAGTGTGGTCCAGCAACTTTTTCACATAAAATATCACTGTTCCGTATATATATAATCTACCATCTGAAAAAATTAGTGCGTAATAGTCTACTGATTAGTGGGATATGATCTCTTTTTTATTAAAAAAGCTATACCCGCACACACATACATGCACACATTTATAAAGTATGTAAAGATAAGCACAAAATTGTTAAGTTTGGTCAATTCTGAGGCTGATCATGGGTCAGGGGATTTTTTTATTTTTTTTAGACTTCAAGCACTTTTAATCTTTGGATTTTTAAATAACAAATAATAAATTTTAACTGTATAATTAGAAAAGATTAAAAAGAACCCAAACACTGGTAGAGGGCTCTACCGTCAATAACTTTTGCGTCTTTCACTTCAGTTTATTTTCAGGAGTTTGTGGAATACCCATGAAACACATCACTCACACTCATAAGTGAGGATTTGAAAGTTATGTCACGTTACTAGTCCAAGGCCACATTGTCAATGGAGGCAGAACTAAAGCTAGGGAACTGGTCCTCTCTAGATCGTGTGGTTCCAAGTGGCCGCTTGGCTGCTCTTATTACTGGGTTACATTTTTTTTCCCTTTTTTAACCCATGTGCCCTTGTGAGAACAAAGGATACAGATGTCCTTAGAGATCCTCAGAAATCTTCATCTCACTCAGAAAGTTGGCACCTGTTGATAGCTAAGACCACTTTGAACAAACAGAGATTAGGACGAAGCCCCATTATTCCATGTGGAAACACGGTCAGCACCGTTTATAGGATGCCATCACTCCTCTGATCCTGGCCCCAAACAGGCCATGGCATGGGCTCAAGTAGCATTTCTATACTCACTGCATACCTATTTGCTGGTTCACTCAGTGATTCTTCATAATTACCTCGAATTTATGCTGCTGTAAAGACTTACCCTTAGAAGAGATTCAGACACAGCATCTGCTCTTAATATTTCCTGGAAAATAGCGATATCGTTCTAAGAGATGATTTCACAATGTATTGAGAACTAGCAAGATGGTACAACTTACATAGCATAAGTTTAGGCGTGTTCTGGAGCTCCCGTTGTGCCTCAGTGGATCAAGAACCCAACTAGTATCCATGAGGATGCGGGTTCCATCCCTGGCCTCACTCAGTGGGTTAAGGACCCAGCGTTGCCGCAAGCCACTGTGTAGTTTGCAGATGCGGCTCAGATCCAATGTTGCTGTGGGTGTGGCGTAGGCTGGCAGCTGCAGCTCTGATTTACCCCTACTCTGGGAACTTCCATGCCATAGATGCAGCCCTAAAAAGAAAAAAAAAATTAGGCATATTCTCTTTGCTCCATCCAAAGCCATGAATAGTAATATCAATGCTCAATGAATGGATTAAAAAGGAATTAGCTCAGTAAGCAAATGTCTGTGGCAGCAAAACATCTGGGAAACCCTGTTTTGCAACATCTTTCATTTTATCTACCAGGTGGCCTATTGTAAATAACTCTTCCTAAGACAGAAGATGGAGAAATGCTCCCTGCCTGAGTCAGCCCCAGGAGCAGATGCCACTGTTGCTAGGAAAATATTAACTTAAGAAAACTTGGTTTGAAAAAATAATTGATAATGGTGAGAAACGCACCTGTGTATTCAAAAGTCACGGGTTGCTTTTCCAACACTGAAGCTCCCTTTTCAGTGATTTCCTTGTCAAGTTTTGGGCGTTATTTAACCAATGCCCTCATGTTCACCATCAACATCTTTATTTTCAATAACATATTTATTTTCAGTCATTCAAGAAACATCCAAACATATATTAAGAGTACCTATTGTGAGTAGGAGTTTTATGATATCATGATTAAGAGCTCAGTCACTGGAGACAAAGAGCTACAGACTGGGCGGTGTTTGAAAAACAGAAACTGATTTCTCACAGCTCTGGGGGCTGGGAAGTTCAAGATCAAGGCAGCTGCCCTTCAGCATCTGGTGAGAGCCCACTTCTTTGTTCATAGATGACTATCTTATTTGCTAGAAGGAGCAAGAGAGCCAGGGTCTCTTTCGTAAGGGCACCAATCCCATTGATGAGGGCTCTGCTTTCATGACTGCATCATATCCCAAAGGCCCCACCTCTAAACATCACCACCATGCGGATTAGGTTTCATCATGTGAATCCGGGAGGAACGCAAACACTCAGTCTACAGCACTGAGTTGATTCTCTGGCTCAGCCTCTACTAAGGATACGACCTTACACATCTCTCCAAATGCCAGTTTCAGCATCTGGAAAATGGAGAATAATCATATTATTCACCCAGATGATTTGTGTGAGGGTTGACTGAGATAATGCCTAGAAAGTGCTCAATAAACATGATTTATTGTTATTATTGTAGGCAGGAGGCTGATAGATTAGAGAGATGAGAGAATCGTTACCCTCAAAGAACTCTCAAGACATTGGTAGTCAAATAAGTAAACAGTTAACCATAATAGATTCCTGTTATGGTTATAAATAAAATGTACAGTTATAGAAACCTTATCAAAGGGTTTTGAGGAGAGGGAAAATAAATTCTGCCCAGGAATATTTGGAGAAATTTTAATAAAAGAGAAAAGAGTTTATTTAAGGCTTCATAGTGAGTTAGATTCCATGTATCAGGGAGAGACAGAAAAGTTGAGTCTACTAAAAGTATAATAAACTGGGAGTTCCCATCGTGGCTCGGTGGGTTAAGGTCCTGTTGTCTCTGTGAGCATGTGGGTTTGACCCCTGGCCTTTCTCAGTGGTTAAGGATCCAGTGTAGCTGTGGCTGTGGTGTAGGCTGGCAGAGATTAGTGGGCGGCTCACTCAGTCCAGAGGTGGGGAGGGGAGATAGGTCATTTGGGGTGGTCTTCACTGAGGGGGTGACATATGTGCAAGGTTGATGAGTTGGACTTCACTTGATCAATAAGGAATAGACAGTATGTCCTAGAAGCTATATCCTATAACAGGAAAACGTCTGAAAGGTTTGCACTATCAGATTTGTGTTTTCTAGAGGTCACTTGATTACAGTGTGGAGAGTGAAATGAATGTGAGAAACCAGTTATGAAACCACTTAAAGTGTATAGATGAAGGGAGTTCCCATTGTGGCTCAGAGGGTTAAGAGCCTTACTACTGTCTATGAAGATGTGGGTTCAATCCCTGGCCCTGCTCAGGGGGTTAAGGATCTGGTATTGCCATGTGGGTTGCAGACGAGGCTCTTATCTGGCATTGCTGTGGCTGTGGTATAGGTCGGCAGCTGCAAGTTGCATTGGACCCCTAGCCTGGGAACTTCCAAATGCCTCGGATGCGACCCTAAAAGTAAATAAATAAATAGATAGATAGATAAATAAACGAACAAACTCGCTGATATAATTTTAGATTATATTGCATCTGATCCTCTCATTTTACAGATAAGTGAGAGAAAGAGAGAGAGAGAGAGAGAGGCTGAGAGAGGACCTGCCTTGCCCAGGATCAGCCATGAATCAGGCTCAGCTGAAGCCACCAGAAACAGAAGCAGGACTGTGTCTTTAGGCTCCTGAGTCCTAGTTGAGGTCTATTACTTCCATAATATTTACACCAGTTTTAACCAATGGTACCTCACTAACCGTAACTTTTACTTACAATTTGAGTTCTCCACCAAGCTCAGTAGATTCTGGAGTGCTATATGCTTATGGTCTGATAAAGATTAGCATTCATTTAATCCAGTATGGTTAAATGTTCTAACCATAAACAAAATATACTTTGTATGATTTTTAAGAGATAAAGATGATACCAAAACTTCTAACTGAATAAGTTTTGGGGAAAGAAAGTAGTCTCAGGAGTGCCCGTCGTGGCGCAGCCTTAACGAATCCGACTAGGAACCATGAGGTTGCAAGTTCAATCCCTGGCCTTGCTCAGTGGGTTAAGGATCCAGCATTGCCGTGAGCTGTGGTGTAGGTTGCAGACGTGGCTCGGATCCCGCGTTGCTGTGGCTGTGGCGAAGGCTGGTGGCTACAGCTCCTGTTAGACCCCTAGTCTGGGAACCTCCGTCTGCCACGGTGCGGCTCTAGATAAAGGCAAAAAGACAAAAAATAAATAAATAAATAAATAAATAAAATAAAAATAAAAATATTTCATCCAAATAAATAATTTATCTTGATAATTACAAACCTAGAATAGTTTCAGGAGGCTGAAGCTATAAGCCAAGCCAATGTGTGAGAAAAATCATATCTATAGTTTCTCAAACATTCAGAAAGTTGTTACAAATGACACCGTTTCTATAGAAAATGCAATACACAGTATCTTGAAACTTTTTATATAGTGAACTTTATATTGTATCATATCATCCATTTTTCCACAAAGAAGGGATAAATACACCAACCGTGTTGGTGGTAAAATTTTTCCCCACTATCGTAAGTAAAAGAAATAAACAGATTCTCTTAGGGTGGAATATGTCTTACATAGAATTCATGCTTGCTATCTTACAAGGAGTTATTTATATATGAAATCTTGTGAACTTGAGATTGAAATGCATGATTTATAAGCAAAGGAAAAAACAGCTTTAAATCTTAGTGCCGTACGTTTCAGATTTCTGGCTGATTTACAGGCCTTTTAAATCCCATGCCATTAAGCAAATCAAAATTTACATGGCTATATATGTTTAGCCAATATTAATTCCTCAACCTGCTGGCCTGTGGCATTTTGCATGCTAGTCTTCATTTTTTCCGTCTGTATTTTTTCTCATCTAGCTTTTTCAGAAATGTTATTCCTATTTCTGTCACACTGTCGCCTTTTAATCTGTCTTTCAAGAATGTAACATCAGCAGCCAAATGAACCTAGGAAAGAGAAAAAAACAACAGGCTTTTGTCATTCAGGTTTAAAAAAAAAAAAACCTCTAAATTTTTCTCTCTCTTTTTTCAGCTTTATTTACCCCCATAAAGAACTGACTTTCCTTATGTCACCATAAAAAAAAGTTTGTTCTGTGGCTGAAGGGCCCTTTTCTGTGTACCCTCCACTGATGATCTGGCTGTGGTCAGCTCCTTGTGTGTCTCAAAGAGAAGGGTGGTCCAGGACACGCTCAACCTACTTGACTCTGGGGCAAGATGAAGATGTGAGCCCATTTTTGCTCACTGCGCAGGTCTAAACCATGAATCGCATCTCAAGAACACAAATTCCCAGCTCAAAGACGGCATTGACCCAACGTGCCTTGCCAAGCAGAACTTCCAAGGATAAATGGCTTCTGAATCGATTCTTCTCCAGCTGACTTGCTGTAAATCACTCTGTCGTTAGCTAAATAACAGAGTCACTTGTCTTAATGACATTTAGCAATCACTTATGGCTTTGAGAGCTATGAAAAAAACACCAACTAAATAAATTATAAGTATAAAATTAAGCATTGAAATTATAGACCTGAATATTCGATGCCCAGGCCTTTTCTATTATAAAGCATTTCTCATCTCTCAGACATCGACATATACTCACCTGAAAGCAGAGTATTGCTGACCTACTCTCAATAGAGTACCTGTTTGGCTATTTTAAATCATTGGGATAAATAAGACAGACAAGCAAAAGTATCTAGTAAAAGCAAAGAATAAGTGAAAAAGCCTGGATTAAGTAGGCAATTCATTAATATTATTAAATCTTATCTGGCTCACTCCCCTCTCTAAGAATCTCTTGGCCAACCAACTTGGATTTGTTAAACCATAGACTTTGGGGTGCCAGATTATCTGCTTGTACAGAGTGCAAAAAACATGTCTTTGCTTATCCACTCTAAATGTAATAGTTTGCATCTGTCAACCCCAAACTGCCCGTCCTAATGCACAGAGCAGGGTACCATCTATCTCTTGGGATAGAACATGATGAAAGGTAGTATGAGAAAAATATATATATTCTTTTTCTCATAGTATCTTTCATCACTTTGCTATAGAGCAGAAATTGACACAACACTAAATCTACTAGACTCTAAAAAACAAAAACAAAAACAAAAACTCTAAAACCTTGCCTTTGTGATGCTCGCCACCCAAAAGAAGGATATACACTGCACTTTGAAATGTGGGAGCTAAATTCACCCTCATTTTTTCCCCATAAGATCTTTGTGGTCTTTGTCATAGTTTAACTGAAAATCAATTAAAATAACAGGAAGACTACACTGAAGTTATTTGGATATTTGGGACCGTATGAGGTTGATGCATATTTCTCATTCAGCATATATAATCAACTGTTAAAATCTGGAGGCTTCCTTATCCTATTTTGGACTTGGTTTTAGGGTCCGTCCCTTTACCTGTAAGTTTCCAGAACATTTCCCTCCCCCTCTCTTAATTTCCTGGCTTCTAAAAAATGGTAGGGTGGAAGCATGGAAGATTTGCATGAATAATACATTCTGTTTATGGTTTTACTTTTTCGGATTACCTTTTATTATATCCTTCCCCTAATCATAACAAATAATTGCACACTGTATGCATGGCTCATTATCAGTAGGTCATTAGACTTCCTGTCTTTGGCTACCATCTGGTCTCATCATTCTTAATGGCAAAACTTCTAGAAAAATGAGACTTGGTTGGCTATTGCAGCTTTCTTAGCCGCCCTTGACTCCTCAGCTTGACAGGTTATCTTCTTCTTCCTCTACGTTCCCCAAACAGCTTTTTTCCCAAAATCCGTTCCTGCCCTTTTGGTCACTAGGTATTGGGACGATTTTTCAGCTCCTGTTTTCCGCAGCCTCCCTGCTGTCCTCAGTCTTGGGAATCACTCTCTCCCTTTGACATACTCTCCTCCCTGGATTCTGACTCTCTTTTTTCCTGCTCTCTCCTCTTCCTCTGACGACTCCTTCTTGGTATCTTTTGCAGTGTTTGAACTCGCCCTTCAGCTTAGTCATTGTGTTGGGGTTGAGCCTCCTAGGGCCTGTCCATGATTCTTATCTTCTTCCTCTGCACACAGTCCTAGGCGTCCTCTGACTGTTTCAATGCCTCTTCAGCCCACTTCTTTCTGTGACCTCCGGACGCGGATAACAACTGCTTCTGGATATCATCACACGTGTGTGTGTGTGTGTGTGTGTGTGTGTGTGTGTGTGTGATCTCCTTCCCAACAGCTCCCAGACTGCACTCACCGCTCTGTCTCTCCCAGCCCCCAGTGTGCTCCTCCGGGTTTGCTCTCTTGGTTAATAGAACAACCATGCCTACAAGTTGCTTAGAACCCTAATCGTAATTCCTGGATCTTTCCCTCACTCCTGTCCCCTCAGATAACCGGTAACCTGGTGTGAAGTCTGTTCTACCTTTTTCGTGTTGTTCAAATTGGTCTCCTCTCTTCTCTACTCCTACTGGCAGAGCTTTATTCTGGTTTTTCCTGAGGTCACCACCATCGGCTTCCTAACTGCTCTCCTGCTCTCTCCAGCACCGTGCCCTTCTGTATAGGTTCACTTTGTTGACCAAAGAATGAAATTGCCAAAGCATAAATTTTGAAATACCATTCCCCTGTCTATAAACCTACAGTGGTCTCTTTTGCTGTCAAGATAAAAACCCAAAGATCCAGGCTTACCCTATGAATCCCCCTTTTATAAAAATCAGGTCTCTGCAAAGAATTTAAATGTCTTTTCTCATGACAATACCTCCCTTAATCTACATGGGCCCCGTACTGATCAAATCTAACTTCCTTGTTCCTTGAACCCAACACTCTCTTTGCACCTTTGGACTTTGTTCTCCTTTTACCTGGAATATTCTTTTCCCCTTATTCCAAGGCCTTCGCCTAACTGCTTTTCCACCTTTCAAATGTCAGCTCAGAGTTTCGCTGGGGAAACTTCCCCACTCCCCTGACCCCACCCCAACCCAGGTCTTCCCATGGTCCTTAATCACGCTTCTTCTCACAGCTGACTTCTCTACTGGACAGAAGAGACTTGAAGGGCAGCAACCGTATCTTGTTCATCTTTGTCCGCTCAATGCCCCTTAACAGACGCTGATCGCTGTCACAGGTAAATCACTGGATAATGCAGGTGTGGAAACCAGCCTCCAAAACAGCCCACGAGGATCCCGCCTCCCTTGGTGGTGATATTGCAGCAGAGTTAGCAGCCCCGGCTCTGATTAGATCTACAAAGGGGCCCATTTGATAAAGAACTTCCTAAAGCCTCTAGCCAGTTGTGAGCAAGGCACGGAATGAGCTTGGAAGTAGATTCTCAGCCCATCAAGGCTTCAGAGAATCCTGAAGCTGCCTGACGGCATGGGCATCAAGCTGGGAAAGGCTCTGAGCCACGCAACCTAGCAGCGCTGCTCCCAGGCTTCTGATCCTCAGAAACTGTGTGCGCTAATAGATACTTGTTCTTTTAAGCAGCTCCATCCAGAGGTAATTCATTACCCAGCACTAGATAATGGATAGACCTGCCAAAATAAAGTATGCGCTGGAAGTTCCCCCTGGGTGCAGCAGTGTGGCTGCAACTGCATCGCGGGTTCGATCTCTGGCCGAGAAGCTCCCACTAGCTGCAGGTGCGGCCAGAAAAAAAAAAAAAGGTACGTGCTTTACCATTTCCAGGGCTCCTCTGATAATCCCGCAGAGTAAATTGCTGTAGCACAGAGAGGATCGCCCAGCGGGGAGTTCTTCCACAAACTCTGCCAGGGGATTCTTGTCTAGAATCAGGGAGAATTCATTTCTGCTGGCGTTGTTACAGGTCACACTTGGTGTAATTCCCAAGTACATCTTGAAAGCAACCTAATAAACAGGAAAAAAAAAAAAAACAATGTATAATCCTTGATCTAGAAGAAATAGCTATTAGTAAGGTCCCCGAAAACTCTGCTCCAGGCATAGTGGCGTTAAAACTTGTGGAGTCTGTTCACACTCAGCTTTGAAATGTATCGGCCCTTTGACTTGTGCAAATCTTTTTTTTTTTTTTTTTTGTCTTTTTAGGGCTGCACCCACGACATACGAAGGTTCCCAGGCTAGGGGTTGAATTGGAGCTATAGCTGCCAGCCTACACCACAGCCACAGCAAAGTGGCATCCGAGCTTGTGTCTGTGACCGACACCACAGCTCACGGCAACACCAGATTCCTGACCCACTAAGCGAGGCCAGGAACCTGCAGCCTCATGGAAACTAGTCAGATTCGTTTCTGCTGAGCCACGATGGAAACTCGCTGACTTATGTAAATCTTAAACTCTTTTACTTTCATGGCATACCCTAAATGACTAGTTTTCTGTGGAAATGATGTGCTTTATGAAACCACAGAGTTAAAACATTATTTTTGAAATCTTTTTCAAAAATAAATATCCTTTAGAGGGGTAAGAAATTAAAATATTACTGGAGCTCCCTGGTGGCAGAGTGGGTTAAGGATCCAGCACTGTCACTGCAGCAGCTTGGGTAGCTACAATGACATGGGTTCAATGCCTGGCCCAGGAGCTTCCGTGTGCTGTGGCTGAGGCCAAAAATAAAAGATAAAAAAAATAATAATACTGGAGTTCCCATCGTGGCTCAGGGATTAACAAATCCAACTAGGAACCAATTCCCTTAAATGATTTATAATCAGAAGTACTGAATGTTTCACCTTCATTCATTCATTCATGAGCACTCATTGAGCACTGCCTGTCTAGCACAGTGCCTGGCACACACAGGGGAGCTCAATAACTCTTTGGAAAACAGATTATCGAGTAAGCATCCATTCTGTGTTTGACGTCCTCTTTAGGCCCGGAATACAAAATTCAACAAGATGTAGTTTCTGTTTAATAAGGGCTCATAGTCAAAAAGGAGCTATAGGTATTAAACAAATCATGGCAACATTACTATCAGCTCCGCCAGTTCAATGTTCTACATCAGGAAGCCTTTGAAATATTCAGAGGAAGAAGGTCCGGTCCTGTTCAGGAACGTTGAGTGAGCGTTTGCCTCATGGCCAGACCAGGTTGGGGATGGGCATTGAGGGGAAGAGAAGGAACACGTCAAGGGCTTGAAATACTCTGATGAGGTTCAGGGGAGGCTGGTAACTATCATCTTGTGGGCAGCAGGGAGCCCCAAAGGTGTGAGCAGCCGAGGGGAGAGCCGGATTTCTGTTTCAGAAGGATCTCCTTGGTGTCAGCACGGAGGATGGATTCAGGGTTGAGAGCGGGGGTGGGCACGAGGTCCAAGGCAGAGATACCAGTCAGGAGGTGACCGTGACAGCCTAGGAAGGAGATGACGAGGCCCCTTCTCATTCTGTCTTTCATTGAAACCCCAACTCTCCCTGAACTTTTCCATATAAATCTCAAATAGCCGAAACCCTAAAATTTGGTTCAAGTCACTAGTCAGGGAGGATGTGAAATGGCTCTTCCAGATCTTAAGTCAAAGTGGCCACAGTCCTAGGTAACAGGAGAAAAATATCATCGTGAAACCCTAGGCCTGGAGACTTGACTTGGCTCCCAGTTGGCTGAAGCCCAGTTTCTGCTAATGTTGGAAAATTTCTAGACTGTTATTCTCTGTCAAAGTCGGAATTTCTCTCTGATGCTCAATCCAAACCACATGCAAGTATCAAAAAAAAGGAGGCTGATCGCATTGAATTTACTCCGAATCTGTGTTCCTGCTCTAGTTTCGTGGCCCATTACCCACCAGTAGGAGGCGTTAGCGGAACGCTGTTAGGAAATATTCATTCCTAGGGAATCACATTGTCTCCTTATCTGGCTGAATTCAGTCTGAGAAGGAGGACTGTTGTTTCTAATGAAGAAAGAGCTCCGCCCTCGGCCACTGCCACAGCTGCTCGGCCAGTAAATAAGAGCAAAGCATTTTTCCCTCCGTGTTCTGTCCAACATGGATGCTTTTCAGGGGATTTTAAAATTCGTCCTCAACCAGAAAACCGTTATTGGCTATAGCTTCATGGCTCTGCTGACCGTGGGAGGTGAGCGTCTCTTTTCACTGGTGGCTTTTAAGTGTCCCTGCAGCAAGGAGAATGCGGTCTACGGCTTGGTTTTCCTTTTTGCTCCCGCCTGGGTGTTACTGATCCTAGGATTCTTTCTGAACAACAGGTCCTGGAGACTTTTCACAGGCTGCTGTGTGAATCCCAGGAAAATCTTCCCCAGGGGCCACGGCTGCCGCTTCTTCTACGTCCTGGGTCAGATCACGCTGAGTTCCTTGGTGGCTCCTACCATGTGGCTTTCGGTGGCTTTGCTCAACGGGACTTTTTATGAATGTGCCATGAGCGGGACCAGAAATTTGAAATTCCTGGAACTGATCTGCAAGGACAAGCCCAAAGAGTGCTGGGACGAGCTGCACAAAGTATCTTGTGGGAAAACCAGCATGACCCCCAAGGACAACGAAGAGCTGAAACTGTCACTGCAAGCCCAGTCCCAGGTAAGAAAGGACAGATGTGACCTTTTTTTTTTTTTCTCCCATTCCGAGAGCCTGAAGTGTTCTCTCTGACCTCCGTTCAGCCAGGGCTGAGTCTGAATCCTGCTAGAACATTTAGAAACTCAATGGAAGTTGGAACACAGGGCAGCCTTAAGACAGTTCTCAGGAATGCTTTGTAGAAGTTGGCTGGCTAATAAAATTGCTGCTTGGATCGTCTTTTCCGTTTCCGGAAAGAAAAATAGCTGCTGAGTTATACAGATGGAAATGCTTAAGAACTTGAAAATAATCTGTCTGGGTTGACGTCGTAAATAATGCATGACACTAACACGTAATAGGGTGTTAATGGCAGAACTGTAATTAGAAATTACTGCCTCTATCAATTATTTATTTTTAAATTGGTTTTTTAGAAACACACACACACACACACACACACACACACATATTAAAATCCAGCTGAACCAAATGAGCTAATACCTTTCAAAGTTGCACATGATATAATTACTGCAGAGATTCTCTTGACTGATTTCTGGTGACTTCTGTCTGTATAAACACTGTCAAGAGGGAGAATTTCCTGTATTGAGTGGGTGTTGGCAGCCTTTAAATAGCCTTCAGTGAGACAGGACCATATTCTCCAGGGAGGCTCTGTCTTAAGTTCTTGGTGCTCTAAGCTAAAAAAGTTCTTATATTACTTTAGAAGATTGAGATTTGGGGCATTGTTTTAGTTCAGAGAAGGAAATTGTAGCTTTACCTAACTGACGCAAGGAAGTGGCTTGTCAACTTTCCAGGTCCCTGAGTACAGATCCAGATGTGAGCCTGGCCCAGGCCTCAGGGAAAGACTGAGCTCCTACTTGTGAGGAGAAGGAATCACAGTCCCGCAACCAAAACAAGCAATAAGAGAAGATCAACAGATCCACAGGTTGTCAGGAGTGCTATTTATTGAAGAATAAATGTGCTGCAAATAGCGTAATTTTACTCTTTCCAACGGAGACCTGCCTTTTCAACAGCATATCAAGGCAAAGCCTTTTTTAAAAATCATACTTTCCAAAACAGGTTGACAGGAGACATTTTTCATCAACGGATAAGCCAAAAAATGCTCCCCAAACAAAATCTTTTGTCTGAGGCATAAAGAGCATCTTAGATAAAAACGTGCCAGGTTCCCAAATGTCTTTCTTCTTTTGTTGAAGGAAGGTATTAATTACAAGTGTTATGATACAACGAGTGATTTCTGATCTGATCTGTGTCCTCGGGCACCAGGCTCCATTCAGGTAGTGCCAGATCCAAGCGCTTAGCACCGTGTGAGTTCTTCTTCGTAAGCTCAGGTGTAAGGAAATCACGCACATCCTGTCAGAGCTTAGCCTGGGCACGCTGATCTGTTTACTCTGGAGAGGCAGGAGATGGACCTGGGACTGATTCCTAGGAGAAGATGCGCGAGGCAGGTGGACAAAGGGAGCTGCGCATAGCAGGTGCTGAGCACAGCCTGGCGCTGCCACCAGACAAGAGCAGCAGGCAGTCCAGGCCAACAGCTGTTGTGTGGGGGCGGGGGTGGAAAAAGTGCTGTATCCCTGGGTGGGGCACAGCAACGAGATCCAGCTGGGTGGCTCTCTCTCTTAAGGAAGGTAGGGTAGAGTGGTGGCCAGAGCTCCACCTTGGAATTGGCTAGCCTTGGGTTTGAATCCTGATTCCGCCACTTACCAGCCACCCGACCCAGACCTACTGATTTGAACCCCCAGAGCCCCAGTTTCCTCATAGTTAGGGGTCCTAGGGGGTAATAATGCCTGTCTTGGAGGGGTGCTGGAGGGGGCAGAGATAATGGACATAAATGGGCACAGAGCTGCTGGTATCGGTTCTAAACTGGTGAGAAAAACACCCAGGGTTTCAGGGAGAATCTTCGTGCAGAAGGGGACACTACTGAGGGCCTGGGTGGGAGCAGCCACCTTCAGTTAGGTTTTGGGTACCATGAACTAGGGGAGAACGGGGGGGTGGGGGGCTCAGCCCGCAGGTGAGAGCAAGTAAAGGCAAAGGTCATGTGACGGGGGAGGGGCAGCTGAAGCTGATCAGAGAGTTGATAACTCAGCAGAACTGGTTCACATACCAAGGTAACACGGTCTGCAGGAAGACCGGCTGTGTGGAACAAGAAAGGCAGAGGTCGAAGAAAAGATGAGGATCTGAGGGAGCGGGCCCCAAGTGATCGAAGAAACTATGAGGACTTTCCCACCTTGGGAGCTGAGTCTCACTCATCAGTCACGTGGGAAAGAGACCACGGTTTCGGTAGTGCTTTTATAGACATGTGTACACAGCTGAGAAATTGCATGTGCTCAGAGCTGACGCTTACACGGACGTCTATGTCATCTCATTCACATCCGCCAAATCACTCTGTGAGGTGGGTCACCCCACTTGGCAATCGAGGAAACCGAGGCAGAGAGAAGACCCCTAGAAAAGGGAAAGTTGAGTGAATCCAGCTGGTGCCAGCCCAGAGCTGGCATCCGTGCGGGGCCTGAGGTCCTTCAGAGTGACCTCCGTGGTCTGGGTCGGAGTGTGGGAACCCCCTGTTTAAAGCGCTGGAGCTTATTTGCGTTCCGCTGTGGTCTCAGTAGGTCCACTGACAGATTGTTGTTCCCATGTTCAAAGAAGCCCACCTGTTGAGAAACACTAAGTGCCATTTAACTAAAACACCAGTCAAAACTTTGAAAGAGCTTTGTTTGTCGTCCACCTATGAAATTAATTCCAGTTGCAAAAACTATAATTAGAACGACAAAAAAGTTAGAAGGTAAGCTGAGCTGCTTAGACTTCTGTTTTTAAAATTCAGAAAAAAATCCCCAGCTGAACCAGTGTGTATACCGAGAGGAATTTGTTTTTTTCCAGTTGCCCATTTTCAGAACCAGCCAGTCCTGAAGGTTTGGAATGACTCTATATTTTTTTCTTGGCTTTTATGTAGGCGTTCGATTTTTTTAAAAAATCCATTTATTAAAATCCATCCATCTTCCTCTATTTATTTATTATTTTTTTATTTTTTCCTTTTTATGGCTGCACCTGTGGTACAAGGAAGTTCCTGGGCCAGGAGTCAAATTGGAGCTGCAGCCTACACCACAGCTATAGCAACGCCAGATCCAAGCCTCGTCTATGACCTACACCACAGCTTGCAGCAATACCAGATCCTTAACCCACTGAGCGAGGCCAGAGATCAAACCCCCATCCTCAAGGAGACTATGTTGGGTTCCTAACCCACTGAGCCACAGTGGGAACTCCCAGGCTTCTAATTCTTATAGCTTCGATTTCCTTATTGTGTTAGCATTTGTTTCACTTTATCACGGTTAGTGAGTAAGGACACTTCTCTCAGGGAAGGGCTGCTGTTCTCTGCAAATAGTGTAATGTGAGAAAAATCAGTCACTTGCCATAAATATGCGTGTATCAATGCCTGAACACACTCAACATTTGTTCAATAACCCCACTTACTCATGCACAGAATTCTTTCCTCTAACAGCTAGTACTATCTGAGGGCTTGGTTTTTCCAGTTCTTGGATAATCTACATTTTTGCTCTTTTCCACTTGCCTGCCTTTTGGGTACTTCTTTGCATACCAGCAACGTGGCTAGGATGGAGAACAGAGGTTAGGTAAAGCCATAACGAAGAACAAAATAAGGGCTTTTGCAGCAACATGGATGCAACTAGAGATTCTCATACTAAGCGAAGTAAGTCAGAAAGAGGAAGACAAAACTTATATGGACAATCTAAAATATGGCAAAATGAACCTATGGACAAAACAGAAGCAGACTCACAGACGTGGAGAACAGACGTTGTTGCCAAGGGGGAGGGAAAGGCTGGGCTGGACTGGGAGTTTAGGGTTAGCAGAGGTAAACTTTTACATTTAGAATGGACAGGCAGTGAGGTCCTACTGTACAGCACAGGGAATGCTATCCAATCTCTTGAGAGAACATGATGGAAGATGATAAAAGAAAAGGAATGTATGTATGTGTATGACTGGGTCACTATACTATACAGCAGAAAGTGGCACAACATTGTAAATCAACTATAATTTTAAAAAGGAAAACATATATATATGTGTGTTTTATATAACACACATATCTATATCTATATATCTATATATATATACATCTATATATATATATAGATAGATTTTTTTTTTTTTTTTTGCTTTTTAGGGCTGTACAGTGGCATATGGAAATTCCCAGGCTAGGGTCGACTCACAGCTACAGCTGCCAGCTTACGTCACAGCCACAGCAACGTGGGATCTGAGCTGAGTCTGCAACCTACACCACAGTTCACGGCAATGCTGGATCCTTAACCCACTGAATGAGGCCAGGGATCAAGCCCGCATCCTCATGGATCATAGTCTGGTTCGTTACCACTGAGCGACAAGAAAAACATATTTAAAAAAAAAAAAACCTGTTGTTAATAATTAAGATGAAGGATTTCAACTGAGGTCTGGCGATAGCTGGTTATTAATTTAGCCACACCCTTCCCAATAACAGCATTCTTGCTCCCTGAGAGGTGACTTTGTTCCCGAGGGTCCTCAATGTTTCTTTTTTTCTAAGATTCTAGGATGGTTCCTGATCTGTTCAGCGGCTTTCTTCTCCCTGCTCACCACGTGTTACGCTCGCTGCCGGTCGGAAGTTAGCCACCTGCAGCTGAGTTTTTGGAAGATATACGCGCAAAAGGAGAAGGAGCAGTTGGAAAATACACTCTCGGACTATGCCAAAAAGCTGAGTGAGAGAAACCTGAAATGCTTCTTTGAAAACAAGAGGCCAGATGTCTTCCTCCTGCCCACCTTTGCCGCCTGGGAGGCTGCTTCGGAGCTGCATTCTTTCCACCCAAACAGGCAACACTACAGCACGCTCCACAGGGTGGTGGAGGATGGGCTGGAACTTAACCCCCGGGAGGAGGAGACCGCAATGGGGCTGGTGGATACGGCCCACAATGTGTAGTCACCCACCACCACCGACTCACCATGTCCACACGTCTTTCTACTGAGTCGACACTACCTGAGCATCTCTGCCCTTTCTCACATGGACTCTCCCTTCTTTCTTCCCCTCCCTCTTCCTTCCTCCCTCTCTCTCTTCCTTCCTGCCTTCCTTTCTCTCCTTTTTAGAGCCACACCTGCAGCATATGGAAGTTCCCAGGCCAGGGGTCAAATCAGAGCTTCAGCTGCTGGCCACAGCCACCCCGGATCTGAGCAGCATCTTCTACCTACACCGCAGCTCACGGCAATGCTGGATCCTTAACCCACTGAGCAAGACCAGGGATCAAATCCCCATCCTCACGGACACTATGTCAGGTTCTTAACCCACTGAGCCACAACAGGAACTGCTGGAGTGTTTCTTTATAAGACAATGTCACAAAGGGAAGCAGCTTTAAAGCTCCCAGCTGGAGACAGTGTCAAGCACTCAAACCCATGCTGAGTGTCTGGCCAAGGATGGGTGACAAAGATGTTGTTGCCTTGGTTGGGGGCTGGGCTCCGTGGCTTCATGTTCTAAGATTTCAATGATTGACAGTGAGACTCAAGCAAGAAGGTCCACCACTCTATGTAAACATGGTCATGGCATCTGGGGGAGCAGTGGTGACTTGTGTGTGACTGTCCTACTCTTAATAGGCTGCTGTACAGTGGGATCTGTGGTGTGGTCGGTGGAAATCCTCGTCCTATAAATCTGTCCTACTGCCTTTCAAGGATGTATGACATTCTACAACTTGAAATTCATTTCCGTGGAATCTGAAGACATGGGTTCTCAAAAGTAAGACATCGAAAGGATATGATGCCTAAAATTTAGATCTTTTCATGTGTTTCCACTATTTAGAGCTTTTCACGTGTTTCCCCCCTGCACTGAAAGTAACCCCCTGCAATCAAGGCTATGTTATGATTTTTGTGGGCTCCAGGCACTTTTGCCTTCAGGGACCCATTTCTACATTAAAAAATACACATGTACACATACACACAATCACAGACACGTATAGACACACACATATATATTTATGACTTGATATAAGAACAAATTTTTTCAATCTTAAAGCTCATTTATTTCCTTGTGATTTTATAAAAGACTAAAAATTTTGTGGGTCCCTACAGAATGCAAATTTTGTATTCTATTATATAGTTTAGTTTAAATATATATATTTTTTAATTCCCTCTAAATCTCTGAGTGGAATTGATATTTAAGGAAGAGGCATCGTGTTTTATGCTGTGGCTCACATACCATGGAGAGTCCTTGCCTCCTAGCTGGAGAATCCTGGGGATAAACTCTTTATTACCATGGAAGATTATCCCAAATTGGGGAAAGGACCCTATAGGTATAATACCTGGAACATATCCTTGGGAACTTGGAAATACAGAGTCAGGTTGCGCGCGCGCGCACGCGTGTGTGTGTGTGTGTGTGTGTATGTGTGTGTGTGCGCGCACGTCAGGGAGAATGGAAAGTAGGGGCTGTGAGGCTGCAATATTTGAAACATTATTTGCGTTTTAAACATAGTGTGTGATAAATATTTAACAACTGGCTCTCGGAAGAAGAAAAAAAAAGTCCCAGTTTGAAGGGTTTGCCAATTTCTATGATGTAATTTCAAGTTACCAATGTGATGTCACTGAAGGCAGAGTTAGCACTGAAGACATGCTAAGTATGGGCTCTATGAGCCAGTATGATCTTTCTAAGAATGCTTTATAGCTAGCTAGCATTTTTTTTTTTTTGCGTTTACTTTGGTGCATCTGAGTTTCACTGTAATAAAACCTAACCATGGTATATAAAATATAGCTCAATGGTCCAATTGAGAGATAGAGTCTTTTTCTCTTCTCCTTGAATTTGGCCTTAATGAACCAATAGAATGTAGCAGAAGTGAAGTCAGATTGCAGAGCAGTTGAAGCTTATAGCAATACTTGGTCTCTGGCAATGCTCAGCCTGGCAAAATCCAGCCACCAGGAAGAAGTCTAATTATCCTGAAAGCCCCAGGCTCTGAAGCAAGCCAAGTTAGGCAATCGGGGGGTAAAGGGGGGAAGAGAGAGAGTGTGTATGTGAGAGAGAGATGGTATGTGGCCATCCCCAACTGTTCCAGTCATTTTAGGTTAGGTGCCAGGCATGTGAGTGGAGAAGCTATTTTGGACATTCCAGCCTCAGTAGACATGACATGGAGAAGAACCATGGAACCCAACAGATGGCCAGAGAAAACACCCCAGATCTATAGTCCAAATGAAGCCATTTCCATCCTTCCAGACTTATATGCCACCCCGTCTGAGGCTGCAGACATTACAAAGGGATTCCCTCTGTGCCCTGTCCAAATCCCTGATCCAGAAAATCATGAGCTTAAATGAAAGTGGGTTGTTTTAAGACATCAAATTTGGGAACACTGTGAATTAAGATAGCCTGAAACATTAATACATAAAGGTCAGAGTTTATTAAGAGAGAGAAATTAGAGGCAAATTGAATTTACATATTCAAATTATCAGCCTATTCTATACTGGAAGGACAGTTCAGTTGGTTCCCACTTCCTCTACTTGAGTATCCTTAAGTGTTACTCCACTATCTTTTGCCACTGTATGTTGTTACAGAAACATCTGATGCCATCTTTATTATTAACATGATATTTTTACCGTTAGTCTCACAAAATTCTTTCTTCATCTTTAAAGTCCAATAACATTACTAGACATGCTTTCAGATAGGTCTTTTGAATCAATTTTTCCTGCTACAAGTTACACTACTTCATTCTGGAGAGACATTTTCTCTTGCTTCAAGAGAATGGAGTTTGTGTGTTTCCCATTATTCTCCTTGTCACTCTATATGATTTCCAAGAAACCTTATGGTTTTAGATTTAGAACTAAGCCATTAATTTCATTAATTTTTAATAATAATTTTAAAAAGCTAAGTTATCTTGTGGTCTTGATTCTTTTTCAGCCCTTCCTTCCCATCTACCCATCACGCAACCAGAATAGAGACAATACTTGACTTTTTGACATTTGCAGCCCCTACCTATGAGGTAAATAGCAAGAAGCCGTGGATCCATACATGCACTCCTTATGTGGCAGCTGCAAGGATGAAGATTTTTATCCTTTGTGTGGTTTCTGCCCCTGACTGTTATCAAGTATTCAACCAATCCCATCATTGCTCAGAGCTCCCACAGGAGCCTAGCTTCCCTGAGGGGCTGACACAACGAAGGATCTGGCCCCAGTTCTATCATTTACAGCAGTGGCTTCTGACTAAACTTTCATGAAGCCCAAAGTATGTACTGGAACTTCATGAGATTTTAGGAGAGGTTAAAGGGCAAGCTGAGCTACAGAGGCTGGACTTGGGCATGGAGGCTAACCCCAGAAGGAGGTAAGTGCCTATGGCTTATACTTAGACCTGTTTGAGTAGAGTTTTTTGGTCAAGAGCATTAGGTTAGTTTTATCTCTTTTGGAGGTTGGAAGATTCTTATTACAAGAATAAAATTTCATATTTGAGTTTGGAAAGAAACTGCTTTTAGGCTGCTTCAAAGTTCAATTTTCAAAGTTCAGTTGTTTGTTAAAATTGAGTTATACAGAAAGAATACTTGCTTAGTTGTAAGAGAGATCATATTCTAAATTTTGCTATTCCATTAATGAGAGGAAGAATTAAAATTTATTAACAAACTATTATATGCTGGGTATTTTATATATGATTTTTTTTCTTTTTTGGCCACCCCACAGCATATGGCGTTCCCAGCCAGGGATCAGATCTGAGCTGTCATTGTGACCAACGCCACAGCTGTGGCAACTCAGTATCCTTAACTCATGGGGCTGGGCTGGGGACTGAACCTGCGTCCCAGGCCCCTTGGATGCCACTGATCCCATGGCATCACAGTGGGAACTCCTACGTAGGGTTTATATTTAAAATTTCACAAGCATACTGGGAAAGCGATACATTGTTCCCCTGAAAAAATGAATACTAAGAAGATAAGGTTAAGCCACAGATATGAGATGGAGTTTAAATTTGGACCTGAATTAGTCTAACTCTAACTTCCGCCACAGAAAGGCTGCTCCGGGTTGGTATAACCTCAAGTATTCATTTAATCTTTTAGAGCAAGTTCCCTCACTTGTAATATTAGTATTGGATCAGTACATCAGCGTTTTTTCAATTCTGTCATATTAAATCTTAAGGCCAGTAGCAGATGAGTTCCCAGTCGATTGGCTTCCTAGTGTCCTCCTGGGAGTTGATGTCTGCCTTCAAGTTTCCTGGCCTTTGTCTGAGCCCCTGGCCTCTTTCCCTTTCTGCATAGCTTTTTTTCACATTGGGTTTCTAGATATTTCGAAACAGCTTTGAGTTATGCTCAAACTATGCTTCTAGTTCATTATATTAATAAGGTCCCCCAGTTTCTTTTGCTAAAAATGACAACTGATGAAGAAGGAATTTTCAGCAATGGACAGTTCATTAAAGATTTAGAATAGTCTCCAGACTTTAATTTTTATATCTTTTAGAGCACATCTTCCTGTCTGTACAACCAGCTCTGTTTTCATAGTTTAAAATTTCCTGACCCTATAGTCACACCAGTGCCACTGGAAAAAAATCTTTTAAAGTTTTGAACTGTAATGAAAACTGAGATTAAATTTGGGGAAATGAATTAATTTACCCAAACACATTTTCTAAGTCATTTCAAGGAATAGGATAAGTAACAAAAGTAGTACTCAACAAAAATACAATACCTTTTAAAATTGCACCCAAAAAAAATCAAATACCTGGGAATACACCTGACCGAGGAGGTGAAAGACTTATATGCCAAGAACTATAAAGTGTTAATCAAGGAAATGAAAGGAAATGCCAAGAAATGGAAAGATATTCCATGTTCCTGGGTTGGAAAAATTAATATTGTAAAAACGGACATGCTACCCAAAGCAATCTACAGATTCAGTGCAATCCCTATCAAATTACCCATGACATTTTTTCACAGAACTAGAACAAAAAAAAATCCAAAAATCTATATGGAACCACAAAAGACCCAGAATTGCTAAAGCAATCCTGAGAAACAAAAACCAAGCAGGAGGCATAACTCTCCCAGACTTCAGGCAATATTACAGGGCCACAGTAATCAAGACAGTGTGGTACTGGTACCAAAACAGATATACAGACCAATGGAACAGAATAAAGAATCCAGAAATAAACCCAGACACCTATAGTCAATTAAACTTTATCAAAGGAGGCAAAAATATAAAATGGGGAAGGCGGTCTTTTCAGCAAGTACTGTTGGGAAACCTGGACAGCTGCATGCAAATTAATGAAACTAGAACACACCCTCACACCATGCACAAAAATAAAATGGCTTAAAGACTTAAATGTAAGACAAGACACCATCAAACTCCTGGAAGAGAACATAGGCAAAACATTCTCTGACATCAACCTTACAAATATTTTCTCAGGTCAGTCTCCTAAAGCAACAGAAATAAAAGCAAAAATAAATCAACGGGACCTAATCAAACTGACAAGCTTTTGCACAACAAAGGAAACCAAAAAGAAGCAAAAAGACAACTTACAGAATGGGAGAAAATAATTTCAAATGATGCAACTGACAAGGGCTTATCTCTAAAATACACAAACAACTTATACAACTCAATAGCAAAAAAGCCAAAAACCCAATTGAAAAACGGGCAAAAGACCTAAATAGGCATTTCTTCCAAGAAGATATACAGATGGCCAACAAGCACATGAAAAATTGCTCAACATCACTGATTATTAGAGAATTGTAAATCCAAACTACTATGAAATACCACCTCACATCAGTCAGACTAGCCATCATTAATAAGTCCACAAATAACAAATGCTGGAGGGGGTGTGGAGAAAAGGGAACCCTCCTGCACTGCTGGTGAGAATGTAAGTTGGTACAACCACTATGGAAAACAGTATGGAGGTACCTTAGAAAACTATACATAGAACTACCATATGACCCAGCAATCCCACTTCTCGGGTATATATCTGGACAAAACTTTCCTTGAAAAAGACACATTCACCTGCATGTTCATTGCAGCACTCTTCACAACAGCCAAGAGATGGAAACAACCCAAATGTCCGTTACAGATGATTGGATTAGGAAGATGTGGTATATATACACGATGGAATACTACTCAGCTATAAAAAAGAACAAAATAATGCCATTTGCATCAACATGGATGGAACTAGGGACTCTCATACTGAGTGAAGTAGGTCAGAAAGAGAAAGACAAATACCATATGATATCACTTAAAACTGGAATCTAATATATGGCACAAATGAACCTTTCCACAGAAAAGAAAATCATGGACTTGGAGAAGAGACTTGTGGTTGCCAAGGGGGAGGGGAAGGGAGGGGGAGGGAGTGGGATGGATCGGGAATTTGGGGTTAATAGATGCAGACTATTGCATTTAGATGGGATAAGCAATGAGATCCTGCTGTGTAGCACTGGGAACTATATCTAGTCACTTATGATGGAGCATGATAATGTGAGAGAAAAGAATCTATGCACGTATGTGTAACTGGGTCACCATGCCGTACAGTAGAAAAACGGACAGAACACTGTAAACCAGCTATAATGAGAAAAAAAATCATTATATATAAAAAAAAGTACAACTCAGGTGATGTTGAATAATTTTGCTTTAGAAAATATCTCAAAATACATGCATCTGCTAGTAGAATATATAACCTATCAAATGATGACTAGCTGTGCTGTAACCATTTCATTCTTAGATTTTAGCAGAAGCGATATTCTTCTGTAATAACAATGATTGCTGATGTTATCAACAAATTAATGATTTCTCCCAGGGATTTTGTTTATATTTATGCCATGGGAGGAAACGTGGCATAGTAATCAGTGTTTTTAAAAGGCTTGCTTCCTTAAACAGTTGGCTAACTATAAGTGGCTTTCACTGACCAGTGTTTATGAACTAAAGCATATGAAGTAAAGTAGTTAGGAGTTCCCACTGTGGCTCAGCAGGTTAAGAACCTGACATAGTGACATAGTCTCAGTGAAGATGTGGGTTTGATCCCTGACCTCACTCAGCGGGTTGAAGACCCAGTGTTGCCACAAGCTGTGGTGTAGGCCTGCAGCTGCTGCTCGGATGCGACCGCTCGCCGGGGAACCTCCATATGACACAGGTGCAGCTGTAAAAAGAAAAGGAAGAAAGAAAGAAAGCTATAGTTACAAATACACAGTTACGAACTAGTGTTTCATCAATTTCCATTTTCTTTGGAGTAAACGTCCTGGAAGATACGGCTTCTCTCCCTACCTCCTCCTGGGAGAGAGAAGCTGGTTTTCCCGATCACCGATGGGCTTTGTTTCAATCAATACTTTCATTGATTAGATCTCTCTAGTGTGTTCCACTTTTTTCCTAATGACCTTTTATTTGATTTGAAACACTTAAAGGAAATAGAATGAGTGGTCCTCTGGAGGAATCTGGACTGAGGGCCCGGAGGGGCAGCAGCCCTCCCGGACCAGCTGGCCTCCATAGCAAGGATCACCCCAGAGCACCAAGGAACACAATCTGAAACCCTTGCTCTAAGAAGAGTGGATGCCCACTGAGATCACCTGGGGAGCATTTGGAAAGTTCCGATGCAGGACTTTCTTCCCAGAAACTCTGATTTCATTGGTCAAAATGAGAGCCTGGGCATCAAGATTTTGAGGGGACACTCTAAGGTGATTCACTGAGCATTCAGGATCCGTAACCATCATCCAGGAGCACTGCTGAGAGGTCGGGGTAAGTCTGGACAGCATCTTACTGCTGACACGATCAAGCATGGATGACCCAGAGCGTGGCTGCCTTTCCTGACGTATCTCTGAATCTTTAGGCGCAGACAGAGCATGCTTTAGCCTTCGGGGACTGGTTTCCTATAGTATTTTCTCAACAGTTTTCGACTCCGGGTAAGGAATTTCATTGTAAACAGTTCCATTAATGAAATGCTCCAATGCTATTGCTCTTTTCAGTCCACGCCCTTCGGTGTGTTTCCTAGTCCGTCTCTCACGAGTGTCATCCAAGTAAGTTATGCAAGAGACATAAAGCAAAAAGTCTCCAATGGAAAGTTAGGACAGCCTAGGTTTTCATGTGTGGAGGTATCTGGAAGACTGAACACCCCCCCAAATATCTTCGGTAACAGTGCCGTGGAGACAAGAGGCCTAGAGAAAGCCAGTTTTCCTGAAAGGTTCAGTCATGAACTGGGAGTGGAAGGAAAACGGACATTCCTAACTAAGGGGAGATAACTTGCAGAATTTACTGACATTGAACCTTAAGAGATAACGTCTCTCTCATAAAAAAAAAAGTTAAAAAAATGCAGTTGTAATAAAAGTTTATGGGTCATTTTCCTGCAGGTGCCTTGCCTTCCTATTGGGAATCTGTCACAGGTAATGGATGCAGTCTTTTAGGCTAGACCTCATCAGTCTGCAGAATCCACAGACCCTGTGGTTACGCACACAAGCTTTTCCTCAAAAGAAAAGCTTTTCTTTCACTCTTCCCAGGGGGACAAAGCGGAACAGATCCAGTGTGGGGGTGTTTATATAAGGCAGTTCTTGCCTACTCAGAGGCGGGAATTGAGCCTAAATGGTTCTGTTTGTTTCAACCAGTTTCTTATTTTTAATAATTCACTTGCCATATTTCTGGACCAAATGGTGAGCATTTTCAAAAGATTTTATGTGTTCCTTTTGCTGTTAATACTCATGAAAAAATACTGAGACTTTCATGACTACAAAGGGATTTTCTTTCGATTTTTTTCCACTTCTGACTTCCCTGGTCAAAAATGTTACTAAGGAGGAAAATGGCCTGACATGCAGCTAACTGTGCAGCCAGACTTCTCTGGAATGCTGTGTGATGTGTGCTGTGACGTCTGTGGAATTCCATCCGTGTTTATCCAGGGCTCCCACTGATTCTAACATCATTTAATGGAAAACGTGGAAGAAGTAAAGCAACGCAATAGGCCCCTACCACTAAATTGTGAGTTGACCTTTGAAAAGTAGTAATTAACAGCAAAGAAAAACGTTCTAGGGAATTCCCGACCTGTCTCAGCAGTAATGAACATGAGTAGCATCCATGAGGATGTGGGTTCTGTTCCTGGCCTCGCTCAGTGGGTTAAGGATCCCACCTCGCCTTGAGCTGTGCTGTAGGTCGCAGATGCGGTTCGGATCCCAGGTTGCTGAGGCTGTGGTGTAGACTGGCAACTATAGCTCTGATTTGACCCCCTAGCCTGGGAAACTCCATATGTTGCCAGTGTGGCCCTTAAGAGACCAAAAAAAAAAAAAGTTCTATCTAAGCCTATCCAGCCGTAAACTGATTAGCTTCCTGGCTGGGTTGAGGGATGATGGAAGCGGTAATTCTAGGCAGTGTTGGGAATGAGACTCGCAGCGGCGGCTTTAGCCCCGGCCCCGCCCCTGCCAGCTCTGTGCGCAGAAGCCTTCTGACCTGGTCTCCAGCTGCCACCCTATTGGTTGTGAACATGACCCTCCAGGTTAGCCCGTGGTTTGGCTTCTGCCCACCCCTTCAGCTCCCTTCGGGAGTCACAGGGAAGGAATGCCTGGCTCCCCCATTCCAGGATCTCCATTTCGCACTTCAGTCTTCGGCTTGGGGGTGGGAGGCCCCTACCAGAATAGCCAAATCTTCAAACATCTATTTACAAATGATTCTAGTATAAAACAGTGGCAAGATACCTAAATATTTTAGAATCGGAGCGGGGTTGTCTTTGCAACTACCCCTCTCTGGTGTAAACACCAGCATCGGTAGCTGTCTGACGGAGGGGACATTCGTGGTACCCACCCTGGGTTCCCTCCTCTTCCCACCCTGCGGTGTCAGGATCCCTGGCAGGTTGCCTTGAGTTGTCTGAGGTGGACAGATTGGAGCTGAGCGGAGGGTGGCCTCGATTAGTACCTGTGAGAGGAGCGCTGAAGGATGAAGGCTGAGCCGGGGCACATTAGCATCTGGTGATGCCCGCCACTAGGCGGCGCAGTGCTGTGTTCCCAGCCCTGGGGCGGTGAAAGCAGCAAGAAGCCACCTTTTGAGAGGATCATCACAGCGCTGACCAGCCCTCCCCCTTCAGTGAGAAAATTAACGAAGGGCAGGCGTCGCCTGCAATAAAAATGCTCCCTCTGTTTTATGCCACCCAGGCTGCATCTATCTGTTCGTCAATCCCTTGAAGTAAGGAGTGCGTAAAAGAAAGGGGTGTGTGTCTGTCTGAGCTCATGGAGGGGTGGAGGTGGGGTTTGGTGGTGTGCGGGAAGTGAGGCAACTTTAAAACAGATTTAAATGTTCATCCTAGTAAAAGAAACAACGCTCAAAGGACAGACAAAAGCCTCCCCATTTTGAGCACAGACTTAAATCTACGCGATCTGAGTGTCATGTACTGTACTTGGGCACATTCCGTTTAAGCTTACACGCAGCATTGTGAAATCCGGGGCAAAGTATGGGGGCAAAGTATTTAGAAAAGCACATTGTTTAGAAAATGAAGGAAGCCAAATATAATCACAGAAAAAGAAAAGAGGAAAGTAAGCTACAGAAGTACAAGGAACAAAACTGTTGGTTTTTAAGAGAAAAAAATACTCTAAGATATGCTGATGTCTCTGACTTGAATGGCCTGGTTCAAGTTAATTTCACCTGGGCAGTTTTCCTATTCACCTAAAAAAAAAATCAGTCATCTCTGGTAACATTCTCTGAAAAAAACACAGAATGCCAAAAGAAAAGACTGCAAGAGACTGAGAAAAAGAAAAACAAAAGCAAAGGCCCCATAGGACTAGAGGACCAGAACTTTTATGATTGATTCCTTTGTAAGAAATTCAAAAGAAAAACCTAATACCATCCACTGTTGAGTTTTCCTTTGGAAAATTTGGTTCTCTCTCCTCCACCAAAGCATCCTTCTGAGTTGACTGTTTTGAGAAATGTCTGCCCCCGTCTTGCTAATGGTCTAAAATACATTAAACTAACAGTTTGGTTTCACTTCGACTGCTTCCTAGGGGAAACATTTTTTGGGGGCAGGGGGTGAGATTTGCTTACTTGATTATTATCTGCGAAATGCAGAACAATGACAGTTCTCTACTTCAGTTCCTTATATTTAACATGCTAAATGGAGCACACTACGCTATTTTCTATGGGAATCCTAGCCTCTGAAACAGAGCAAAACAAACACCAGCATCAGTAAGGTGACTGAACTGCGCTGAGTGTTCATGGGTAAAATAAGACTTTTAAACCACTGCTACTAATTTAAGAACAAGGTCTTTGCCAATTACTTTCCCCCATTTTGGGGGAAATCTCAGGGTGTTTTTCATACCCAGATGCCCTTCCCGAGGAATTCCCTAATATGGCTATACGTTACCCTATTGCTTGGGCCTCAGATAATGGACAAGGGTGGTCAGTCCACAGTTTGGCTACGGGCCTGGAAGTGACTTAGCCTGAAAGCTCTACACAAGAGAGGGCTAGTGACTGACTGCCGAGGCCAGAGTTTCTCTTTTGGAGGATTTTACACAGAGAGAGTCACAATTTGGGTGACTGGGCAGAGGACAAAAATGCCTGGAGAAAAGGCATTAAGCGGAAGCCAAAATCTGTGAGGCAGCATATCCCTGAGGTGGAGAGAAGATAAGATAAGGAAGAAGAATGCCAGGTGCTTAGGGAAAGAGCATCATAATCGGAGTAGCTGAGTCACGTAAGTGGCAGGAGACTGAAGGCGGGAACCACAAACGCCTGCTACTGAGATGACAGATAGACTGAATTTCTCTTCTTTCACAAGGCTTAGCTATTGTGTCCCAGAATAATCTTACAATAAGCCCCTGTGACCTGATACAACCCACGTATTGGCACATAAAGGAGTCTACATCATGCATTTGGCTCCATGATGAGTTTTGGATACATTTCAATTATTTTCCACAATAAATGGGAGTGATTTATTTAAACGAACAGTTTTGTCTCTAGCTTCTTCTCCTCACAATAAAACCTAGTGTAAGTGCATCTAGAAAGCATGAGGCATATTTTCGTGAAACTAAGAAGTTTTTGTAGATCTTAGAACAGAGAAAGGTACAATAATGGTATTTTCTATTTGCCCTCACAATAAACTGGAAGAGCTATGTGCCCACTGAGTCAAGTGAAATGTAATATCTAATTATTTGATTACCTATTTAAATGCTTGCAGTTTGTAATCTCAGTTGACATCAGTGTAGCAAGAATGAATCATCCTCTTCTCCAGGAACTTTCCACTCTCATATATATCATGAAAAAAAAATGTTTCAATAAAATCACAGTGAGTTCTCTTCTATTATTTAGTGATAGTTATTTTCCTGTCCAGGAAATTCCTACTGTAATTCAAATCTTGTTATTGCTGATTTGTTATTGGGAATAACCAGACACTTTTGGAGCATTGGAGTTTCACTGTTGTAAATATTGCTTGAAATAAGAGGGCCTTTGCTTGTAGTGAGTTAGGGTCAGAGAGGGAGGGCTAAGAGGCTTTAATTTGGAACTGAATGTGGACCACTGCCCCCTTCTGGACAACATAGGAGGTGCAACAGGGTTCAGATAGGTAAGAAAAATCCTCAAATATTTTCAAAATTCACTTCAACAATATTTAAGGAATATCTATAACGTGTTGGCTTGCCATGGCAAGGTGGGCCAAACCCCAAGAATGCCTGCAATTATCCCTGTCTTTGAAAAGCATACAGATGTGACAGGGACATGAAATTTCCCAGAAATGAACTGTAACTTAGCTGGGTAATGTAAGAAAGTATCAAGTCATATTTTACGTGTCTTACTGTAACTCAAGAAAACTTCACATTCTTTTCATTCTTTGTAAAGCATTTCTGCCCTAGTTGGATGGACAATCGAAATATATACAAAAGAAGCTGGCCAGCATCAAATTCTTGGAAGATTAACAGGCACAAAATACAGTAAAACTGAGTGTCACGGACTGATTAAAACATTAAACTAAAATGCAGACTTCCGTTGTGCTATTTTCATAATAAAGATATTCTCAGTAAGGCTGATCATGAGTACTCTCACTTTTCCAAGATTTCAATTTATACCATTCAAAGGAAAAAAATTTCATCTTTGCTTTGCAGAATTTCCAACAAACTCAATACATTGAGTACCAATTTTTTAACCCAAGGATGAGAATTTCAAGTTTTGTAAGTCTTTTTTCTATTTGTAATATATGTTCTATCATATTTTTCCCTATTTAAAAAATTAACCTTACCGGGATAGCACCAATGATGTAATGTTTATACTAAAAAATTATGATGTTCTTCTATGCTCCTCAGAGCAACCATCATAATGACACTGAACTGACAGTAAAAAGCTTTCTCAGCTTTGATGAACCGAGTTTGTGTCAGGTCAAGTATTTGCAACCATTACTGGTAACCAGAAGGCATGGATGCTACGAAGGAGGCGTTGGAAGCTACAATCAACACGCTCACCTACTTATGATTATAGGTCCGTGTCCAGAGGTTAGCTAGGGAAGCAGTACCTGAAAATCACCAGAACTACAGCTGGAAGACGGCTCCTCTGACAGATACGGAAACCGAGGTTCAGACAAGCTGCACGACTTGCTCCAGGTCACGTCGTGGGAATGTGGCTGAGCAGAATGTGGACTCTTACATTTTAATCTCCACTACATTGGACTTGGTTAGACCACTGCTCTCAGCTCAAAGAGGATCCAAGCGCCTTATGTGCAGCATATGGAAGTTCCCAGGCCAGGGGCTGAATCAGAGCTGCAGCCCCCAGCCTACGTCATTGCCACAGCCACAGCCACAGCAATGCTGGATTTGAGCCCCATCTGCGACCTACACCACAGCTCACTGCAACATGGATCCTCAACCCACTGAGCAAGACCAGGGATCAAACCTGCGTCTTCATGGGTATTAGTCAGGTCCTTAACCTGCTGAGTCACAATGGGAACTCCTGAGCTGATATCTTACTGTGGTTTTGGTTTGTATTTCCCTGATCATTAGTGACTTTGAGTATTTTTTCATATACCAGTTGGTCATTTGTATGTTTTCTTTGGAGAAATATCCTTAGCCTCTTTCTTAATTCGGTTATTAGTTTAATTAGAGTTACAGGAATTCCTTCCTTATGCATTTTGGAAATCAATCCCTTCTCAGATAAATGATTTGCAAGTATTTTCTACTATTTTGTAGGTTGCCTTTTCATTCTGTTTATTGTTCATTGAGCAGAACCTTTTTAGTTTGCCATAATCTCACTTGCTTATTTTGTTTCTGTTGCCTGTGCTGTTGATGTCGTATCATGAATTCATTAGCAAGACCAATGTCATGAAACTTTTCCCTATAGTTCATTCCAGGGGATTTACAGTTTCAGATGTTATGTTTTTTAAATCTACTTTGAGTTGGTTTTTGTGTATCATGTGAGATAAGGGTTCAAGGTCATTCTTTTGCATGTTTTCTTAGCGCCATTTGTTTACGAAATTATTCTTTCCCCCTTGCCATACTCAATGGTGAAAAATTGAAAGCTTTTCCTCTAAGACTGGGAACAAGATAAGGGTGCCTGCTCTTACTACTCCTATTCAACATAGTACAGGAGGAGTTCGCGTTGTGGCTCAGCGGTTAGCGAACCTGACTAGCATCCACGAAGACATGGGTTCAATCCTTGGCCTCGCTCAGTGGGTTAGGATCCGGCGTTGCTGTAAGCTGCGGTGTAGGTGGCAGACGTGGCCTGGATCACGTGTTGCTGTGGCTCTGGCATAGGTCAGCGACTACAGCTCCGATTTGACACCTAGCCTGGGAACTTCCATATGCCTCAGGTGTGGCCCTGAAAAGACAAAACCAAAGACCAAAAAAAAAATAGTACAGGAAATGCCAGTAAGAGCATTTAGGCAAGGAAAAGAAAGAAAACACATCCAAATTGGAAAGGAAGAAGTAAAATTATCTCTTTTTGGAGATGATATGCTCTTTTATATGAAAACCACTAAAAACTACAAAAAATAACCATTAGAACTAATAAATAATTTCGGTAAAGTTGCAGCATACAAAATCAGCATTCAAAAATCAGTATTGTTTCTATACACTAACAAAGAACTATCACCCCTGAAAAATAAAAAAGAACAGTTCTCCAGTAGGTTAGAAATCTGGCATTGTCACTGCCATGGCTTGGGTTACTGCTGTGGCGCAGGTTCAGGCTCCTGGCTCATGAACTTCTGCATACCATGGGCATGGCCAAAACCAACCGAATAAATAAATAAAAGAAAAATTCCATTTACAATAGCACCAAAAAAAAAAGGATAAAATTCCTAGAAATAAACGTAACCGAGGCAAAAGACTTCTGTACTGAAAATTATAAAACTGATGAAAAAAATTAAATAAGGCACAAAAAATAGAAGGACATTCCATATTCATGGACTGGAAGACTTACTATGGTTAAAATGTCCATACTACCCAAATAATACAATCATGCAGTGCAATCCCCAGCAAAATCCAAATGGCACTTTTTACAGCAATAGATCACAATCATCTACATTTATATATTTCAAATATTTGCTTTACAATAACAGCTAGGTGTTTTATTATTATTATTTATTTATTTTTGCTTTTTAGGGCTGCACTTGCAGCACCTGCACCTTCAACCCCCAGGCTAGAGGTCGAATTGGAGCTGCAGCTGCCAGCCTATGCCACAGGCACAGCAACGCAGGATCTGAGCTGCATCTGTTACCTATACCACAGCTCACCGAAACTCCAGATCCCTGACCCACTGAGCGAGGCCAGGGATCAAACCCCACATCCTTAAGGATAATAGTCGGATTTGTTTCTGCTGCACCGCAATGGGAACTCCCACAGCTAGTATTGTAGTATTGCCCACAGAATTGACTTAGTGAAAAACTATTTTATTTCCCAATCTACTGCTTCAGGATTTTAGTTATATTCTGCAAATAGGGAAAAAGAAAAATTTTAAACCTGTTTAGTGGTACTAAACTCACTACACTAGGGCTTTAAGATCTGGATTTTTATCTCAGCCCTTCCATACAATATGATTTCCTAGCCATAAAATAACAAAAGTAAAAACAAAAAGTGAGATAAATTTTCATTTGTATCGTGTTTTTGATCATATGATTTTTGTTCATGTTTACTACATTCCATGTTTATTATATTCTTTCTGGGACTCAGTTTTCCTATCTGGAAAATAAGGACAGTAACTCCCACTCTGTCCTCTTCACAGAGATTCTGTAAGGTTGAAATATGATAAATGGCATTTAGAATCACAAAGCACTATGTAGAACCACTGCTGCCACTCATGAGAAGAGTCAGTCTGTAGATGTATAATAATAAGGATCAGGAGCAAAAAGAAGAATGAGATTGATTTAACTGGTCAGTGTGAGAGCCTGGAGGTAGGTCATTGGATCTCATAAATATCTCACATCCATGCCTGTTTGGAGGTCTCCCACAAATGAACTAGGTTAATAACTATATGCCTGCAGATTAAAAGAATTCTGGCTAAGGATGCATTTCCCAATGCTTCTTATCTCATGTCCAAGAAATCTGAATTCGTGCTGGATGATTCAAAGTTGTTTCTCATATATAAAGACTGTGGAAGTTCTTGGAGCAGAGGAAGCTTGATTTTTCTCAGGGGAAAACATTGCTCCAAGAATGAAGTGGCTATAACAATGTTCTCTGAGAGGGCCAAAGTTTACCTCCTTCCATGAGCTGAAAATGATTATACAATGAAATTGGTTTGAGGCATCCACGTTATAAGCTTGCCTTATTACACTCCCCTTCTGTTTACCTTCACAAACATTTTTTTTTTTTCCAGTGTGGGACATACACTCCATATCCCATGTGGTCAGAAAAATCAATAGATGTTTAAAAGCCTGGAAGCATTTAGCTCTGTTCACAATAGCTTTTATCTCTGTGCTGAAATAAAATGCTTTTCCATCAGCATTCCCTCTCTTAGCACCTAAAAACTAATACAGATGAAACCCGTTCAGTCGGAGCAGAAAACCATCCAACTCAGGATGAGTCAGATATTTCCAAACCACAGTGCCAGAGCTAAAAATGCACTTACCTGGGCAATTATGTCGGCAATTTCTGAATAGCTATGGCATCTTCTCACACACGATCGAGCCAAAAAGTCTTCTATCAGCCGTGTTCCAATGCCATACCCCCTGTGTTGGAAGGAAAGAGTGGGCTCTGAAAATAATATCTGAGTAATTAGTGAAGTCCATCAATGTTCAGGAAGGGAGTCATCTGTTTAGCACCTGCAAAGTCAACCAAATTTGACAAGTCAAATGTGATTTGGCAGAAGGCCTTTTTTCTATGTCCCACAGAGCACAGAAGCAGGGAGCAATACATTCAAGAAAGATTAACTAGTCTCCTACAAGCAAAAAAGTCTGAGGAGTCAAGGCTGGTCCCAACTCGACAGTGTAAGTTAAAGTTTAATTAAACTTAAAGGAGGCTGGTGTCTGCAACTTAACGTTTCTCATGGCAATGGACTCACTAGCTCTTGTCAGAAACAGAATGAAGGTCTAGTTGACTTGCTGTCTGCTACAGGTGTGGTACCTGGGTGTTCATTCTGTTCTGAGCATAGTTACGGCAGGAGAGAAGGAATGTCTGGGCTCTAGAAGAAAGGGAAGAAGGGAACGGGGAATCAATTTTTGTGGTCACGCTGTTTCAGCAGTTGGAACACAAGTTTAGGGAAGAGGAAAAAAAAAAAAGGCCAAGTTCAGAAAATTCATTTTTTATTGGGGGAATAAAAAATATCAATGGGACTTGGGAGGAAGTATTTGTATTTTGTGTTAGCTCTACCCCTGAGGTACAATTCTGAAAGCATTTTAATGAGATGTGTTACCAGGGAGTAGACGTTTTCATAAGATAAACCTAATATTTTTCAATCTAGTCAAGAAAATATGACCTTATTGGTGGAGATGCAAAAGTAAGACTGCTTTTCCCCGGAGTTCCCGTCGTGGCGCAGTGGTTAACGAATCCAACTAGGAACCATAAGGTTGCGGGTTCGATCCCTGCCCTTGCTTAGTGGATTAACGATCCGGCGTTGCCGTGAGCTGTGGTGTAGGTTGCAGACGCGGCTCGGATCCTGCGTTGCTGTGGCTGCGGCGCAGGCCAGTGGCTACAGCTCCGATTAGACCCCTAGCCTGGGAACCTCCACATGCCGCGGGTGCAGCCATAAAATGACAAAAGGCAAAAAAAAAAAAAAGACTGCTTTTCCCCAACCACTGGCACAAAATTGGTCTTTAATTTCATAGCCACATGTACATCAACTAAGGAAACAATTTGAATGGAGCAACAGAAGGGCCAAACAAAACAGGGACCACAGTCTGGAGGGGCAATATTTGCTCCACAGGGTCTAAAGTAGGGGTGAGGGGAGATACTGGGTAACTGGGGAGGGGATGGGGAGACAGATTTGAAGTCAGAGTGTTTATTAATTTACTCAATTTATGAGATTATCTGAGTGCATAGAAAATTCCAATTGAGCTTACTTGCCTTTCATGAAAAATGCTTTGTGATTCTAGGCAGGAAGTTCACAATTGAAAATATATATATATATATATTTTGTCTTTTTAGGGCCACACCCGGGGCATATGGAGGTTCCCAGGCTACGGGTTGAATCGGAGCTACAGCTGCTGGCCTGCACCACAGCCACAGCAACGCCAGATCCAAGCCGAGTATGCCACCCATACCACAGCTCACGGCAATGCTGGATCTTTAACCCACTGGGCAAGGCCAGGATTCGAACCCGCAACCTCGTAGTTCCTAGTCAGATTAGTTTCCACTGAACCATAACGGGAGCTCCTGAAAAGGCTTTTAAAGAACAGAACATATATTTTACAGAAAGAATTGTACTGGGATTAAAAAAAAGTTTCTAGTGTTTTCTAAGTATTATGCAAGTCTGCAGGCTTGGCCACTGCGAATGGGGGTGGGAGGCCAGAATACTGTGATCAGCGCAAGGCATATATATGTCTTGCTTTGGTCAAAGGGTATGTTTCTGCAAAGTAGATATTCTATATATCAATTAAAAATGTAAGATGCTCTCAGCAGAAGCTATTAAAGACGTCCAAATGTGAATTATTGTTTTTCTCAAGGCAAGGCTTTTCTACAGCCTCTCAAAATACATTTTTTAATGGGCCATTCATATTTGTTAAAATGCACACCAAGTTGCTAACCAAAGGTATTTTTTTATTCAAATAAATGATCCTCTTCATTTTATGCTGCAAAAACAAAGCAAATTTAACAGGCTAAATAAAATGATATAACTTCTGAAAATGCTTTTTCATATGTTTAAGAGTGACCTATATACAAAATAGCTTAAGAAGCTCCTGTTGGAGTTCCCGTCATGGCTCAGCGGTAACAAAACCGACGAGTATCCATGAGGATGAAGGTTCGATCTCTGGCCTTGCTCAGTGGGTTAAGGATCCTGCATTGCCTGAGCTGTGGTGTAGGTCGAAAACTCAGCTTGGATCCCACATTGCTGTGGCTGAGTAGTAGGCTGACAGCTGTAGCTCCGATTTGACCCGTAGCCTGGGAACCTCCAAATGCCCCAGGTGTGGCCCTAAAAAGGCCAAAAAAAAAAAAAAAGTTTAGCTGAGGAAGAGCTTCTGACCAATTAAGAAGAAATTAAAAAAAAAAAAAAGAAGTGTGGAGACCAAAATAAACACAGGACACAGAAAAATAACTTTCCAGTAGGAAAAGTATAAGTATATAGAAAGGGAGGAAACTGAGGGCTCAAAAAAAAATCTTTCAAGCTTTCCTTAACATTGTCTTTTTTCTGTATTTCAGTTGAAAATACAATGAACCCTTTTAAAGAGCTCTAAAATAAAATACTCGATTAAGCTTAATTTCCTCTTTAACCTGCCTAGCTAGTCTGCTAACCAGTACGAATTTTCCAGGATCCATAATTAAGTGGTTCAACATATGTTGACAGGTTTTTTTTTCTTTATTAGACAGTAATCTGATGATCACATAATTATTCTGAAAATTAAAGGCTGAAGTTGCAGAAACGACCATTCATGAAGGAGAGTAGACTTTTATTCCCTGGTGGCCTAGAGGTTAAGGACTTGGTGTTGTCACTGCCTTGGGTCAGATTTGACACACCGCCCCCCCCCGCCCCCCCCCCGCCCCCACCAACTTCCGCAAGCTGCGGGTGTGGCCGACAAGGAAAGCATGGAATGAGTTTCTCTATTCAGCATATTTTTGAGTGAAGCATAGTAAAAAGTGTCCCAATAATGAAAACACTACACAGGATACAGCAAATATTTCTTCTACCCATAATCCCCTGTCTCCCAGTTCTCTCAGGCAACTACCATTAGTTTTTGTTTGTTTGTTTGTTTGTTTTGCAGATTCTTCCACATATGATCTATGCCTTGGTAAGCCTGCATTTACACTGGAAGGAATTATGTCAGAACAGAAGACTTCTGAAAAGAGTCAAATTTGATGATCCACCATATTGTTTAAAGGACGTTTCAGTTTTTCCACATCCTTGGCTTAGAGGCAACTAGCAAAGAAACGGTTTCTAACAAAAAAGAATATGTTATATGATTGATGTTCATGGAATAAAATCCCTTCCTATTATTACTTTATACGTGAAGACAGCCCTCATGGCAGCTTTCACAGATCATTTTCAGCCCTGAGAGGCGATTCACTGACACCTAAGACGAGCTGGTGAAAAGGAGCAAGAGAAGTCTAAAGACGAGGGGAAAATGCAGAGGTTGTTAAGAAACGACAACTTCCACAAGAATGAAAGACTTCTACTCACATTGTATCTAAATATTTGTTTACATCTTCATCTTTTTCATAATCTTTGCAGAGCTGGGCAACCAGAGCTCCGTAGGTGAGGACAAAGAGATCTTTGTTCTGGGGGGAAAAGGGGATAGTTTTGTTACAGGCAAAATTATGAACCTTGTACTACTTTTTTTTTTTTAACAAAATTTTCTAGTTGGATGCAGCCTTTTAGATCATCTGTTCACTTTTTTTTCCATCTGCACCCCCACTAAATACTCCAGTTTTCACCGTTGAGAACAAATTGTTCCCATTATTTGGTTACATTGCAAGAGAGCAAGGAGAGCAGTGAAACACATTTCTTAGCATAAAAACATCTTTCTATGCATTTGCTTGTATAACTTGCAATGTGTTTTCATGGAGGAAGTTGTTTTTTTTTTTTAATATGAATGGCTAACGCACATTTTTATTGTTCTAGAATGGCCTTTGGTATATGCGGACCGTGATTTCAGAAGGAATAATTGCGTGAGACGTCTCCTGAGTCTGCACAATCCCTAACGGGTTCCAGATCTGCCAAGCAGACCATCAGGCTGAACCCAACTGCAGTAACACGTTGGTGAGTTTTTTCTTTGGAGAAAAAAAGGAGAATTTTCACTTTTCTTGTAGAGCTCCAAAGTCAGTCCTATTTTTCAGAGTGAATTAATTTAATTCAGAGTGAATTAAAACTGGGGATGATTTGGGTTTTAGCTGATCAAAGATGTGTTGAAAATATGGAAAAAAAAACAAGGCTCAATCTCTTCCTTTTAAAAAGTCTGTTTTGCATCTGCTGTGGAATACTAAGAAAGAAAAGAGGAGATGAGAGAGATAATCGATTCCAGTGTTCTTAGTCCTACAGAGGCGGGATTGAGGCTTCTGGGGAAATGCGTGACTTGCCCCCCAGGCAGCAATTTGGCAGAGCCTGGGGGGTTCCGAGGCCGCAGGCTGCTCACTGCCGTAGCAGTTATCTCTGAGGTGCACAGTGGAGTAGAGGTGAGCAGGAGAGGGGGGGCAGGAAGGGCTGTCACTGTTGAAAGCAGTCTTATTTGGGACATAATCTCATATTTTCCTGAAAGGGCAAATGTGGATTCCAGGTTGGAAGGGGTGTCCTGACCGCTAGGCCCAGGCATCTTTAGTAGCAAAACACAGCGGGGGAGGTTAAGGCCTGATGATATGTAGTCAAATGTTTTTTTCTTAATTTGTGAGCAGAAATGGCTCAGAAAACTAACAGTTTAGTTCATAAAGTGGTTTCTATGACATGTTATATAATTTTGATCCAAATACTTCCAAATTTGGTCCAGTAGCACCAATGCCCATTCTCTTATGTGTGGGTTTATATCATGACAAATATGTTTCTTTAACTGGGTAGAATACTTATTATAACCATTACATTTTAAATGAAAAGACTCTAAATAGTGTATGGCACATATGGATAATTTATGCTGAAAAAATAACTCAAAATGTCATAGATGTGTGTGGAAGATACGTTAAACTCATTAACTGACATTACATTAAAGACATCAGTGTATATATATTCGGGGAAATAATGAATACATGAATATTTCTACTAGGAAACCACAGGTGTAAAGCAAGTGATTGGAACAAAAGTAACTGTTAAACAAATTACGGCAGGGTCGCCATGGTTTCGGTTTTAATTCTGTTCTTATTTACATCTTCTAAGAACCTAATGATAAGTCACAAGAAATGATACGTGACATATCTGCCTAACCTATGAGGAGCCACAGCAGAAGACCAAGTGCTGTTATGTGCCAATACTACAGTGCAAAAATAAGCAAAGGTGAGGAAGAGAGAGAGAGAAAGAGAGAAAAGGAGAGAAAGAATGTGGTTGTTGCCACGAGGAGCAAAACAAAGGAATTTAAAAAAGAGAGAAAAGGCAGTAACATTCTACCTACATGCCATACTTCAGCCTGTGCCCACTTGGAATTAAAGCTAAACTAAAAAAAATGGCATTTTCTTTTCTTTCCTCTCTCTCTCTTTCCTTCGGCTGGGTGGGTACTAACAATATTTTACTTTCAGCTGAGTTTCAAGCTCAGTGCCTATGGAGGGGGGTGGTCTTCCTTCTGCTTCACGGCCAAAGGCTGTATCTTGCACTACAAGTCCAACAGGGTCTCAAAGCCACACGACTGACCACAAGAAAAGTCAATGTAAATGTATTGCCGCAGTTTCAAAAAACAGCAAAAAGCAAACATTTTCATGTATGAGAAAGAGAACACAGTTATTTGGGGAGGTTTTGGATATATCGGGATGCATATATTTGGATATATTAGGATAAATATAATAGAATATATTTGGATGTATATTAGTTTTAACAGATATATTAGTCAAATGATCTTAGGTGAAATTTGAACTACATACAATTTTATTTTTTTAGCATTTGAGAGCCCTATATAAAAATTAATAAAGATTCCGGAATGCAAGAGGGGACATCTGCTGGCATTCCCAACTGGGTGTGCCTGGGTTAGTCATACAATTTTAAGTATCCTCAGCTGATAGTTCTTAATTTTAGGCAGTGTCCATCAGCCTGCTGAAATAATTAACCGTGCTTTAAACTTAATGATGCGTTTTCACATCTGTTAACTTCTGAATGCTGCTAAACCGTAATAAAAGAGGGCTAAAGAACAGTATTTGTCCAAATCTAATCTGCAAATAATTAAGTTTTAAAAATAACTCTGAACTTGGAATATGCAGAAAATGATAACAGCACACACCAGATCACTATACTCACAGTTGAGACTAGGAAATATATTTTTAAAGGCCATCTTTTAATACCGAGTTTTTTGCTGACCTATTCCTACTGAATTTAATGTATTACCACCTATTTTATATACATTTCATTTCCTATTTCATGAAGTAGAAAATAGGACAGGTTACAAGTATGAAATACGAAGTGTTGCCTAATCTTTTCACATTTTCTGTTAGAGACAAAAGAAAAATCTGACACTTTTGTAGATCTAATTAGTCAGAAAAGAAGACCTTAAGTATGTATAAAGACTCGATTATTCTCTTACAATATGTCAGAGATCATCGTATTATATTCCCAGAAGTGTCGTTTTGGATTCTCTCTGCTAAATACTTCCTTGCTCCACTGGAAAAGTCTACTTAATAGAGTCACCTTTCAAAATAAATCAGAAATCACTCAAGAAAACATCTCCTCTGAAGTTGGAAGAAAAAGACCTCTTGGATAATATATTGATAAAAAGATCTTACTATTTTGTGGTATTCCGGTCTCCTGTGTGCTGGACGAGACATCGTACCCGGAAGATGAAGAAAGTGTGTGTGTTGGTCTTGGTTCTGTCTTTGCAAGTTCCTCCTGCTTCGAAGCCCTGGTGCTGCTTCTGCACTCTACTGCTTTTGCTCCTCGCCAAACCGAATGCAAGAACAATATCAGTAGGACTGTCTTAGAGCCAAAGATCAAGCACTTCTTCACTTATGGGGCTGAGTCGAAGTCTAAAGGCATAAAAGCTGATAGTGAGACGTCAGAGCAGAAGCACCAGCTGCCGAAAATTCTTCAGCTCAAGGGAATAGAAGAGTGGTGTTTTGCTCTCATGCCAAGGCATTGTTTTAAAAATCACAAACATAAACCTTCACAGTGCAAGACAGATCTCAGTGTTAGCATTATTCAGTCTTGGTATTGATTGTTGTGTGAATTCGAGACGGGATCAGCAATCTATAGGCACTAAATCCTGGGTTCGAACCTCATCAACGACTCTGAGTCGAATCGCCCAGATAATAGGTATCACAGATTCCCACCTTGTGCGATTACAAAATTCAAATATATGTGGTCACTTTTTTTTCATAAACCGCAGTTTTAAGCTGTGGTAGAATTGGCGTGGTGATATTTTCTTATAAAACTGTTGCTCAAACTGGGTGTTATACAGTTTAATAATGTATAATGATTCTGGCAGAGAAAGCAAGCCCTTAGCTTTCTTTCAAAAATAACTGAGATGTTAGCTATTGAAATCCGATTTACTTGTGAAGTATAGATACTTAACATTAAAACAAGAAACTCTCCCACCTTGACAACTGCAAGTTGCAGAGGATCAGAACTGTTCCAGAAATAGAAGCATAAGACTGGGTTTGAGAAAGCAGTTTCCTATTTCTTACCGCTTGAGTCAATTAGCCCTATGTGTTCTGGAAAATTCTTGCTATGAAGTCAGAGTCTATTCACTGACTACTTTGAAGGAGAGTGTGGTGTAGTTCAAAGAGCCTAGGAGAATTTGAAAGACTCCGACTCAGCTGCATTTCTACCATTTACTGGCTGCGTGACCTTGGGCAAGCCATTTTATTGCTCTTTGGCTCAGTTTCCGCATCTGGGAAATGGCCATAATAATACTCACCTCACAGAATAATTGTGAGTATCAAAGAGATAATGTGCTCTATAAAACGCATTGTAATGCACTATATAAACACTAATTACTATAGATTATTTTTGTAGGTGAATGTTTTGAATGGAACTCTGTGATGTTTAAGATATTTCCATTAGCGCCTACATTTGATGACACCATTATCAGGAAATTGATTTTACTGGCTTGGGGGTTGTGGAGGCTTTTCCGGAGCAGATTAATCACACCTTATATTTATGTGAACTTGACAGTTTACAGTATCTTTTTCTTTTTCTTTTTTTCTTTTTACTGCCATACCTGGGGCATAGGGAAGTTTCTGGGCTAGGGGTCAAATCGAATCAGAGCTGCAGCTGAGGGCTACGCCACAGCCACGGCAACAGCAGATCTGACCTACGCCACATCTCTCTGCAAAGCTGGATCCTTAACCCACTGAATGAGGCCAGGGATCTATCCTGCATCCTCATGGGTACTAGTCGGGCACATTACTATTGAGCCACAACAGGAACTTCCCTATTAACATGATTTTTAAATGTTTCCTTGCTTTTAGACACAAGTGCTAAAATTTCCTTTGTGTGCACTATCAGTATGTTACGACAAATGATTTTGGGGGGAACTTAAAAACATTTATTCTCTATTTTCAGGGTATGGAACACCATATCTTAGACAAATCTTGCTAATTTTGTTCTTTCACATCTTTTATAACCTTTCTGATGTTCACTTGATCATTCATGATGTTAAAATCTATGATTGTAAGAATTTCTCCTTATCATTTGATCTTTTTGTTTTATATATTTCAATTATGCAATCATAGACATACAAATTGACGGTGGTCATACCTCATAATGGATTGTTCCTTTTATTATGATGGAGTGTTCAGAATTAGCCCTTTTGACCCTTTTTGCCTTTAGCTCACTTTTGCGTTATTATTATTACTATTCCCCAGTGATCTATATTTCAGTATCTTTAATGGTTCAAGCTCTGTGTGTGGTCTAGTTTTAGGTGTGTCAAGGGTAAGCAACATGACTTTTTTTTTTTTGTGTCACACCCATGGCATATGGAAGTTCCCAGACTAGGGGTCAAATAGCCACGGCTGCTAGCCTACATCACAGCCACAGCCATAGTAACACCAGATCCAGGCTTCATCTACAACCTGCACTGCAGCTTGTGGCAACTCTGGATCCTTAACCCACTGAGCGAGGCTGGGGATCGAACCCTCATACTCATGGACACCACGTGGGATCTTAATCCGCTGAGCCATAACAGGAACTCCTCCATGACTTTTTAAAATCACTCTGTAGATGAGTTTGCTCCAGCTCCAGTGTGGTGGTTAAGAGCTTGCTCTGCACCACCCGGGGCCTAGTCCTGAACCTTTCACTCCTGTCCCTGTGGCGCTGGGCAGGGTCCTTTCTCTTTCCATACCGTGATTTTCTCATCTGAAGAAAAGCCGAGGATAGTATTAGTACCCTGTCATAGGATTATTGTGAGGATTTAAAGATGCTCTTCTTGGAACATGCCTGGCATATAGTAAGCTCTCAAGAATGGTTAACAATTTAAATTTTTGTATTTATTGCTGTGTTTGGTCTCATTTGTACCATTGTTTTATATCTTCACAATCTTTTTCCTTGCGCTTACTCTATCTCTTCCTATGATTACGCTCTTTTTATTTCCCCTGTTTTTGAATGATCTATGCCCTGTATTTCTATTATTTCATAATTGTACTTAAATTTTTACTGCTTTATTGATAAATAACTGATTTACAGTTTGATGAATTCTGACATATGTGTAGACCCATGAAGCTATACATTAATCAATGCAATTAATATTTCCATCACTTCCTGTTTCATCACTGTGTTTTCTTTGATTCTATGTTTATTTTGTATCCATTCACTACAGAGCCAAACTAACAGCAAAAAGAGTTTCTATCTCCTGTGTGATCCAGCGTCTGTACTCTGACCCCCTCTATTATCTGTCATACACCAAGCCAGTATTTCCTCTGCTCTAAGTCAACCTAGACCAAGTATCAGACAAGTAGCGACAGCCCCCTTGCTCTGAAGCCCACCAGAAATATTGCAGCTACCAGTCCAAAGCTGCTTCCCCTGACCCGCCTTGCCTTTCTCACGGAAACCCAAGTAAAGGCCCTGGCCTAGGCTTTTCCTCTTCATTTCGGCCTCCTGACCAAACCTGGTGCTTCCCCACGTGTCCTTGAATGGGCTGGCATGCCTCCTTCTCTTGGTAAATGCAAGTAATACATTTTTCTTTCAATGGCATTGGCCTCTCTGTGTCATCACTCAGTCACCTCCATAAATTAAAATCCCATGGTTCAAATTGATACAACCCCTTCCCCAAAGTTTCCCCATCCCCTGGCAGTCCCTCTCTTCTTATCCCTCCTCTCCCACCCACCTAGGCAAGCACTGGTATAGATTAATTTACATTTTTAAGAATTTTTTATATATATAAAGTCATGCATTATGTATTGCTTTGCCTGAATTCTTCAGAAAATTATTTTGAATTCATTCTTGTTATGGTATGTATCAGTGGTTTATCCCTTTTATTTTGATGAGTAGTGTCCTCCTGTATGGATAAATAACAGTTGATTCACTCACCTGTTGATGGACTTTTGTGTTGTTTCCAGTTTGTAGCTGTCATAGATAAAACTGCCGTGTCATTCATGTACAAGTTTTCATGTGGACATATGCTTTTATTTCTCTTGAGTGAATAACTAGGAGCTAAGTACCTGTGTTATACAGCAGGCATACATAGGAAACTTTTCAAGAAACTGACAGTTTTCGAAGTGGCTGTTTCCTTTTACACTCCTAACATCAGCGTATAGGAGTTATGATGGCTCTGCAATCCTCACCAACATGTGGTATGGAGTGTCTTTACTTTTTGACATTTTAGGAGTTCCTGTTTGGGCTCAGTGGGTTAGGAACCTGACATAGTGTCTGTGAGGATGCAGGTTTTGATCCCTGGTCTTGCTCAGTGGGTTAAGGATCCTGTGTTACCATAAGCTGCAGCATAGTCACAGATGTGGCTTGGATCTGGTGTTGCTGTGGTCGTGGCATAGGCCAGCAGCCGCACCTCCGATTCGGCACTTAGCCTGGGAACTTCCGTATACCACAGCCATGGCCATAAAAAGAAAAAAAAAAGATTTTTGCCACTGTAGCAGGTATATGGTGATATCTTATTATAACCATGGATTACTATAGTTGTATCTTTTGAAATAAAAAATAATTATTTGTAGAAATAGCTAATAATTAAAAGAACTTTGAAAATATATTTGTACCCATCATTACTTTTTGTTTCCATGTCGTTCCTCAGTGTTTATTTTTCTCCTTACCAGGATATCCTTTAATAATCCTCTTAATGAGGTTCTGTGGGTGGTAAACTCCCTTAGTCTGCTGTGTCTTTATTTTGCTCTATCTTGAATGATGGTTCAACTGATACTAAGTGCTCTGAAGGTATTGTCTTCAGGTCTCTGTTGTTACTGATGAGGGGTGTGCTCTTAATCTATTGTTATTCTTTTGTAGGTGATCTGCCTTTTCCTTCTGGCAGCTTTTAAGACTATCTCTTTGACTATATCTTTTCTTTCTTTCCTTCTCTCTCTCTTCCTTCCTTCTTTTCTCTCTTTCTCCCTCCCTTCCTTCCCTCCTTCCTTCCTTCCTTCCTTCCTTCCTCCTGTCTGTCTGTCTGTCTGTCTGTCTGTCTGTCTGTCTGTCTTTCCCCATAACCACAGCATGCAAAAGTACTCAGGTAAGGGATCAAACCCAAGCCACAGCAGTGTTGACACCAGATCCATAACCCACTTAGCCACCAGGGAACCCCTACCTTTTTTTTTCTTTCACATTCTGTGCTTTTACTATAAGGTGTCCAAAGCGGATTTATCTTTAGCGACACTATTCAGAATGTATAACACTCTTCCGATGTAAGAACTTTGATTCTGCAAATTTCTCAGTTATTTCTCATCAAATATTGCTTTTCTGCCTGCCCCTTCATTTTTTTCCTCTTAAACTGGTATTAGATCATGGAGTTGCTTAATCTGTTTAACATTTCCTTTAACTGCTTTTTAAAATACTTTATTTTGTTTCTTTGTCTTTTCATACTGTTCCTGGGTCAGTTCCTCAGAACGATGTTTCAATTCACTGATTCTGTATTTAACCAAATCCAAATCCAGTGGAGATTCATTTGATAAATTTGTATCTTCCTCACTTTTTATGACTCAAAGCAAGCCTACCCCAGTGCCTTTAATATAGAAGTTATACCAAAAGCATTTGCTGATGAAACAAATATCGAAAACATTTTACACATTTGATCACTTCATTTCTTGTCTATAGCTATATAACTTTATTAATTATCCAACTATAACATTTTCATAACAAAAAGATACCATATCAACACACTTGTAACTTAATTTTTAAAGCAACACATTATTATATTACATTCCGTTAGCACAAACACATTTTTATGCAAAGGTCGAATGTTTTTGTTGTGATTTGGCTTGAGTGGTACCCAAGCCTTGTTATTCTCTTTGGGGAAAGCTTTTGGGATCTTTTGGAAGAACTCCGAGGCTATGGATGCTCCAAACAGACCTAAATTTTGGGTTGCTCTAGCATTAGAAAATTTCCATTATTCTTTATGCCATAATTTTATGGTTACTAAATCCTGAACCAGTACCAAGGTAAGGATGTTCTCTGTTTTGCTTCCAGTGCTTTATTTGCTGGTGCTGAGCGTTTTGCGTCATATAGAAAAATGACAGCAGGTTGCTTTGCAAGCAGGTCACCCTCTTTTTAATGGAAAGATGCACTGAAGAAGTTTCCCCGTCACTCACACCAGATGAATCTCTCCCTCAGGTCCCTCCAGCTGTAGTTTGAAGTGCATTTATTGGCTCAGGATTCTCAAAGTTCACAAGGAAAGATGCTAGAATCCTTTCAACCTGTAAGGCTGTTGGGTGCTTGACACAACCAGTTAAACCAGTAAGATCCCATAAAATGGTAATAGCCTGTGGAGTCTGATGATCAGAAAGGGCGCCGTGCTGATTTGGGGAAGCACTTCCCAACCATGAGCCCAGCTCTCAGCAATATTATATCGTCCCTGCAGAGAAGCGGGACCTTTGTCAATTCTTTAATCGCTGCTTTGACTATTGGCGGGCAGCAACTCTTCTCCTCCTTCGCATTCAGATGTCCCTGTCAGGTTGGGAAAAACTTCTATTATGGTTCTGCTTTTCTGGTCATTCCTGCCTTAATCCTTCTGGTTGCTGGCTTTGCTCTGAGAAGCCAGATGTGGACAATGACCAGTGAGTACTGTTGCAGCTGTTTCCTTCCACCCCGGAGAATCAGCCGCCTGGAGCGCAAGCTGGCTTGCCTTCAGTTCTTCAGCATCACCGGGAGGGCGCTTGTTGCTCCCTTAACGTGGCTGGCCGTGACCCTGCTGACAGGCACCTATTACGAATGTGCGGCAAGCGAATTCACCTCTGTGGACCATTACCCAGCGTTGGACAATCTCAGTGCTAGCAAACGGGAAGAGATCCTAGCTGGATTTCCATGCTGCAGACCAGTTCCGCCTGACCTGGTCCTGATCAGAGATGAAGTAGCTCTTCTGCACAGATACCAATCACAAGTAAGGTCTTGATTTTGATTTTTTTCTGCTGTGCCACCCCCATATTAACTGCCATCACTGGAAATATCTGCCACTTCTGTTGCTTCTCAGAGGGTCTGAACCTAGGACACAAACTAGAGGCCACTCATCAATTCAATTTCTATTGAGCGGCTATGCAAATACAGTTGGGAGATTGGGTTTTGGAGTCAGCACACTTGCGTTTGAGTCTTGCTTTGCCATTTATTAACCTGCAAAATCTTCAGCGAGTTATATAACTATCCACGTTTCACTTTTCTCAGCTCTAAAATGAGGACGTTAATAGGATCTCCCACTTAAGGTTGGAGTGAGTAATAAATAAAGCTAAAAGGTCTAAAGTTCTTAGTACTGTGCTCTGCATCGATATTAAAAACAATGACTTTTAGATATTATTAAAATTATCATTACTGCAGGACTCCATTCCATCTTTCCATGCATTCTTGTATATTAAAATCTCATCTAAAATTACAGGAAGTTTAACTATGATTAAGAATAAACTCCAATGATAGCTCTAAATTTAATGTCCTGAGGTAGGTTTGTATGAGCAGGTGGAGTGGAGCGAGGGGAAGGCTTAAACCTACTGGGCTCGTAGATTAAATTTAAAGACGTAAAAGTGCACTTTTGTGGGTAGACAAAGAATCAGAGGCTTTCATCAGTTTCTCCAAGGGATTTGGGGAAAAAAACACATTTTAAATCACTGCAATGCAGTAAAAACACATTAACTTTTAAACTACTTACTGCATATGCATCTTTTGACCCATCACTTTTCAGTTATTAAAATTTAAAAGTGCTAATACCATTTAGTTGAAAAAAAAATTACTGTCAACACAGTGAATATTGAAGTGTTAGGTATGGCCCAGTTTAAGCAAAATTAAAAATCCCACCAATAAAGGATTTGTTGGAGTTCCCTGGTGGCTTAGTGAGTTAAGGACCTGGCATTGTCACTGTTGTGGCATGGATTTGATCCCTGGCCTGGGAAATTCCACATGCTGAGGGTGTGGCCAAAAAAAGTTTAAAAAAAAAACTTTTTAGGGAGTTCCCATTGTATCTCAGCAGGTTACAAGCCCAACAAATACCCATGAGGATTCGGGTTCAATCCCTAGCCTCAATCAGTGGGTTAAGGATGCGGCATTGCCATGAGCTGTAGTGTAGGTTGTAGAATAGGTCACAGACGCAGCTTGGATCCCGTGTTGCTGTGGCTGTGGGGTAGGCTGGTAGCTGCAGTTCAGATTAGACCCCTAGCCTGGGAACTTCCATATGCCACAGGTGCAGCCCTAAAAAGCAAAACAATAAAACAAAACAAAACAAAAAAACAAAAAACAACCCTCTCCATAAACTTTAAAAATTTTTATACAATTTTAAAGATTACTTATGGGGTTTGCTCTTTTGTCTCCCTCTTTAGTCCTAAAGAATTTGAAAGGCATGGATATATCAAATTATTCAAGTAACATACTTGAATAACCAAGTACTATACACAGCACACGGTGGGAGGATAACCTGGGGCTCGATAATGATAGCTGATGAATTAATGTGCATCAGGGATGGCCCTGCCTGTGCCAGGCTGGCCTCTGATGAGTTAAATCACGACGAGGATCACATTGTAGCTTTCAGCCTCTACAGAGTGCAAAGAGCCTGCTGTGCACACACTGCTAACTCCGGGCCTGTTGGTGAATCACCAGCTGCGGAAGAGACCTTCTCCTCCCAGACTGTGGTTGCATCTTACGCTACATAACACCAGTAAATATTGAAAAGATGATCAAAGAGAAAAGGGATTCTAAGTACAGAAAACAGCTATTTATGTCGGTCTTTAAAAGTGGAAACTAGGGAGTTCCCGTTGTGACTCAGCGGTTAACGAATCCAACTAGGAACCATGAGGTTGCGGGTTTGTTCCCTGGCCTTGCTCAGTGGGTTAAGGATCCGGCATTGCCTTGAGCTGTGGTGTACATTGTAGATGCAGCTCGGATCTGGCGTTGCTGTGGCTGTGGCGAATGCCTGCAGCTACAGCTCCTGTTAGACCCCTAGCCTGGCAACCTCCATATGCCGCGGGCGTTGCCCTAGATAAGGCAAAAAGACAAAAAAAAAAATAAAAAAATAAAAGTGGAAACTAAATTGTTGCAAATAAAATCAAGTTCATTTTCCTTTCAAAGTATATTGCAAAAAATGCATCAGAAAACAGGTCAGCTAATGTTTATTTGAAGGGGAAGGGAAAAGAAAATGAAAACCATAGGGGCTACACGTTCAAGGACATGAGAGTCTGCTCACTGACTTTATTCACAAAACATAAAAGGAAAGAGCAATTTGCAGAGAAACGTCAATGAATACTTGTTGGCATATCACTGAAGTCACCTTAGGAAGCCACCATTATCGTGTATTCTAGCATCATTGTCATCACTATCATTATACAATGTTTATTAAGTGCCCAAAGAATACAGAAGTCTATACCTGTTGGTTGAGCTAAAAAATCGAAGACTGTAGTTTATGTCCCTTATGCAAAGGGAATTGGTAGCTTGTAGTGTCTGCCACTTCAAGGATAGTACGTAGGGTCCATTTAAAAATCCTTTGGAAATCCCTCCAATCCAAAAATCCTTTGTAATCCCCAAACTGTGTTGAAATGGTTGGGCCTATACCCTCGGTCACAGCTCATTCAGGATCAAATGAACAGCACCTGCTAAGATGGTCAAGCCTAGAAAAGCGAAATCTCTTACCCACATTTTAGTTTTCAGTTTTGTCTGAATCCCTCCTACCACGCCTGGCTGTTTCTTCAATATTCGATACATTGAGATTTTCTGTATTTCTTTTTAATAATTACGTGAAGATGCTGGGCTGGATTTTGATCACCTTGGCAACCGTCGCTGTCCTCGTCTCCTGCTCTTTGGCGAGGTGCTGCTCCCCGCTCACCGCCCGGCAGCATTACTACTGCACCACCCACCTCCGCAACGAGCAGGAGCTCTTCGAACAAGCAGCTGCCCAGCACGCGAGGCTCCTCATCACGCAGCGCATAAAGAAGCTATTTGGCTTCATTCCCGGAAACGAAGATGTCACACACATCCGCATTCCCTCCTGCCGGGACTGGAGAGACATTTCAGTACCCACTTTTCTCTGCGTGGGTGATGACTCGCAAGGTCACTATAGCTTCCTTGGAAACAGGGTAGATGAGGAGAACGAGGAAAGCAAGTCAGGGGGTATTGAATTGAAACCTTAATCACAGCGCCTTTCACAATTCGGGTTGCTCAACACATGCTTTCTTCTTATGATGATGGCGTTTCAGTGTAATCTCTTCATCATTCTAGATCTCCTCTGATATTTGTTTACATAAGTCCTACCTAAACGCTATTCCCCAAGTCAATTTATCTGATAATCGTGCCACTCTCCTTTTGAAATTTCACTGACGGTCTGATAATATCTTTACTGGTCTGGTTAAAAAGTATAAACTGGAAGGTCACTGAACGCTTAAATTCTAGTAGTTGTTACTTAGCTATGCAAAAATTAATCTCTTTTGTTATCTGCACACAGTAGCTACCTCAGAGCTGTCGTGAGTATATATGTGATAATTAAACGTGATAATATAAGCTAAGTGCTAAGCACAGCGCTTTTCATAAAATAAGTGCTAATAAAGGTTACTTTCATGCTTCTTCTTTGCCTTCCATGTCTTCTATTACTGTTTCCCCGTCTCTGATTTCAGTTTTTTAAAATTTTCTTTCTCTATATAATATCCAGTGACTTTTCACTGTTTTACCTCTTTCTTCAAACTTAAATATCTGACCTTTTGGGAACCAGGATAAAAGGCCCTTTCTGCACTGTTAGCATGCAAGGGAGAAGCCCGCGCGAGAAGGTCTTAGGTTATCCTGTCAGCATCAAGGGGAGTACATACATATTGCAGCCTCATTGATATCACAGATATTATTTGTAGCACCTCCATACTAGGGGCACTTTTATAGCTGTGACGTAGAAAATTTATTCTAGAAAGTTTTCCCTCTGTGCCCCACTACAGAGACTCTCTCTGTGCCTTTTCATTATCAAATTGCACCTTTGCACTCAAAATCCATTTTAGGAAGCAAGACTACAAGCTATGTTTGTATATCCACTATCTAGAACTCTAAAAAGCAAGACCAACCTAATTTTTCTTTTAATTTTTTCCCCCCACTTTTTATGGCCACACCTGCAGCATATGGACGTTTCCAGGCTAGGGATTGAATTGGAGCTGCAGCTCCGGCCTATATCACAGCCATTGCAATGTGGGATCCAAGCCACATCTGTGGTCCATGCCTGAAGCTCATGGCAACACCGGATCCTTAACCTGCTGAGCAAGGCCAGGGTTGGAACCCACATCCTCAAGGAGGCTAGTTGGGTTCTTAACCCACCGAGCCATAATAAGAACTCCCCTGCCTAACTTTTCACTTCTAATATTTGACAGTTTTCTATTTTCTCTTGATTATCTCTGATATAGATATAGTGTCTCATGCCTAATTTTTGCTACATTCACTTAAACAACTGGTTCATTGGCCAAAATAAGCAAAATGAGGGCATTTATTTATTTTTTTAAACCAAAATAATGGATGCTTTCTAGGCAGTGGACCAACTGCCAATGGTCAAGCTGCATTTCAGGGTTCACTTTCAAGGGGACCCGAGAACTTGACTGTCTGAAATGCAGTCACTTACTTGGTACTGTACTTTTACACGATTATGGAAGAAAGAATGTTCTGTGAAACTGTGGGTCCCTCAAATTTAATAGAAACAAAAACTTATGAGAAAACTATCTTTTTTTAAACCCATAAGAAATATATATGTATAGTAATATACATATATGCCTACAATAATATACATACGGTATAGTACTTTGCTAGGACAGGAGACCTGTTCCTCCTTCTCTATTACTTATTGGGCAAGTTGGCAAGTCTCTTTGGGACTCAGTTATTTCATCTACAAAATAGGAATAATGATATGTTACCTGCTGGAAGAGAAGGAACCAAACCAAAGGAATTCTTGAGGTCCCTTCTAAGTCCAATAAGATGCTTACGTTTATATGTTTACAGGTCAATAAGTATGTACTTTTCTTATTATTTATTTATTTATTTTGTAGTTTTAGGGCCGCACACACGGCATATGCAGGTTCCCAGGCTAGGGGTTGAATCGAAGCTACAGCTGCCGGCCTACCCCACAGCCACAGCAACGCAGGATCTGAGCCACGTCTGTGGCCTACACCACAGCTCAGGGCAACACTGGATCTTTAATCCACTGAGCGGGGCCAGGGATTGAACCCACGTCCTCGTGGATACTGGTAGGGTTCGTTTACCGCTGAGCTACAATGGGAACTCCTAAGTATGTAGTTTTCTGAAGGGCTGGTAGGTTCAGGCAGTTTCTATTAGAAGAAAAATATTACTGAGTTTGATTCTGAACTTTCTCTCAAGACATTTGCTGGCATTCCAGTTTTTTTTTTTGTCTTTTTGCCTTTTTCTAGGGCCGTACTTGGGGCAGCATATGGAGGTTCCCAGGTTAGGGATCTAATCGGAGCTGTGGCAGCTGGCCTAGGCCACAGCTGCAGCAACGCGGGATCCAAGCCACGTCTGCGACCTGCCACCAGAGCTCACGGCAACGCCGGATCCTTAACCCACTGAGCGAGGCCAGGGATCGAACCCGCAACCTCATGGTTCCTAGTCTGATTCGTTAACCACTGAGCCATGACGGGAACGCCTGGCATTCCACTTTTCAAAGAATGTTAGCGTGCTGAATTTTTTCAGGTGGCCAAGGAAAGTTATTCCTCGTTGTCATCTGTTCTGATATGACATTACAGGAGAGATCTTTAAAAAATAGAGGGGGAGTTCCCGTCGTGGCTCAGTGGTTAACGAATCCGACTAGGAACCATGAGGTTGCAGGTTCGATCCCTGGCCTTGCTCAGTGGGTTAAGGATCCGGCGTTGCCGTGAGCTGTGGTGTAGGTTGCAGACGTTGCTCGGATCCCGCATTGCTGTGGCTGTGGCGAAGGCCGGCGGCTACAGCTCCTGTTAGACCCCTAGCCTGGGAACCTCCACATGCCGTGGGTGCGGCCCTAGAAAAGGCAAAAAGACAAAAAAAAAAAAAATAGAGGGAATTATGGATATGGGTCCTTGCCTGGCTCTGGTAGGTATGAGCTGTGAAACTGGGGGAGTCCGCCTCTACTTTGTTCTCTACTGTCTCCTCCAGCTCCAAATTTTATGGGTCTGTTTATCTGGGACTCTTGGAAGTTTCTCTGTGTGGGGACACACTTGTTAAATCACATTTTATACCACAATCAGAATTAGTTTATTAGTTTTCAGGGACTATACTGCAATATACAGAATAATATACAGGAATTGAAATAGATACTGTTCAGTAAGATTTCCAGTTGGCAGAGTCAGAGTGTATGAAGCTAAAGCATTACATCATCAGAAAGAAGACAGTAGTTTGTTGTTCATATGTGGACACCAGGAAACAGTGTTTCCACTAGATTCTGGAAGCCCTTTCTACATCAGACTCTTTCAGAGTATTCCATACAGATTATCTTTTGAACAACTTAATCATGATCTTCCACTGTAGCTTTCTAGCAAAGAATTGTATTTTTTTGCCTCCTCCTCATGGCTTCAAAAGGCTTTATAGCATCTATATGAACATTTAAAGGGTGGTACACATCTTTTATTGTATACAACCCTTTTCAAATTGAAAAAAATTCCTGTTTTTTTTTTCTTTTTGGTACAGCATATTCTTCTGTTCCACAGCCAGTAAGATAAAACTTTTCCATTAAGAACATCGTACTTCCTTCCCTCTGTGCTTAATGGATTTACGTGATTTTAAAATGTATAATTAAAATCAGTGATGTGCTAATACTAGCTTATATTTTGCTACTGAATGCTTTTGGCTACTACATCAAATGCTGTGCCTTGGCATATATACAGACTTGTTCGTTTCTTTCTTTTTTTTGTCTTTTTGCCTTTATCTAGGGCCGCACCCGCAGCATATGGAGGTTCCCAGGCTAGGGGTCTAACAGGAGCTGTAGCCGCCGGCCTTCGCCACAGCCACAGCAACGCAGGATCCGAGCCGCATCTGCAACCTACACCACAGCTCACGGCAACGCTGGATCCTTAAACCACTGAGCAAGGCCAGGGATCGAACCCGCAACCTCATGGTTCCTAGTCGGATTCATTAACCACTGAGCCACAGAGGGAACTCCAGACTTGTTCGTTTCTTAACTTGGACTTTGTTACTCCCCCATCTGCCCTCCACAATTCAAGCTGCCTCCTTTCCAGGAGATAAATACAATCCCCATTTTTAGATGTGTTTTATGCAGCTTTCTTATGCTCTCCAAAGCTGAACTGCGGAACCATACTTCTACCACTCATCGTCTTCTTTGTCTTCTTTCTGTTCTCTGACTCTAATAGCATTAAAAAAATTCCATTGTACGATTGTAATAAGAAACAGCAGTGTGATTTTAAGTGTTTCCTTGCAGTGCTTGCAGCACGAAGGGAAATCACACTAACCTTAAAACTTTGAAATATCACAGCCGGTCGAAGGCCTTCCAAATGCAAAGATTCGGTAATTACTTGCTACCACAAAATAGAAAGTTTAGAGATGCAATTTTAACTTCTAAATGAGTCTAGCGAAATTTGGCACTGGTCACTAAGGAAGAGATGGTGGCAGGCTGCTTGAGAGTAGACAGCTCCAAAAAGTGGTGGGCGCACATCCAGAAATATGACCTCTGGACCAAAGAGCAATGATGGTTCTCTCCAGAGAGACAAAGTACATTATTCCTGATCTGAATTATTTTTCTGTACTAACAGCCAAGTAGAGTTAAACTTTAATCTCAGAACACCAGAACGTCAGAAATGGATTTCAAATATTGTTTCCTCTGCTGCCTCCCAGTGGTCCAGAAAGGTAACTGCACCCATCCTTAGCGGTCGCGTGATAACAGCAGTAAAAATTATATGCAGCATTTATATAGTATGCTGGCTACTTTAAGCAAATAATCCCATTTACACCTTACAACAAGCTGGTAAACAGAGTCATATGTTATAAAATGAGTTGCCGAAATGACATTAACTGACACAGAAAATGTGAAGGAACTTTGTGTGAAGTCCCATACAAATAGGATGTTTTCTCATTGATATAATTATCTTATTAGGTAACTGATGAATTGGAATCCATAATTGGAATCATAATTGGAATCCATGCCTATCTAAGCCCAATAAAATAAGTTCCCTCATTTTACTGGTGTGGTAACTGATATATAGAGAAGTTAAGCACTTTGCTAAAGGTCACGGTACCTGCAAGCAGCAATGGAGCCAGAATCCAACCGCGGCAGTCTGACTTCTGACACTGCATTTCAGAGCACTGAATACAGCAACAGGAGGTGTGTCACAATCCTGCCAGGGCCTGTTCCTGTCAATTAATAACTAAAATATCCTGAGTTCCAACAATAAGATGCCCTATCACCCCCGAGTCCCTCTCTTTCCATTTCCACTGTACCTGCATATATAATAGCCCACTTTCAAGGCACTGCACAAGGAACATGTACAAATGCTATTTCTAGTCTGTCCACTTTATACTTCATCCTACATGCAAAGTAATGTTGGAAGTGAAGCCAACTTAAAACTCATGTTGTCCACACTTGTCATTTGGTTGCTCAGAATTGAGGCCCCCATCTTGTCATTTGGTTCCAAGAACATTGCATCAAAGCTATTAGGAGAGTAACACCACCCACAGAAGTCACTCTTGTGGCCATGACCTTGGGTCAGAGATGTTCACTGCTAACACTGAAGTCTGGTAGAGACAACTATCTCCAATACAAGCATGATCTTGAGTAACCCCAGAAGTGCTCCAGTGCTATACATTTCTAGTTACAAACTGAACACTGATATCCTATTTTAGAAAATGCACTGTTTTGTTGTTTTTTTTTTGATCTTTTTATCTTTTTAGGGCCGAACCCACGGCATATGGAAGATCCCAGGCTAGGATCGAATTGGAGCTGTAACCACCAGCCTACACAGCTCATGGCAACACCGGATCCTTAACCCACTGAGTGAGGCCACGGATCAAGCCTGCAACCTCATGGTTACTAGTCGATTTGTTTCCACTGTGCCACAGCAGGTATTTCTGCACTGTTCTTTCATACACACAACTTCCTATTATTCAAATAATTTTATAAGCTTATATAGCTTGTAAATGGCTAAGGCTGGGCTTCTCATTTCTGGCTCCAGATCCCAGGACAGTTGTTCCCACTGCATTTACCTACCTACAAAGCTTGAAACACACTTGTTCTATAGCATCTTTAACTACAAATTAAAATGAAACACTAAAAGAGACAAATTTGCCTTATAAAAATCCTCCAATTTCAGGAAGTTAAAGGCCTTCCCGTGTTCGGTGAAGTGTCTCTGTTGTCGACATGGACTTAAGACATCAACCCAAAAACGCTTCAGGAGGCCCATGTAGGTTTGACAGATTTGGAGGTGTGTTCTCTTGATTATATTAGCACTGGAACTTTCTTAGAAAGTTATCTCTAGTGTTAGGAAATAAAAAGAACAACTCCTGCGCATTCTAATGAGGGCTTTACAGTGAATAGGTAAAAGGTTTGAAAAGGTCATTTTACAAAAATTCTGTTAATAGTAAAGCAAATAAAGGGGAGTACCATTTACCAGATAAAAAACTTGTATCCAATATTAACCTTTTTCTACTATAAACCTTAAATTGCTTCTCTGCACCTATTTTTTTTTTAATTTGTCTTTTTAGGGTCACACCTGTGGCATATGGTGGTTCCCAGGCTAGGGGTCAAATCTGAGCTGCAGCTGCTGACCTAGGTCACAGCCACAGCAACGTGGGATCTGAGCAGCACATTTATGACCTATACCACAGCTCATGGCAACCTTGGATCCTTTATCCACTGAGCGAGGCCAGAGATAGAACCAACGGCTTCATGGATACTAGTTGGGTTCATTACCGCTGAGCCATGACGGGAACTCCTGATTGTCTTATGTTAGGAAATCAAACATTTTTTACTTGATATTTTTCTTAGATCCACAGGTTACAAGTGCTATCAACTTCCTTGCCAAACTCATTCTGTCTTCCTCATCTATCATTTTTATCACAAGAACGTCATCTTTCCAGTCATTCTAACCCCGTATCACCCTTGACTTGTCTTTCTTACAACTCATATCAACTCCTGACAGCTTCAAAATACATCCAGAATTTGTTCTGTACTATAGCTCTGGTCCAAGTCATCGTCTTTTGCTCAGATTTTTTCCATAGCCTCCTAATTGGTCTCCATACTTTCGGATCTGTTACTCTTAAATATATTTACTCTGTAGCCACAGGGGTCTTTCCAAAGTAACAGAGTCAGACTGTATCTATTACTCTGTTACTCTTTCGACAAAACTCCCAGATAACCCTACACGATGAGCAAACTCCTATACCAGTTCACAGCGCACCAGCCACAGCAGTGTCCGAAAGACCAAGTGGGTGCCCACCTTGTGACCTTAGCATTGGCTGTGCCCTCTCTGCAGAAGCTCCTTCCCCAATAACAAATCAATGATTTTTCTGAACTGAGAATATTCAGAACAAGAAGCGACTTGTATCTTGCATTTCCACCAGGACAGTTCCCACTTTTCCTTTAAAAGTTTAAAAGAATGCCTCAAATAGGGAGTTCCTACTGGCTCACGAGAAAGGAATCTGATTAGTATCCATGAAGATGCAGGTTAAATCCCTGGCCTCCCTCAGTGGGTTAAGGATCCTGGGATGCCATGAGCTGTGGTGTAGGCTGGCAGCTGCAGCTCTGATTCCACCCCTAGCCTGGGAACCTCCATATGGCCCCCATGTGGCCCTAAAATTAAAACAAACAAAAACACCAAAACACACAAAACTGCTTCTACTACACAAGTGAAACCAGCTTTATTATAGAAAACAAAACAAAGGAAAACGTTAAATCTTTTAATATGTTCTCACATTTTTCTGCATTTAAACAAACAATACAATCCTTTTCCTTATAAACACAAATTGCTCTTTAGCAGTCTTTCCACAAAAGTATTCCGTTTAGCCATTTCCATAGTTTGTGTCATTACAGTTCTTTGATAATTCTCTGTAACTGCTGCGATGAACTTGAAGATGACATTATTGTAATGTTATTACTTCTTTAGTTTCATTCTCCCAAAGCAAAGGTTCTGAATCTTTTTCGAACTGATAACTACTTTTACACTGTTTTTCAAACTGTTACAGAAATTTACACCCATTTCATCAATTCACAGAAATGTGCTGTCACACATATTTGGATCTTTATTAAGCAGCATTCATTTTAAACATTCAAAAGCGAAGCCTAGAGATCTGAATCTAGAACTAAGATCGATGGACTTTCAGTTGATTTCTCCCCAGATTCACTCCGGCTATTCAGCAGTTGGGCCGACGCTTCTAGGCCCGCCTGATCCAGTACGAGAATCTCTGCTCTTCTGCCCACATTCCCGTGGGATGCCAAGAACTTGAAGGTTCGAGAACCGTACAAACCAGCTGGGACCGCTCACTAAGAGACGAATCTGTCCGGACGCCCCCAGCCGCAAGGTCACAACCCGGAAACCGGAAGCAAAGTTGGCGGTGGGCCATAGCGTCGGGTCTCTGACTACTCCGTCACGCCCCAGCACGCAAGGCCGGCCGTAAGCCCAGATACATCGAGAGAGGATGCTGCGTTGAGGGGCTTCTCGGCTCAGGCCCTGCAAAGCCCAGGAACCAATCTTTAGGTGTCCATGGCAAATGCCAGACCTGACGCCTTCCCTCTACAAGCAAATCCCGAGCGGGCGTGGGACAGGCAGCCCAGCGGCCAGGCCTAACAAGTCGAACGCAGAGCTAGAGAGCGGTCGGAGGCCGCTGCCGGGAGGTTGCTCAGCAGGCCTTGCCTGGCTTTGGGCCCCAGGCCTTCCAGCCGCGACTCTGCGCCTGCGCCCGCCGGGGCGCTGCGTGCTCTCCCGGCGCGGCCGCGGTCCGGCTGCAGCGCGCCGCCTGGGTGTCTGGGCGATCCATGGGCTGCAGCGAGGGCCGCGATGACAGACTACGTCGAGGAGCAGCGCAATGAGCTGGAGGCTCTGGAGTCCATCTACCCTGACTCCTTCACAGGTAACTTCCGCGGTCGCGGGCCCGCAGTTACCCGGGTGTAGAAGTGGGATGGGCCGCAGCCGCCACGGCCTTCGGTATCCCGGGCCAGGATGGAGAAGGAAACGGCGAAGCCGCGTGGCCGCCTCGCCCACCACTCTCCTCTAGCTCTCGCTAAGTGTGTACAGGCATTTACTAGCAACTCCTCGGCTGTTTCCCCTTCTCCTCTAGTTCCCTGAAATCTCAAAGCCCGGGCGAGGCTGGCGAGGTCCCTGGAGTGTCAGGCCTGGGATTCAGTCGGGGGCACTTTGGTTTTTGTGTCACTTAGCAGCCAGGGGTTTAGTGAAACACGAACGTGGATACTCCAAGTGGGAGGAATCTTTCCAGAGCCTCAGAAGTGTCAGTTTTCACATTTTCTCCTATATTCAGGTAGAAGCTGTTTTTCCTAAGATGGTGTTTTAAAGTTTGTGAGTTCTCAAAGTTACCCAGAATCAGTTTTGAGAGTAGCGGGGTCCCTGAAGTTTGTCGTTTTCCTTTTCTTTCTTTTTTCTTCTTGGTCTTTTCCCCCCTGTTAACCTTCTGATATTCTGCCCGATGCTCAGTGAATGAGGTGGCCCAAATTTCAGTTCGTGAGATCACAGGTAACTGTGATGTACCAGACATCACCTAGCTTGGCTCCCTCTTGCTAGAAGCAAAGTAACGGAGGCTCAGGAAAGGTTAAATACCTTGCTCTGGGTTGGCTAGCAAGATACTGTCAGGACTGGTAGTAAAAGTTAGGGCTGGGACTTGGGATCCTGGCTCCAGCTGGGATAAGGAGGCGTGGAAGATTACTTGGTAAGTCGGGCTAATATAAGATTTTATTGAGAAGGTCATTAAGTGTATTTTAAAGGAAGAGAATTCTTCTGTATTAAGCCATCCTTCAGGTGATTCTGAAAATGCTGCAAGATAACCATGACCGATATGGCTTCTCTCACTTTTACACTCAGTTTTTGAGAGGTGATCTGATAAAGCCAATATGAGCGAGTATAGCCTAGGTTTGTAAGGGTTTTATGTTCCCTGTCCCTTCCTTTGAGTGTTGTCCATCACTGATTGTCAGAATTTAGAGTGTAAGGTATGCTAACTCATAAACTCCAACCCCTCACCCTTTTCCTTGTTTAGCTTAGTTTTCTAAGCTCTGCGCTTTGATCACTGCTTGCAATGGTAGCAAATTTTGTTCTGCTTTGCCAACAGGCAGATGTCTCTCAGCTCTCCCTGTATAGCTCGTCCTGTTCATGTTCTCTCTCACCAGCAGTACAGCTGTGCTGTGAGGATGTTAAGGGGATGAGTGAAGAGGGGTTTGAGAGTGTCATTAACTGGGTGAGTGTGTATGGAGTCTGGCTCCCTTCTCTCTCCTTGCTTATATCTCAATGTCTAAATAAAGTAGAATATAGGGTCACTTGTTGGATGTGTTCTTAATCATGACATTTGGTCATTCTAGTACATTGGCGACGTAACAGCCATGAACACAGTGTGGGCAGAGTTAAGAAAGCATGAATGTGCTATTCTTTTCATTTCTTTAGACATAAGGTACCACTCGTTAAAGACTGTGCATATGAGCATTTATGAAAGTGACACAGTTTTAACCCTAAAATAATGGGACGGTTCTTTCAAATTGTACTAGGCTCTGATACAGTTCGGTATGTGAAATTCTTGTCAGATGCAAAAGTGCTTGAGGATTCTGAGCCACGTTAATAAAAGACATTTTGTGAATCTTTGACGCATCAATTGTTCTTCAGCATCAGCCAAGCCCATCTGTCTCTAATTCCTATCAGCATTCCTACAATTGCAAAAAATAAACTAAAATGAGGTGTCTTGGTTTATAGTTCTTTAGGAATTTTGTCTCACTCATGATCAAGTTTTTAGTGAAACCTCAAGGAAAACGCAGAGGACTTTGGAATCATATATTTCCATGTTTGGTCTTTTGAAATCTTGAGGATTTGTGAGGTGTACTGTTTTACAACCTTCCTTTGTGTTGCCAGTTTTCATGCTTTGACATTTTCATACCAGGTTTAAGAAAGAAAAGAGAGCTTGCTTCTGTCAGTTTGCCAAGGAATACTAATTGGTGGTTTTTTTTATCTCATTTTAAATCATATTTAATATTAAATCTGGTAAATGCTCAATGCTGTTGTTGAAGGAAATGTATATGTATATATATATGTATATATTAAATAAACAGCTGAGGTTCAGAGAAACCTTTGTTAAGGACATGGTGATCTCCTTGTGGGTGCTGAAGTGGCGCAATTCACTGGCCGTCGTCCTACGCACGTAGACCTAACCTGATTCTAGAATTGATTTACCATTTGCTGAGAATGTTTGGCCCGATGTTGCATTTGCTGTGACTTGTAACAAATCATAATACAGTTTCTTTTTTGCCTGTTCCATAGCTGTGATTATTTATACATTAATGGTAGCTTGATAATACATTGTTTGAATCCTCCTAACAAAGTAATCTTTCCAAAATATAAATGGGACTCTTCTGATACTACATTATCCTTCGGTAGTTCTTCACTTGACAGGGTCCTGCTAAGGCAGTTGAATTTGATTATTTCCGTTTCTGTATCAAAGTCTCTGGCTATTTTAGAACGAACTGGTTGGTCTCAGGCTAACTGAAAGTCAGGTTCCCTTAATTCTGTTTGGTCTTACAAAGAAGGGTACATCATCCTGTATTTGTTTATGTCAGTACCTCTAAGTAGCAGTCATGAACTTAGCAGTTACAACGGCGTCTTAGAGAGGGGCAGAAGTCATCCTGTGAGAACAGGTTTTCCAGGACACGTACTCTGTAAGGTTCAGAGGGACTTATTAAGAGCTGATTTGGTTTTTTGTAAAAACCTTAAGGTCACTTGTGTGTCCCTTTAGAGTGACTTCCATTTTCTCTGCTCTTGGCAAAATCCTTAATTCTATCTAGTTTACCGTCATCAGCCCCCCCATCACCTAACACTTTTGCTTCTCCTTTAGTTCCTTCCACAATGCCAACAACCTTATTCATTTTCTCAAAAGAATTTTGATCCACTCACAATGGTGGAAGTCTGGTATCTTTAGTGAAAGCTAATCTTTCCTCTACTTGCCCCAGCTCCCAGTAATTCACTGGATTAGGATTATTGCTGGATGAGAATTCAGGAATAATTCATCTTTGCAAGTCCAATTAAGTAAGTTTCCCATTCTTATTTTAGTAACCTCCAAGTTTTGGAATATTATACCTTTTTTTTTAAATTAGGTTCAGATATGATAGAACCCCCCAAATGACTAGTTTTAAAATGGTAAAAGTTTATTGCTCTTGCACATAAATGACAGTTGTGTAGCTCGAGTCCAGGAATTCCTCAGGGATCCAGGCTGTTTTCGTTCTTTGTCATCCCTAAGATGTAATGTCTCCCTCACGTTGAAGATGCCAGCATTTCTGTTCCTGGAAGTAGATAGATCCTGGCATGAAGAAAGAAAAGGGAAAAAAGAAAAAGAAGATAGCATTTTCTCAAGGAAATTTCCTCAAAACCATCAAAGGACTTATTTCCTTCCATCTCTTTGGCTGGAACTCAACCATTTGGTCGGACCTGATTGGAAGGGAGGCTGGGAAAGATAGGCTTTATTCTGGATGGGCAGTCAACTCAGTTAAAAATGGGAGTTCCCATTGTGACTCAGTGGTTAATGAATCCGACTAGGAACCATGAGGTTGCGGGTTCGATCCCTGGCCTTGCTCAGTGGGTTAAGGATCCGGCTTTGCCGTGAGCTGTGGTGTAGGTTGCAGATGCGGCTCGGATCCTGCGTTGCTGTGTCTGTGACGAAGGCCGGTGGCTACAGCTCCTGTTAGACCCCTAGCCTGGGAACCTCTATATGCCTTGGGTGCGGCCCTAGATAAGGCAAAAAGACAAAAAAAAAAAAAAAAGAAATGGTAGAACTGGAAGAGGGGCAGAGCGGATATTGGGGAATATCAGCAGTGTTTTCCAGTATCTGTTTTTTGCTTGTTCTTGGTTCACATTTTTTTTCTCTGGAATGGCAGTTTGTGGTATGGTAGTGGGGATCAGCGCTTTGCCCTTGGACAAATCGTATAACCTCTCCAAGCCTCAGTTTCCCTATGTATTCGATAAGGGATAATGTAAGTGTCAATACTTTATAACAGTCAACAAATAGAAGCTACTCTTTACTAGCAATGCCCCGTCTTAATTGCTGATTCTTCTAATAATAGAAGCTTCATAACTCCTGTTAATGTGGCTTCATAACTCCTGTCTTTACCAACCAACAGTTTTGATTTCCATTTCTTGCAACCGCCTGGGGCCTTAGCCACGCCATCTTTAAACTTTTGGCCTCTGAAATCCCTCTTTCTGTCCGTAACCTTTGTAGCCCTACAGTTCTTTCATTTGCATGCTTTCCATCAAGAATTCTCATGGATTGATGGCATATCAGCTTCTTTCTTATTCACCTTGCCTCCCTGTTTGGTCTGGCTTCTCTGGCTTGCAGGGTCAGGCAGTTCAGTGATATTCTTGCTAGCATTCCCATGTCCTCATTTTCCACATAGTTTCCTCATTTACCAGATACTTACTGTGTGTGATGATAGAAGCTGTCTCTTGGGAAAAGGCATCGGAGAAGTAATTTTCAGCCCAGTGTGGTAATTCTTTCAGGGACGTGTGTATAGAAAGCAGCGGGAGCAAAGGGTCTGCGTCGCTCTGGGGAGCTGAGGGGTGATGAGGAGCTACGTGAATGAGGTTGGAGGAAGGGGCCCATGTGCACAAGCATGGCTCTGAGATCAAAACGTGTTGAGAGGACAGGTAGCTGAGTGTGGCTAGAGTGTAAAGCAAGAAGTGAGAGCCATGGAAAATGAGGCCTGACCAGTAAGCAGGGGCCCCATCACAAAGGGCCTTACTGGGGATTTAGATCTGATCCTACAGGCCAACGGCTCACCCCCCAGGACCCCCATTCACAGCTGCACAGACAGAGGGCACATTTTAGACCCTGCCACATCAGATCTGGATCTCGGCACTTAGGGGGCTGCACAAATAAAACAGGCTTCTCTTGAGTTTGTTTTTAGCGGACCTGGCTGCTGCTTTTCTTTTAATCTCTGGCACTCTTCCTCCTCTTACTTTTGTTCCCCAAATTTGGGAGTCCGTACACAGCTGATACTGGCCCTTATTATTTCTCACTCTGTTCTCTCTGGAGATTTCATGGAGTTGAATGGCTTTAGCTAGCACCTCTCTGTGGATGATCCCAAATTAAATTCAGGCCCAATTCTTTTTAGTCAATTCGCCCATTTCTGATTGCATCCTTGATACCTCCAACTGAAGGTACCCTGTGCCCTTCTAGTGCATCTGGCTTTTCTTTTCTGTTTCTTGTTTTTGTTACTGGCACTGCCTGCAAATTCAAGTTGTCATCCATCGCCATCTGAGGTTTCTCCCTGGTCCTTCCTATTCCCGTTGCTGCCAACCTAGTTCAGAACCTCATTAACTTTGCTGAGATAATTCGGTAGATATCCAGTTCCATCCTGCCTCTAGTCTTATTTTTCTCCTTCTACTTTATGCACTGTTGCTAGGTTTATCTTCTGTGTTTACAAATAGAATTCTGACCTTACTACTACTGCTAAAAAAAGCTATCACTGTCCACACTAAACTTTCAACTATGTTTTTAACTTGTCTTCTTCACGTATACATGCACCAATGGAATAATTTCTAATTCCTTGAATATTCCTTAAGCTTTCCCACCATTACACCCTTGCTGCCGTGTTGCTCTAAGCTCTATTCCTTTTCTCCATCTCTACTTATCAACATGCCTTAATTCCCAACCCAGCTCAAATGATTTTCCTGGAATTTTTCAGCTGGGAAAACATTTTTTTCTTTTTAAATGAAACTCTCTACAGTTTATTCGGTTCTCCCAGTTACTAGCTGTATAGCTTTGGACACATTTTTGAAAAGCTCTTTTATCTCAGTTCCCACATCTATAAAATTGGGATGATACTGTATTTAATTGATTCTAAGACCTAATTTTACATTTAAACACCTCTGAAATATGAATTTGTCTTATGACTGATCATATATCATAGTTTAATTGGCACTTTTTTCTTTCTTAGTCGTATATAAAGTAGGTTGTATCGCATACTTCATGGTTTCTTAAATTTGGTGAAATACGGTAACAGTATAAAATCATGGTTTTGGTGTGAGAAATAAAGGATCTTTGTATAAATGCATAGAGCAGCACAGGTACAAAGTAATGCTCAGTAAATGTTAGCTGTTGTTACTGGGTAACCCCTAACTCAGCCTATGGAGCCATAGCAAATGATAAAAAGTTGGAGTGTCATTGGGGTTGATCGTTTATTTCTGTAGTTGCAATGTTTTCATTTCATGATATATAAGCTAAAGTTAGTAATGGGAAAAAAATGGAATGAAACACATCAGATGTATTTATACACATTTATTAGAAAAGGTAAAGCTTTATTCTAATTACCTTTTAGGGATTTTTCAGTGTAGGCTGGACTGCCTGAGGCCAATTAAAATAGGAGTCCAGTAAACCTTTTATTTTTTTCTATTAATCATGGATGTTCATCATTGCTTCAAGTTCTTTTAAACTTCAATTAAAATGAGGGCATATGTCTTGAAAATTTTATTGATAATGAATATTTATGCAGACTTAAGAAGTTCTTGAGTAAGAAAAGCTGAGTAGTTTTCATGGTGAATTCTTCAGAGATGCCTTTGCCCTTTCATTTTAGACAGAGGCTGCTGAGCGGCTACCAACCTGGACCGTAGCCTGAGCTACCTGAGAGCATGAGCAGGTGCCTCCTGGGCCTGGGGTGAAGTGGACTTTTCTTGTGGGCTCAGCAGCCGTCACTAGTGGCTTGAATTTTGCTAGTTTACTCTTAAATGGTTCTGAATATGAGTTTTCTGGTTACTGTCTTTCTCCTTTCATTCTGTTAGTTTAGCTCTTTCATTGAGCCAAAATTTATTGAGTTTTTAGATGCTGCTAGACACTGATCTAGGAGTATTCAGTTTTTACAGTATTCATGTGGGGAAATAGATCATAAACAGATTGATAGTGTCAGATAGACATCAGGCTGTAAAATGGCATATAAAGCTTTTTTATTTATATAAATGTTGATTTATGTCTTGCTTAGCAAATGGGGAGCAATTTGATGTGTGGATTCATGGATAATTTTGTAATTCCTTGAAAGATGACAGAGGCTTAGTAATTTTTGAAGTAATAATGTTTGGTTCTAGAGGTGATATGGAAGAAAGAGACAGCTGGAAGACACAAACTCTACAACCTGAAAATTTACAGTTTTTCATGGAGATTCTTAAATCTGATGATGCGGATTTCCTTTTGTGGCTCAGCAGTAACGAACCCGACTAGTGTCCATGAGGACGCAGGGTTCAACCCCTGGCCTCGCTCAGTGGGTTAAGGATCTGGTGATGCCATGAGCTGTAGTGTAGGTCACATAGGCAGCTTGAACCCTGAGTTGCTGTGGCTGTGGTGTAGGCTGGCAGCTGCACCTCCAATTCGACCCCTAGCCTGGGAACTTCCATATGCTGCAGGTGCAGCCATAAAAAAGCAAAAAAAAAAAAACTCCAAAAAATACAAAAAAACCCAAAACCAAAAAAAATTTAGTTATAATGCGTATTTATGAGTGGGTAGTTTCTAATGAGAAACATCAAACTTTTATTTTGGCCATTTTATTTGAAATGTTTTAGAACGTAATTTTCCAAGTGTAGGTGGAAATTTTGAATTGAAAAGTAAATTACTTGTTAAATTGATTTGGTAAAACTCCAAGAGGGTATCACAGGTGTTTTTTTTCCAGATTAAAAAACCCTAGATTTAAATAGAAATCGATGGACGTTTTATCATTTGAATTGTTCCATTCAGTCTGTATTTGTGGAAATGGAAATACATGCTAGGGATTGGTTTCTAGGACTAAATATTGGTATTTTGCTAATAAGGAAAAGTACCTGCCTTAGGAAGCATTTTAATAACTTAACCTCTGTGTATATTTTCTTGCAGTATTATCAGAAAACCCACCCAGCTTCACCATTACTGTGACATCTGATGCTGGAGAAAATGATGAAAGTAAGTCTAATCAAAAAGACTAAGTTTTCTCTAAGCCTCTTTCTCAGGAATGTCATTCATTCTGCAGCCATTGTGCTGGGCATTGCATATCGGAGATGCTAAGAATCTAGTATGAATGTTAGGTGTTTCTAGTCAGTATTCATTATGTAGTAGCGACTTCTAGAGAAATAGAGAGGAAGTCAGTGAGATGTATTCTGACACAGAAAGCTGAATTTTTCAAAGTAAAACAGACACATTAACGGTACAACAGATCGAGAAAAGGTGGGAAATTTTATTTTATTTAAAACAAGACTTTGCATACACATATGCAAAGTGGTTGTGGGCTCTGCCATGGCATGCCATGAAGTTTGTCTTCTTTGGATATTTAGATTGCTTACTAGACATTTGTAGTTATAATTGGGCTGGATACATAATCTGCATATTTTCCCCTCCCTCTTTAGGATGGATATTGTACTGTTATTTAAATAAGTATCTGTCCTTCTCTTTAGGTTGGATATTGCACTGTTATTTAAATACGTGTATACATGAGACCAGATACAAACCAGTATTGTACAACTGTAGAGCTAAGACAGATATACAACTTGAAACAAAGAAGCTATAAAACTAATAAAATTAAATTTGGCACATGAAGGAGTGTCTTAAGTCTATTTCCAGTTTTAGTGCAGTTCAGTTAATATTGTAATTTGATAAAAAATGTTATATAAGTTAGTGTTAATAACCCCAAGGATCTTTTTTTCCCTTTAAGACAGTCAACTAAAATTCTGTCATGAGTAGTCAGTATTACCAATTTTAGTGGTCACTTGATAACTCCAAACCTGTCCTGTGGAACTGAAAATGAGGTTAAAATATCACTGAAATCTGAATTTAAAAGATATTAGGTACAGTTATTTACATATATTACATTTATATAGATATATATTATTTGTATATAGATTTTATATATAAAGTCTCAATTACAACATGAGCACCCTTTTATATTTTGGTTAAAATATGAATATATGTATAGAAAGATAAAAGCATCCTTTTAGTAATACTTTTAAGATAGTTTAAATATTCCAAAATGGTAACAGTGATCTCTTCCTGAGGATTATTGATTTTATCTTTCCCTTACTGTATTCCTAAATTCTATAATAAATGTTCATTACATCATCTAGTATAATCAATCAAAAAATTTCTTGTTCTAGCAATAAAATCGGAAACATGTTCATTAAAAAAGAAAGAAAAATGCCAAAAGATGCTGTGTATTTCTTACTGACCTAAGTTTATAGCCATTGACTCATAAAATTCTTTATTGACATCATATACAGAAATTAAAATATCAAGCATAACATTTTGAGGCATTTTTTTTCCATTCCCATGGAGAGAAATCTAGATTTTAATCAAAATCATCAAAATCAGGAGGCTTTAATAAAATGTCCGTTAAAGAAAAGGCGAAATCTAGACAGATGATCATCATGACTATTAAGTTTTAACAGGAAATGTTTAGCATTACTGCTTGGTTGAAGACTGCCTGGCAAATTGAGAATTCATCAGGCTTAATAAGAGAGAAACCTTGTGCTAGTGTGCTTGTAAGAATCGCACACCTGTACAAGTGTCAGTTCTGTGAATCGGCATAGGCCAAAGACTGGGGAGTTCCTACGGAAGGGTTGGGTTGAAAGTTTTTTGGACAGCCTCTCAAACTGTCCAGTTTACGACTGTGTCCTTCAGCAGATCCCTTAAGCAGTGCTTTGCTGGCCTCATGCAGCTAGAAATACGGACTCCAGGGCAAAAGCCAGATCTTCTGGTAGAGGCCTGAAAATGGGCCTAAGGTCGTACTTTTTCTTTGTGTCATATTTACTGTCTTTTGTTCTTCTGGAGAATTTAAAGAGTGTCATCCTCTTTCTCTGACATGTAATATGGTAAAATACTCAGAAGCAGTAAATGTATTTCATGTGTTAGAATTCATCTTTGGTACTCCTGTGGTTTGTTTTCACTTATCTTTGTGGTATGTGTTGTTTGTATTAGTGATTATTTGGTCTCATAGTAACCTTGTTTTTCATTGTAGGAAAATCTGCTGTGCTACTTTTCCTTGACATATTTTAAATTAATTACTGATTCAGCAAAGATATTGGTCTTTGTACTTTGCGTTTTAAGGTATTCATATCAAACTCCCATCTTGTGTCTTTAGCTGTCCAGACTACCCTCAAGTTTACATACAGTGAAAAATATCCAGATGAAGCCCCCCTTTATGAAATATTCTCCCAGTTAAATCTAGAAGATAATGATGTCTCAGACATTTTAAAATTATTAGCATTACAGGTAAGGAAATACATTTTGTAATGGCATTGTTTTTTTGGCCTTAAATATTATTCATTAATTTTAAGTCAGAAAGTGCTATTAAATATGTGTAACTAGTGTATCAAACAAGCAGAACTCATGGTGAGTGTGTGAGTATTCACAAAGCTTTTTTATTTCTGTTTCCCACTGTACTTCTAAAATATGTTAAGTAAGATACGTTCTCCTGATACTCGTGTTTGAAACTCAGTCAGCCCTGAGACTTTCAGGAGACAAAAGTCCTGTCAGGGTTACACTAAGTCATAAATAACAGTTTCAGTTTGAGTCTCAGAATGTTTAATCTCATGTGCAGTTAAAAATTCAAACTTTAAAGAAAATTAAAATTTCTGACACCTCTGACCTGTTGCAGGCTAGTTGCTGTAGTCTGGTAGGAGGAGTGATGACTGATTATTATTATTATTATTATTATTTGCCTTTTCTATGTCTCCTTCTAAGTTCACAGATAGCAACAATGGTTTATGACCCTTCAAGAGGGGATGTTGTGTGGAATTAAAAACGGGTATTGGAAAGTTCTTCCCTGGCTAGTTCTGAGATAGGATGGACTACTCACAGTCTGGGAAGAGCAGATATTTAAAGCTCACTCTTGCTTGAAAAGAGAGTTTTCACGGGCTCTTTAGGGAGTAGGAAGGCAAGTAAAATCTTACTCCAGTGTCTTAAAAGGCGAGGTCCTGGTTTTGTTTTTCTAACAACTGACAGAAAACATGTCTTCACTTTAAATGTGACTTGTACATTTTAAGGATTGTTGATGCTCTGAATACTGATATTTGTAGTTGTTAGAAAAGAAAGAATGAAAGAAGATACAGCAGACATTACTGTATGCTGCTACTGGGCTCTGATCACTTAAACCCAGTATCGAATTATATTAATTCTGTACCATTTGGTTTAACATTCTTCATTTGAAAACATTTCAGAGAGCCTGGGACAAATAAAACATACTGTATTTAGTCAGTCATATGTTAAGGAATTTATTTGATCTGAGTGATTTTTTTTATATGCATTTTAAATTGTATTTACACTCAAACTTCTTTCTTTCGAAAGGAAGTTTTGATTTCTTTTTGATACTTACCTAAGATCAGGTGTATTGAGGGAACATTTATATTTTTTCTCTAAAAATTGTTATATAATTTTTAGTTTTCGAAATAATAAATTTAGAGTTCGTATTGTGGCTCAGAAGGTTACAGATCTGAAATTGTCTCTATGAAGATGTGGGTTCAATCCCATACTTACTCTCAGACACACTGCCA
>PVHT020000080.1:14703863-14723071 GCA_004024745.2 Catagonus wagneri
TGATTTCTTTTTGATACTTACCTAAGATCAGGTGTATTGAGGGAACATTTATATTTTTTCTCTAAAAATTGTTATATAATTTTTAGTTTTCGAAATAATAAATTTAGAGTTCGTATTGTGGCTCAGAAGGTTACAGATCTGAAATTGTCTCTATGAAGATGTGGGTTCAATCCCATACTTACTCTCAGACACACTGCCAAATTGACCTTTCCACAGCAAAGGAAATCATAAACAAAATGAAAAGACAACCTAAGGAATGGGAGAAGATAGTTGCAAAAGATGTAATGGGCAAGGGCTTAAAATCTTCAGAATATACAAACAACTCATACACCCAACAACAAAGAAACAACCCAATCAAAAAATGGGCAGAAGACCTAAATAGGCATTTCTCCAAAGAAGACATACGGATGGCCAGTAGGCACATGAAAAAATGCTCAACATCTCTACTTATTAGATAAATGCAAATCAAAACTACAATGAGGTACCACTGGTCAGAATGGCCATCATTAATAAGTCTACAAATAGCAAATGCTGGAGAGGGTGTGGAGAAAAGGGTACCTTCCTACATTGTTGGTGGGAATGTAAATTGGTACAACCTCTATGGAAAGCAGTATAGAGATTCCTCACGAAACTAAGTATTGAACTTATAGTGTAACTGAATTAATAATCATGTTATAAATGTATAAGTGTAGTGATTATGCTAAAACATCTTTTTTCCCATTGGTTAGTTTTTATTTTTCTGAAGATTATATTTCTCAGTATAACCTTTTTTTCTTACTATGCAGGCAGAAGAAAACCTTGGTATGGTGATGATCTTTACTTTAGTGACAGCTGTGCAAGAAAAATTAAATGAAATAGTAGATCAAATAAAAACTAGAAGAGAAGAAGAAAAGAAACAAAAAGAAAAAGAAGCAGAGGAAGCCGAAAAGGTATATTTAAAAATCCTGTTTTCTCCCATTATTCTTTAAATCAGTTTCCTTTCTTTCCCTCCCTTCCTTCCTTCCTCCCATCCTTTTGTTGTTTTTGCTTTTAGAAATTTCAGTAATTTTGGGGAATCACAAAAATAAGTACAAGTAAATTTTAATAAAGCTTTACTAAGTAAAGTATTAGAAAGTCCCTTATTGGTGACATGGCACAGTAGTGATCAATAATCCCATAATTTCATACAGGAACGATTAAGAAATATAAATTACTCCACTTATAGTACAGAGTTTAGAATTATAAAGCCCCCACCAGAGTGATTTAAATATTTATTACATGTAAAGAAAACCTTAGATTCTGAAATCAAGTAAACAAGATAAACAATGATGTTAGTGTTATAAATTGATGTGTATTTATAACATTAATATTGACAGTAGCAACTTTCTTAGTAGTGACTAGCAGTGGGCATACATTGCATATTATCTTTGTTTTTTGTAATAAAAATAAAAAGTAGACTTTTCCAAAATAAATTGTCAAAACCAATGAGAGTGGTCAGTGCCAGCAGAAATCAAACTAAATATTTTAAAACTTGAAACCATTTTTCTGTTTTTCCTGTAAGTGGCTATATTCATTTGCCTAGAAGATCATTAGGCTTTATTTTCTAACCATTGCCTCCTTTATCTGATGACGTGTCTTTTTTCTTTTCTAAGCAATTATTCCATGGCACTCCTGTGACAATTGAGAATTTCTTAAGTTGGAAGGCCAAGTTTGATGCAGAACTCTTGGAAATTAAAAAGAAAAGAATGAAAGAAGAAGAACAAGCAGGAAAAAATAAATTAAGTGGTATGACCCCCCCACCACCACCATAGCCTGTTCCCTTTAGCCCTCTTATATTCTTAAATAGCAAGGCTGTCACTTGGACAGAATCCTATAAGGAGATAACACACGTAGGCATTTAGGACTGAAAGAGAAAACATTCACCCTGTATGATGTTTCTTCACTTGTGATTATAATTGGTTTCGGGGCTTATCCTTCATCTATACATTATAGCAGGTAGATCTTGATTTACAGCTTCCACAGCTTTTAGGATCATAGGCCCCTGAAGAGTGGTTAAAATCAAACCTGTTTGTTTTCCTTGGACTCCGAGGCATACTAGACTTTTCAGTCGTTCCATTTTAATGTAAATACATTTCATATGCCTCTTAGCTACTTACTGAGTTCGGACATTGATTGATATTCAAAGAGAAACAGGTTTTCAGACTTGTTTTCTTAAATTATTATACCTTTTAAATGGCTATAGACGGAGGAAAGCTTATTTGATTGGATTATCTTTATTTCTTTTAGGGAGACAGCTATTTGAAACAGATCATAATCTCGACACATCTGATATCCAGTTCCTGGAAGATGGTAAGATAAAATTAGAATTCCACATGTACATCATATGTTGCTTTTCGTATTAAGCCATGAAAATCATAGTGGTAACTGAAACTTCAGCAACATCAGAGATAACAGTAGATAAACAATATGGTCACATTAGCCTCTAATAACTGGTAAACCTGATCAGTATGACTCAAGTGGCCTGTTTTCCTTAAATTTCTATTATCACAAATCTGGGGAAACTGTACTCCATGATCTGTCGTGGAGCTTGATAAAAACCTCAAACCTGGAGTTCCTAGCATGCTCTCTAACCAAAAAGCTTACATTTTTTTCATACCACTCCTAATATCTTTGGAACACCTCGTCCTTTATGCTTTCCTTCTCTTTTTCATCCTAACCCTCACCCTCTTTCAGTCTTCATCCATTCCTTATCCATCCACCTGCAAATATTTATTGTACCCATACTTACTCTAAGCCAGGCACCGCCCTGGCTGCTCAGGATATGGCAGAGAACAAGGTAGGCGAAATCCTGGCCCTCATGGAGCGCGAGGCCTTTGTGTATCTCTTGGACTTAACTCCGTGCTCAGGCACGCCTCCAGTCGCTCCCTGAGTCTGCGCTGCATCACCCTCGGTCGTGCCCGGCATTCCGGCCGGGCTGGCCGTTCAGCCTTGGTTCTGGACTCCCTTCTGGAGGAGGTTAAGAATCACCCATCTGCCCTATGGCCTGCTGCTAAGACATACTTCTTACCCTGAGCTGGGCTCTTACTGACGTGGGTTTTTTTTTTTTTTTTAAATATCTTATTACAGTCTAAGATTTTTAGTCTCAACAAACAAGATCCAAAATAAAAATGAGGTTATCTTGCTTTGCTCTCATTTTAGGAGCTTCTTTTACTTTGTTTTGTTGAGAAATTCCAGATCCAGAAAGCTTAGTCTCATTCTTTCTTGAATTTTAAAAGCCTGTCTTTTCTCATTTTCAACTCTTTTCCCCTTCTAATGGATCAAATATCTCCTTATATCCAATAACTTAGCAAAAGCTCCTGTTGATTCTGCCTCTGAAATGCCTTTTCAGCTCTTTCCTCCTGATTGGAAAGTTTTATTATTTGTCAACTGGGCTTTTGTAGTAACTTCAGAAATTATTTCCGTGCTTCAGTCTCTTCCTCTTTGTGCCCTTACAGCCATCACCTCTGAGGTGGTGTTTCTAAAACCCATGTTTAATCATGTCATCTCTCTCCTGCAAATCCGGTGACGGTTCTCTGCTATGTAAGGAAGAGGGTGACTTACACAGCCCTTCAGTCTGGCCTTCGCCTGGGTTCTCTCCACATGTTTTTTCTTAAGAATCTTGTATTCCAGTTAGAGGTATCCAAGGTCTTTGCTTTTTTTCTCTTGCCCTTGCATAACTTTCTACCTAGAATTACTTCTTCTGGCTCCTTGTTCTTGCTGGATGGATTCACATTTATTGTAAAAATATCTCAGCTGTCATCTCTTCTCTGAAGGCTTCACCACTTCTCCCAAGCCATGTCAGCTATTCTCTGTGGACTTAGCCGATTGGATTTTATTACCGAACTGCCCTTAGGCATGAAGCAAGACTGCTGCTCTTTGAGTTGAGTATCATTGGGTAGAGTCGGAGAGAAAGAAGGGGAACAATTTTTGGTGATTTCAGAGTACTCTGGTGTCCTACTTTTGTGTACTACAAACACGCAGGAATGAAGATGTTACATGCAAAGCCTGGGTGTTGCTTCTTATAGGGCTTAGACATTTTGAATCTCGGAAAGGCATACCATTGGTTAGAGGGCACCTGGGTGAGAGTGAAGCTCGAGTTAAATTTGTCAATTAATTGTAAGTATAGTTGAGCTTGTATGATGTACATAGCTCCAGTATTGAAGGAGATACACTTCTGGTTCAGGGCTCACGGTCAGTGATAATCAGCTCTGTGTGGCTCAACTTCTAACATGCCAGATCACAAGCAATTCATTCTAGAAAGGCTTTTTCAATAGCTGGATTTTTAGACTGTGAACTGGAAGCCTGAAGTTGCTCTTAAAATATGTGAGTCTCTGACCAGTAGAGATCATCAGTGGTATGGCTCACAGTAGTAGTTCAGAGTTTGTCACTCGCACCTCAGATGCCATTTAGAAGTCTCTGGTACTGCTAATGTGCTGTACCTTTTATTTCTGAGTATAAGGCTGAAGGCGGAGTCTTTTGTCGTTTGCAGCTGGAAACAACGTGGAGGTAGATGAGTCTTTGTTCCAGGAAATGGATGACTTGGAGCTGGAAGATGATGAGGACGATCCAGACTACAATCCTGCTGACCCGGAGAGTGACTTGACCGATTAATGGACTATCCCCTTCTGCAGAGAGGCCTGACTGCCACAGCATCTGTGGCTATGCTGAGAGGGTGTTGATGTTCCTTTCTTTTTTCTAAGAAAAAATAATTTTCAGGAGAATATTCTTCTGATAGCTTTCATCATTGAACTTAATAAACTGATCTTAAAATTTCAAACATTAATAAAACGTTTAATTCCTCTTACTGGTGGGAGGAAGGTCACATCTTTAAAGTCATTTAGTGGTGGAGAGAGATCCTACCTGTAACACCAAGACCGGAAGACCGACTGCCGCTGTACGCAGGTGTGGGCGTATGTACAGGGAACTGGAATGACTTGGAATTTCTATGCTGGAGAAAGTGGTGGCTTTTGGGTTCTAAGGGTTGCCGTTCATATAAAGTATTAGAAGACTGATGTGAACAGAGCATGAAACCTTCTGAATTCTGGCCTTAGAGCACGATAAATTTAAGTCTTAACAAATCAGAAGCCCATGTTGTTTATAATCAGGAAAAAATGGACTTCAGTCCATAGTACATTTGAACCAGAATCATCTGTGGAATTATTAAAAAGTGTGCACTTTAGGCCCTTCTCAATTGACGGTAATAAATACTGAGCCTCAGTCTGAATTTAAAACAGTGAAAGCACATGCCAGTGACACAGGGTATTGTGATGTACTCTCTTGATTGGAACCAGGGTCCCACAGGAGCTCCCGCTGTGGCACAACAGGATTGGCAGCATCTTGGGAGCACTAGGACACAGGTTGAATCCCTGGCCCAACACGGTGGGTTAAGGATCTGGCATTGCTGCAGCTGGGGCATAGGTTGCAACTGCAGCTCGGATCTGTTCCCTGGCCCGGGAACTCCATATGCCGTGGAGAGGCTGAAAAAGAAAAACCCACTGTCAAGTCTATTAACTTGCCTAAAGTAGTCTGAAGTCATGGGATTATACACTGCGAGAGAGTACATCCACATTCATGCCCGTGTAAGACCTTCGTAATAATTTGGAATGACTGACCTGGATGCCAGGTAGGGGGGCAGGCTCCACCACGTTACCAGTCAGTGCAGTTGTGGAAGATCAAGTCTTAATCCCAACAGGACATCATCTGTGCTATCGCAAATAGCTGCCTCCATTCACAAATGCATATACTGTATACCCATAAACAGCTATCTCAAGTCCATGTTATTTTTGGAGTTAGACCTTATGATTACAATGAAATTAACAGAAAACTATCATTGAAGAATTTAATACTCACCTGCCTGCCTTGATCCCGACCAATAAAAAGGAATGGCAGTGATCAGTATTTCTATGCAGAGTCCAAGACTTTGTCAAATGAGATTTTGCTTTTCCTAAGGAGAGATGCTTTCTGCAGTTGATCAGCAGTTGCATAAGAAACTGAAAGAGTAAATGTTTCAAGTAAGGTTAAAGAAAAGCAGCGATAAGCAATGAGTTGACCTTGAAGTATAAGAATGATTCCACTTGCCTCACACATAATTTTTTAAAGTCTAAATGTTATACATTTTCTGCAAGTATTGAATCCACCTCTTGTTATTTCAGAACTTGGGCAAAACCTAGTGAAATGGAAATACAGACAACTTGGTTAGTTCTAATGATGCTACCAAATACTTCTATCCAAAGTAAAAATTAACTTTACCGTTGGCTTCATATTCTGGGAATTAACCAAAGACTCCTCAAACTAGAGCACATATAATTCCAATATGTGTAACAGTATGACTGGTGGTATTTGAAGCAATAATTGGCCCACCTTGAATTATCAGTTTTGCTCTTGGATTTGGGGAAAATTTTGTTTTGGTTTTTCTGCTCGTGCTAAGTTGTATACAGTATTATTAGGTTAAAAACAAACACAAATATTTGTATTCATTAATGTCCTTAAAACAATGGCGCTGCGTAGGCACCTTGTTGAATGAATGAATTACGGAATAGAATGCAAAATGCTTAGGCATAGTAGAGTTAAATTATGAGAGTTCAAGGAATTTTTCTATTTGCCACCTGCTGCTTTGAATAGTGCTTTTAGATTTGGCTTTACTTCACATTCTTCTGCCAGCAAGGATGCCTTAGGAAAAAATTGGGTAGATACTACTCTAAGGCAACACATCAGAAAAGTTACATGAACTTTTCCTAGTTGAGATAAAAGGAAGAGAGATAACATCTCTTGTCAACGGTAAGGATGACTGTTCCGTCACAAACTCCAAAGATAATGTGCCAAGAGTAGAGGCATGCTTTGATTCCAGAAGAAAGGAGATTGTGGGTTTTCAACATTTACGTGCTGGCCATTGTTAGGTGTTAGGAAGCTGCAAACAGAAGAAGTTAGTAAACTACTGCAAGTAGCTCGTAGTGGTGTTTGCCTTTCAAAGAGCATACACAACAGGCAAAAAGGTAGATATTATATTGATAGATCAAAATGAGTCACAGTTCAAGAACTGTAAGGAGTAATTTAAGATTAATTGTAAAGTGACAAGGAAAGTTTTCCACAAATGACACATGAAGTGTGAGTTTACGTAAATGTGAATGACACTGGCTCATTTGTTGCTTTAGGACCTGTTTCAGGGTGACAGAGATGACAATATGCTGCCAAACTGTATGCTGTGAAGTTACAGGTTTCTATTTTGTGTCACCTTTGTTGCGCAAACATCAAAGGGCTTGGAGAGAAAGAGGGTGAGTTGGGTTTCAAATGTACTAAATCTCCTCCATGAATAAAAGATGGGAAAATGCTGGTGAAGTTTCAAGAATATTGGAAAGGGCTGTCAAATCAAAAATTTAACAGTGCTGTTCACAGCCATGATGGCATCTGAGATAAAAGGAAAAATAAGTCATTACTTAAAATTTGGATAATTCATTTATCATGGATTTAACATTAATTTTTATTTTCAATATGGCATTAAAATATTATTTATCCTAGTTACTGAAGTTTATCTACCTCCTTAAATTTTGCACCTGAGGCAGATGCCTCCCTCACCTGACCGTCGTCCTTGGTGTTTAGACAGGCTCTCAGGGCTCCATCACCTCCATCCCCAAGGTCATTATACGGAATGACCAGAAAAAGAAACTGTGGAGCTCTCAGGCAGATGAGCCTCTGCATAAATCAAAGTGCTCAGTGGATAAACAAAACGAAGCCATATTACTCTAGCCACAGATTGTTAAAGTAATTAAGGACGTGAAATTACTGGAGTGGGCTGCTGCCACAGGCCCAGGACGTTAAAAGGCAGGTCACTGGGAGTTCCCATTGTGGCTCAGCAGATTAAGAACCCAATACAGTGTCTGTGAGGATGTGTGTTTGATTCCTGGGTTAAGGGATCAGTGGATTAAGCGTCCGGCGTTGCCACAAACTGTGGCATAGGTTGCAGATGTGGCTCGGATCTGGTGTTGCTGTGGCTGTGGTGTAGGTCGACAGCTGCAGCTCCAAGTCGACCCCTGGCCTGGGAACCTCCATATGCTGCAGGTGGAGCTGTAAAAAGAAAAAAAATAAATAAAAAAAAGTAGGTCATTGGCTTTAATCTTAACAGTCCGAACTTACTTAAATGTGCTATAATCATTAAATGAAAATGAATTATGCTCCAGATTTGCTGGTATTTTTAATAGGTTGATTCTTGTGGAACTCCAAAAGTATGCATCTAGAATATTTTCCACCTATACTTTTGAGATTAAAAAACTTAAAGATACTAATTTGGATGTATTTTTGGACGTTTCAATTTTGTGTTGAAGGTATCAGAGTGATCCACCTCTGCTTATCTAAATGCCCTGAAGACATTAGGGTTTGTTACTAAAGGTATTTGTTTTAAAAGGTATATATCGCTGCTAATAAAAGTATGCATTGTCCTTTTCCTGGCAATTATCATATGATACTAGGGGATTCTGTTTGAGCATAGAATAGGAAGCATCTATCTGTAGGTATATATATACACATAAATTTTTTTTATAAAAAAAATTGGTTGAGATTTCTCTGTCATTGGTGCTCAATTGATAATGAGCCAAGCACACTTTGAGCCAGCCCCTCGGAGCTTGAGCACAAAAGGGAAAAAGTGAGGATTCAGTATTTAATACTTAATATTTCAGTTCACCACTGAAATTGGACACGATGCTTAGTATAAAAATATCAGATGGTTCTGGTGGAGAAAGGGTGTGGATTGGAATAATGGACTCTTCTAACGGAGGGAGCTTAAAAATTTAAGATAGCCTCTGACCCTCAATTTTTCTCATCTGCAAGGGGAGTTTTTAAGAGTCCCTTAACATGAAAAAGTTATTTTAAAATGGAAATTAACAAACATGATCAAAACTGGTCAGTGAACAGTGGACTTTGTCTCCAAATCTCTACCCCTTTTCCCACTGTGCCCTATTCCACCTGCCCAATGCAGTCAAGTCTACGGCTATGGACTGAGGATCTGTGTTCCCTGAAATCCGTATGTTGGGATTATGATCCCCAAGGTGATGATGTTAGGAAGTAGGGCCTTATGGAGGCGATAAATGAGATCAGTACCTTCACAAGCAGAGCCCTCGCAGGCTCCCTTGAGGCTTCTGCCATGTCAGCTTACTGTGAGAAGACGGCCAAGGAAGCAGATTCTCGCCAGACACAAATCTGCTGGTGTCATAACCTTGGACTTCCCAGCCTCCAGAGCTAAGAGAAATGAATTTCTACTGCTTATAAGCCACCCAGAATACAGTATTTTGTTACAGCTGCCTGAATAAACTAAGGCAAATACTCCTCCATCTTCCTTCTGCTGTTATTTCACTAAAAAAAAAAAAAAAAAAGAATCCAGGAAAAAACAAAAGATTATTTGCAGTGTAGGTGGCATCTTTAGCTACAGTTGCACAAATGTTGCCCTGCGTTTGCATCTGTAGCAGCAACACTGCCACAAGTGAGAACCGCTTTGCAGGGCCCCGGGCATCCCAGTTCCTTAGCTTCCTGACTGATCAGCTATGGATTTTGTTGCTCTGCATTGCAGTTCAGCTTCTCCCTCTGCCCAGCCTCGCTTCCTTCACTCCCTCTCAGGATTGTTCCTGAGGCCACTTCCTAGCCTGCACGCACATCTCAGCCTGTTTCCTGGGAGAACCCAACCTAAAACATCTTCCAATATAACTGAAATGAAATTAGCATGGTGACCCAAGGACAGAACAGTGACAGAGCTGAACCAGCTGAGAACAGAGACTGTTGGGATGCCCTTAGCTGCCCACAGACCCTAAATGCTGCTAGGGAAATGGTTCTGGGAGGGGGTTGTTCAGGTATGGGAGCATTTTGGGCTGTCACAATATATTAGGGTGGGGAGAAGACAGAGATACTAGACATATTCTGGTGGGATGACCATCTGATCGTGTGAAAATCTGTTCTGAATCCTGAACACATTTCTTACATTCCTCTGGATATTCATGGCTGTGAAAAACCTAACTACCTTAATGTTGAACTAATTCCAGTTGCGTATGAACCCAGTGTTTGTTTTGCACTATTTTAATAACCCCAGAATGCTGTTATAATGCAAATTAAGGAAGGATTGTACTTTGTTGTTTCGAGAAATTTATAAAAAAATGTTGTAACGTTAAAAAAAAAATTACAGATAACATTGCCTCACATTACACATGAATTACCAAGGCAATTGCATTCATGAGAACTGTCGCATTGATGGCGAGTCTGCTTGTGGGTGAAATGATGGGTCTACTTTATGGTGTTCCACAGTGCAGTAATACCCGAGTATTTCACGTGTAAATACATACTATTTTTATTTTGTAACTGCATTTTTTTCTTTATAGTCAGGGCATTATATTGGCTTATTTTTTCAAAATTTCATATGTAGTTAGGTAATGTTGCCTATGGATTTTATCTTAGGAAAGTAAAGGAATTACATTTAAAAAAATAAAAAGGAAATTACAATAATATACTCTATAGTCACTAGAATGTCTGAAAACTTAAAAAGACTAACAATCTGAATATTGGTGCAGATGTGCAGCAACTGAAATTTGTTCACACTGATGCTAAAGTGTAAAATGGTATGAGCACTTTGGAAAACTGGATAAATAAGAAACACAGAATAGGAAATTACTATAACCCAGTAATTTTACTGCTAGCCATTTACACAAGAGATGTAAAAATATATGTCCTCCCCCCAAATCTCATGTAAGAATACACACAGCAGTTTTAGTCATAATTATCCTAAAATGGAAACAACCTAAACAGCTATTGACAGATAAATGAACAAATTGTATTATATTCATACAACAGAATTCTACTCAGTAATAAAAAGGAACAAACTACTCGGACACAAACATGGATAAATATCAACAATTTCTGTTTAGTAACAGATAATTCATGCTATTTGTTTCAAGTTTTAGGACAGGGAAATCGAATCAATGTTGATGAAGACAATTAATGATTTCCTCTAAGCTATGGGAGATAACTGGAAAAGATCACATGGGAATTCCTGGGTTGAGGGAAATGTATATATTTTGTAACATTCATCAACTACTACTACACACAACACTCATGAATTTTATGTAATGTAAATCACCTCAATTTAAACAAAGGGTATTGTGAAAAAAAGAGTGGAAAAAAACCCCAAAGATAGGGGGCTATGATAGAGTTGAAGAATATTTTTCTAGGGCATAGGTTCCACCAAACTCCAATAAAGCATGAGGAAATAACAACAGAATATACTGACAAGAGAAGACCTGGAGTAAGAGGATAAGATTCTCCCAAGCAGGAGGAACTTGACACCTGATGCAAGGCAGGGACCACGGTCCCCAGGAGCAGTTGCCAGTTTCATGCAATAGACACCTGTCCTGGAGGCCCAGGGGGAAGGAGAGCGGTCTCCGTGGAGTCTGCAAAGCTCCAGGAGGCAGAACGCAGACCAGACTAGCAGCGCCGCCCTCTACCAACATGCAGACACTAAGCTTCTTCTGGGCCGTATGCCCCTTGGGCGAGGAGAAATAGGAGGGAAGCTCTGTGAGGAGGAGGGAAGCAGCCTGTCAAGGAGCTTGGAGTGTCTTAATTAAATTTCCCTCAAGTTCATGTTCAACACTGGAAGAGATGTACAATCACAGTCTATAGTTTTATTACTTAGTTATTTAGTCTTTTTAGGCTTCACAGCATATGGAAGTTCCCAGCCTAGGGGTTAAATGAGAGCTGCAGCTGCCAGCCATAGCCACAGCAACAGCCACAGCCACGCTGGATCCTTAACTCACTGAACAAGGCCAGGGATCAAACCTGCATCCTCATGGATACTAGTCGGGTATGTTACTCCTGAGCTACAATGGGAACTCCTATAGTTTTATTTTTTAATATAATTTTCTTGTTAGTGGGAGGCAGGATTTTAGGATAAGATGAATTGGTATAGAAAACTGAATTTTTTTTCCCCACACAGTACTTAGGCATGGAGTTTAATTCCTTAATTTTTTTGTAGGAGGATTAAATTGAGATCATATAATTAAAGCTTTGTCTTGAACTTGACTCAGTTCTAGGAGCCAGCTTCAAGGAAGCAAGTAGCTTAGCTAATAAATGAGCATAGAGCATACTCTATTAAAATCCCTGTGGGTACAGAAATCAAGTGGGTCCTGAAATTTTGATTCAAGAATATTAAGTGCTCACTATTAAAAAAGACAGCAGTGCTTGTAATAGAGCAAGTGAGATGAGTCTTTTCTTCAGTTCTTTGTATTTTTTCTGATGCAAAAATAAAGATAAGCACATGCCGGAGCATAGTTGTAAATGGGATAAACGAAATTTATGTAAATTTTATTCTAAATTCCTACAGGACAAAAATACATTATTACCATTTCAGAAGACGTTTTTGTTCATAATTGAGTCCTTTTTGCTAGACACAAGTGTATTCCTGAGACTGCCTGTTCACTAACCAAATGATGTTAAATACCTCTTTTGATCTTGAATGAGACAATATCGCCACCTAGCAACCAAATTGAGTAAATTGTCTTGAAAATGCTATGTTCACAAGTGCCATCTAGTGGTTAAAGAATCTATTGCCTTTTTAACCACTAGTACTACTGAACCGCAGTGTCTGGCTCCATGGACAGAGGGGGAAAAATCAAAACTAAAGAAACAAAAAGCAGGAAAACATCTCTTGTCATTGCTGCTTACTTAAGTTTTGTGTTCTCTCCACAAAAATGTATACCTTTGTTTACTCTTCTGTATCACCAGCTATTTGTGGGTTTTTATTTTATTGTCCAAGGTTCATAGATGTTTGAAAGATGGGCTGAAAAGGGGTTATGCCACCATCCTGGAACCAGACCTTGAGTAACAGGGTTTTGATTCTATGATTTATGGAGTTTAGGGCAACCACGATGGGAGTTAAGCTCCTCTACACTGTACTGATCTCAGACAACATCCTGACCTCTCAGGTAGAATCAGGCACCTGTAGTAGTTCCTTGGAAGCTGGCTTGTCTTATGTTCCCTTCTTAACTTTTCCTGCTACTCTGTTTTTTCCAGGTAACAACGATACTGCACTTAAACCTTAACTCCGTCCTTATTTAGAAAAAATTCCAGAGGGAGAAAGTTCTTAGTTTCAATTTCTCAATAACCCTCACTGAAATGAGAGAATTAGGGAGTTTGGCCAGCATCTTGGTGGTATGATTAGTTTTTTTCCCCTCCCTTATAACTAAATGGACATCCATAGCCAGACACAACGGCTTTGCACAGCACACGAGGGATCCATCCATCTGCGAATGGATGCAGACGGACTGAACCTTGGAAGACTCCAGGATTGCCAGTGGAGTCAAGGTGCTAGTGATGGCAGCAGAGACCACTGGTGGGCTCTCTAGCAGAAGTGTGGGAAAGCGCAAGTCTTCAGTGAAAGTCTGTTGGGGTGCTCAGGTACAGCACGAGGATTTGTCGCTCTTCAGCATCTTACAGATTTCTGGGAGGGGACTTCCAAGACTGAAGGGATGGAAAGAAAGTGGAAGAAGGCAGATAAAGAGATTGGAAAGAGTATGTTTCCTACTCTCTGCCATGGGATTTCAGCAAGCGGTTCACCCACAAACCTCAGGTCCTCCCCAACTTGAGGATACCCCTACCGGGCTGTGGTCACACCCCAAACCCCATGTGCTAACAGATAAGGAAGCGGGTTATAACTCTGTTTTCTGGGTTACTAGAAGACAGTCCTAAGTTTCTTCCTTAGCATATCCATGTATAAGAAAAAATGAAATATCAAACCTCATGGAGAATAAACAGATATTTGGCTGCTTGAGGAGAGATTAAAGTGGGTTGAAGGAAACTTTTATGCTGATAGTTCTGTTTTCTTACCCAAGTACTTGTCCCACTAGGTATCGTTGGAGACTGGAAGCATCACTTGACCGTGGAACAAAATGAAAGATCTGACAAAATATTCCAAAGGAAGATGGAAGGTTTTCCTTTGAAGTTCATCTGGGATTTAAATGAGGAGTAGAATCAGTACAAAAGAATCATACAAAAATCTGCTAACTAGAGAGTATATTTAATAGGCACATTAGTTTGTGCTTTGCACGATATTAATTATAAAGTTTATTAATAAACAAAATTTGTAAACTGCACTTAGATTTGTTGCCATAACTTTAATAAAACTTTGAAATTCCAAGAGTTAAAATGATTTGAGTGATGATTTGCATTATTAGCCTGTATGCTAAAGTGAAAGAAAGAATGAGTGCAGCATGAATTGTAAATATTTTGAGAGTAATAAATGCAGGGTGTATTTATTCTCTATTTACGGTTAAAATTAAGATCAATTAAACATTAAACATTCTGTCATTATTCTAATTAAAACAATTTTTTTGGCTTAAAACCATTGTGAAGGTCGAGTAAACAGACAAATCATGGAAAACAGGTATCTGCTGAGTAATTTATCAGATCACAAAATTTATGCTTAAAGATTAAAGGTTCAAAGTGGATTAATCATCTAATGGTCCAGTTATCTAACTCTCTGGATGGAAAAACAAGTTGTATCCATAACATATCACTCACTGAAGTAAATGTGTTTAATAGCTGAATATTTAGAATAAAATTATTTTAAGTAACTAGAAAAATGTAAGTGAATATGCTGTTTAATTCCCAAATGGAGAAAAGCTTAAAAGTGGTATAAGGAAATTAAAATAAAAATTTATAAATTTACAATCAAACATTTCAAGACACCCTCTATAATAGTCAAAAAATGGAAACTACACAATGCTTATGCACAGTAATGCAAAGGGACTGTGAAGTTTCCTCACCTTATATTTATGTTTTCTTTCTGTGCAAACTTTAAACTCTCACTCACATTCCGCAAATGGAAGAACCATCTGTTCATTCCCATGTAAACAATCAAGTGAATTTTTTAGTATTTAGAAATGCTAAATATATGACATCAAACATCCCTCCTAAAAATTAAGAAATGCCCGTGCCCTCCTAAAACAGACTGACAATTCGATTTTTGCTTTAAGTGGTCAAATAAATTCTCCACTTAGACTGGACAATCTCAGAGACCAAGAAATGACACCAATAGGGTTTCTTTAATCTGTATGGCTCCTGATAAGTTCTCACTAATGCAAAGGGACAAGGGTTACTGAAGTTTCCTCACCTTATATTTATGCTTCCTTAGGCGCTGCATTTCTTAAAAGCATGAATTTCTTCTCTTCTCCCCTTTGTGGTTGAAAGTGTGGACTGTGGGCACAGGCTATTGGGACTCAGATCCCGGCTGTGCCACTTTCTAGTTGTGAGGTTGCACAGGACACTTAAGATGTAAGTGCCTCCTTATCTTCACCATCATCCCTTCTCCCTGCTGTTCACAGCCATGAAGGCTGAGCTGTGCTGTTTCAGCAGGTACAAGATCCACGCAGGACACGGGAGGTGCTGCACCAGAACCAACAGGAAGGTCTTCCAAGTTCTTAAGGCAAAATATAAGTCCGCATTCCCTTCCATGAGGAATCCTCGGAGTTCAACTGGGCTGTCCTCTGTAGAAGGAAGCACAAAAAGGGACAGTTGGAAGAAATTCAAAGAAAAGAATCTGCCGTGTAGTCGGATTCCAGAGCACCAGAATTAGTGAATCTCTTGCTGACATAATGGCCAAAAGGAATCAGAAGCCTAAGGTTAGAAAGGCTCAAGGACAACAAGGTATCGGGGTTGCCAAGGAAACAAAAAAGGCCAAGCAAGTATCTAAAAAGACGGCAAAGGCTGCTGCAAAGCCTCCCACAAAGGCAGTACCTCAGCAAAGGACTGTGAGGCTGGGAAGGTTTCTGCTCCTCAAGTTGGTGGAAAACACTAAGTTGGAAGATCAGATTTTTAAATAAAGCTCTGACTATAAATTAAAAAAAAAAAAAAGACTTTAGTGCCTCAGTTGTCCCATTGGTAAAACGGGGGTAGTAATGGTAGTACCTCATTGGTTTTTGGTAGATTAAATGAGTTTCTAGCTGTGAAGCAGTTAGAAGTTCACACTAAGAACTAGAAGTGTATTTTATTTTATTTTTTACAATAACATAGTGCTAAATATGTGTAAAATTCCTAATGCTTGTGCTGTCATTAGAAATTTTACACTGGGGTGGAGGAAGCAATGTGGACACTCTGGCTTCACCTAGGTCACGGTTCCAAAGCCAGGAGATTGATACACAATGTAGGCATATGGGCTTTCATCGAAGAAGTTCAACTAATGAACCAAGGAAAGAAATATTTTTGGAAGTTAACTGTTTCTTTTTCTAAGGTATGTTTGCTTAGAGATGTATTACTTTAAAATGTATGAGGCCATCAGAATTGTGTTTATTTGTGTTGTAACATAAAACACGCCAGTGGACAGGAGACATATACCACCTAGATTATCATCCACTGTCATTTATAATAGCAAAATATGCAATGAAAAACCAAATGTTTTGAATGAGCTCGGGCCCTATTACTTTAGAGTCTAATATCCTAATGGCTTTAAAAAATATTTTTCATATAGTTTATATCTGTTTACAGAAAAAAATTATTCGTAAGTCATCTAGATTCAAGTAGAAGTTACGACTTATCTTTAATTCTGTCTACTAGGTGGCAATGTGGTGGAAATAACTGGTTCTGCTTGTGAATCACTCTTAAATGAGCTCCTCTAAGAATAATTCTTAACAAATCTGAAACAGGAGTAATACAGATTATATTCTAAATCAGGAACATGGTTAGAGAACACTAACTGCTTGGTGTGTAAATTGTGTGAAGTGCTTTAAAAAATAATTGTAAATATAAATAGTTACTTATGGGAGTTCCCATTGTGGCTCAGTGGTTAAGGAATCCAACTAGGAACCATGAGGTTGTGGGTTCGATCCCTGGCCTCACTCAGTGGGTTAAGGATCCGGTGTTGCTGTGAGCTGTGGTGTAGGTTGCAGATGCAGCTCGGATCCCGCATTGCTGTGGCTGTGGCGAAGGCCGGCGGCCACAGCTCCTGTTAGACCCCTAGCCTGGGAACCTCCATATGCCGCAGGTGCGGCCCTGAAAAGATAAAAAGACCAAAAAAAAAAAAGTTACTTATGGATGAAGATATCTGACAGTAGATATTTTCAGTCCTTTATCTAATAGGAAGAGAGCACTCATGATAACTTCAGTGGCTACAGTGATGGACAGGAGCATAGAGGATAACACTTGAAACTAAATCATCATAAAAATCTGATTTAGCACAGCATAAGAAACTATTTGTGGAGTGTTCCTGCTGTGGTACAGCAGGATAAGGAGCCAGCCTTTATCTCTGCAGCGGCCTGGGTCACTGTGGAAGCTCAGGATCGAGCCCTGGCCTGGCATAGTGGGTTAAGGATCCATGTTGCTGTGGGGTAGGTCACAGCTACAGTTCGGATTCAATCCCTGGCTGGGGACTTCCATATTCAGTCGAAAAAAAAAAAGAGAGAGAGAGAGAGAGACTATTTGTGCAATGCCTACTTAATTCTTGCAATAGGAGTGTGAAATTTTTTCCTAGATAATAAATTAAATTTTTCTAATATATCATTCATTCAACGAAAATATACTGATCTCTTATTATGAAACAGGCAGTGTTACAGGTGCTCAAGTTCAAAATAGAACCACCTTCCAGGATGCAAACGCTCTGGTAGGTAAAACTCTAGAAATTCACAGCTTAGGTGGGAGATACAAAGACGTAACATACAGTACAACTTGGTGAGCGCTGCACAGTTAGTCACAAGACAGCCAGAGGATAGGGTGACTAACTGTACATAAATTAAATAAGATCTTTTATCTTAAAAAATATCAAGTTAATACAACTGAAAAGAACTGCTTTTTGAAGAATATCAGCAACTTATTTCTCTACTCACCCCACCACTTTCATGTTTATTAAAGTTACACACACTCACGGTTTAAGGAGTTAAATGGTTCCTCACTCCACTTTTGTTTCCACCTCCAAGACACCCACTTTCAATTTCTTTAGTTAGATCTTCTGTTTTAACTCAGTATGTCTAAAAATTGTACTTACGTTACTATTTATTCATCTCGAATTTTTCTGGCATTAACTACTGACTTCTCCCCTTGGATAAACGACGATTTAGCTCTCCCTCCTCCCTCCTCCCTGAATGCTCATGCACACTTTCAATTATCCTAAGCATCTTAATAAAACACCATAATTTTAGTAGGATCAATATTTAGTATTTACATCATAAATGTAATTCACAGTTGTAAAGCTTGTCACAGCTGAGCCATGTAGTATACGATAATTTTTCCTTGCCCATATAATTCTTCCTTGCCAGCCATGAACTAGGAAGCTGCCCTCCTAGCCACTGCATCTGCTCTTGAACTGAGTCTCCAGAACTGTGAGAAATAAATTTCTATTGTTTATAAGATACCAGTCTATGATATTTTTGTTATAGCAGCCTGAACTAAGACATGTATTACTTTCAAGCCTTTCTAAAACATTCAGCTTACATTTGAAGAAATATTAAGTATCTTTCTACATATCAGTTTACATAACATTTAATTAAACTGCATGTTTGCAATAACCTGCACAACTAGGATAAACTTCTATTTTTTGTTTGTTTGTTTGTTTGTTCTTTGGTGGCACCTACAGCATATGAAAGTTTCTGGGCCAGGGAATGAACCCAGGCCACAGCGGTGACCCGAGTCATTGAGTAACAGTGCTGGATCCTTGACCCACTGCACCACAAGGGAATTCCCAGGATAACCAATTTTGAAAATAACTGCAGGCAGTATACGACTAGCCTGGTAGGAGAAATTGGAGGAGGGTGCTTAAAATAGGTAAACTTGAGGTTTTAGAGTGGAGAAATTCCAATTACAATGAGGAAAGGCTACAGAAAACTTGATAGGATGTTAGTTATGATGGCATACTGGTCCAGTAAGTGCAACAGAATTAGAAAGATGCTCATGGAGCAGGCTGTTACTAGAAACAAGGATCTCTGAATTAAGATCTCTCTGACTTAATGATATGAAGTCTATGCCTCTATCAGGCAAATAAGACTGTTCTGGGGGAGGCGGCAAGATGGCGGAGGAGTAAGAGGTCGCGCTCACCCTCTCCCACAAATATATCAAAAAACGCATCTAAATATAAAACAAGTTGGACAAATCATCATCTGAATGCTGATCAATTTAAACCTCCAAAAACTGCAAGAAACCCCTGAAATAACTGGGTAGAACAAGTGAAGAAAAAAAAAAGG
>PVHT020000080.1:14726579-14747233 GCA_004024745.2 Catagonus wagneri
TGGCTCAGTGGTTAACGAATCCGACTAAGAACCATGAGGTTGCGGGTTCGATCCCTGGCCTTGCTCAGTGGGTTAAGGATCCGGCGTTGCCGTGAGCTGTGGTGTAGGTTGCAGATGCGGCTCGGATCCCGCGTTGCTGTGGCTGTGGCGAAGGCCGGCGGCTACAGCTCCTGTTAGACCCCTAGCCTGGGAACCTCCACATGCCGTGGGTGCAGCTCTACATAAAAAAGGCAAAAAGACAAAAAAAAAAAAAAAGAAAGTGATGCTAGAAAGGAAACTAAAAGCGGAGATTACAAATGAGTAGATCTTTGCCATCAGTAAAAATCTGGATCACTTAACGGCTGTATTTTTCCAATTCTGTTTTTGTCTGTGGACCTGGATAGCATAGTTGTCTAATAAATGTTTCATTATCTCAGTCTAACAATAGATGTCATTCCAGAATACAATTGTTATATAACAAAAGTTCAGTGTGTTAGAGAAAAAGTCAATGAACACAGTTTTAAGCTTTGTGTGTCTTTTGTTTGTAGGGAGTCAGGCATAAATGAGCCTTTGTCATTCGACTCTTCTAGTGCATTTCTAGTATCCTGTGCCTTGGGCGTGACACATCAGAACCTGGGGTTTTTCTTTTATTACCTGCCAGGCCCCTCTGGAAAGAGCTTCCATGGAATTCACCTTCTGCAGTGTTTGTTTCAGGTGTACATATAAATACACGTTGAGTGAATTTGTCGCGGATATGGTGGTCTCCAAAGCCAACGTAAGTAAAAAAGGGTGTGATGAATGATGGAGGGGACTTTCTGAAGGAGGTATGAAGTTAATAATTAAAATGTCATTTACCAAAATACTGACAGCAAAGCTTTTTAATATTCTATGTCAACTGTTTGAGTGCCAGTATGAATAAGGGCAATATGATTATACTTGTTTTATATCCGCATTGGGGAAGTTTGTGAAGAAACTCTCCACTACACATTGAGTTTGTAAATATAATAAAAACTAAATTCAGAATTTGCATTATGAAAGCATGTTTAGTTTGACTAATCATTTAAAAAAAGCTCCTTAGGCACTGAAGGAAACATAAGCATGATAAAAAATGGTTATGCCTCTTTTGGTTGTTACGGAGAGCACAATATTCTTCTCAAAATTTTTGTTTCATTCTAACAAAAATACTTTGAGGTTAAATGACTAAAGGGGAGACCCTATTTTCAAAATATATTTGAAATGCTCACCATTTCAAAGAGTGATAGCCACTCAACTGCTCTAGTATAGATTAAAAGACTCAGTTGTCAACATGTAGTATTTCTCATTACTTCTTATTGTGTATGTACCCAACTTCTTTTCTTTTATTCTCACAGGCCATTCTGAAAATCTAGAACGTAGACTGGGAGGCATGCTGTGGTCATGTCTGGGAGTATATGGGTTTTCTTGAGATGAAGTTAACAAAATATAATGCAAGAAGCACGCCTACTATGTGTGAGGCACAGTGGGACACCATGCACCATGTATGAAATAGCAGCAAATAGAGAACAGACTCTTCCATCTAAGAGCAAAGACGGCTGAAAACTAAGGAAGAATGGGGTCCCTGCTATGGCTGAGTATAAGCAGTGCACTTTGGGACAGAGACAAGTACTTTCCACAAGGAAACTGGGTTACCCTATGCAAAGAGGGGACTCACTGAGGAGTATCTGTAGCTTATAAATGTCCTGTCATTGTCAGAGGCATCATTGGATAAGCCTATTTGAGGAGGAGAACTCATTTATCTGAATGCAAATTTGCAGCTGCAAATGATGGCTTAGAGAAAAAAGTCATTAGTATACACATAGTAGCTCTTTGAAATTTTAACTATTTAACTTCTTCTTGGATTAGGTTTTACTCCTGGAGTCTATGGCATAACTGTGTTTTCTCCCCCACCTTCCACAAGATTATTTATTTTATTTTTTTAAATTTTATATTATTTTTTGGCCTCACCTGAGGCATATTAAAGTTTCCAGTCAGGGGTAGAATCCCAGCTGCAGCTGTGACCTCCACCACAGCTGGATCCCTAACACACTGTGTCATGGCGGGAATTCCACTTTCCACAATTTTAGTTAAGGATTCCAGGTGACCCAGCTTTTCTGAAAATCCATAATAAGGGCCACATTCTCCCCAAAATAGACCAAAGGTTGAGTCTTCACTCAGGAGAATAGAAAGACCAACTATATGATTTTAAAGTACTCAATTGCCACAGCACGAGACATACTCTGTCTTCTGGGAAAAAGTTCCTGTCTAGCAGGAATGGAAGATGTAATAAAGGTGAATCTCGCTGTCCACCTGACCCAGCTCGTCACGGAGTAACCTCGTCTGCACTAGGCTGCGTGGGGTCACACTCTCAGGAAGAGAAGGAATATGGGAGGAGTCACACCGGGGGCGTGTAACATTCTTTTTCTAGTTAACTGATGGCAGGAAGGGATAATGACTGTTCCAGATCAGAAATTCTGGCAACGTGAGCAGCAGCAGCACAACGTTAACTGCACAACACAACAGCTAAATTCAGGCTTGACTGATTCAGAAAGGCGGATTTTTGTATATGAAGTAAATTCCCAGGACAGTCACTTCCCCAACCTGAACAGATTCTCTGGCAGAATCTTCAAGTAAAAGTGAACTACTATTAACTTTAGATATGGTGGGTCCCTAAAGAATATTTTACTGTTAGTACCTATTCAAAATAACGTTGTGAAGTCATGCATTCAGCCAAATTCTGAATGCATGACTTCACAACATTATTCAGTGAAAAGAAAATAGATCAAAAACACATTCTTATTCCTCAAAATAAACCCTTATAGGTGTATGACATCATGAAAAGTGAGAGAAATAGAAGCACACCTATTTATCAAAATTAAAATCTATCAAAAAACCTTGAGTGTGTGGGAGTTCCCAGGTGGCTCAGCAGGTTAAGTATCTGTGGTCGTCCCTGCTGTGGCTCAGGTTGGAGCATTGGCCCAGGAACTTCCACATGCCATGGTGCAGCCAGAAGGAAGGAAGGAAAGAAGGATAAGAGGAAGGAAGGAAGGTAGGAAGGGAGGAAGGAAGGAAGAGAGGAAGGAAGAAGAGGAAGAAAGGAAGGAAGGGGGGGAACCCTCGAGTTTGATATCGAGTTGGATGACATGCCAAGTAATCTATTCTCTGCCCTGTAGAGGCTTATGACTCAGTACAGAAAATATCCACACAGAAGACACAAAAGGCTGATGCTTCCATGTTAAGATGCATAAGAGAAATGGATGCCAGCTGGGATGAGACCAGACACAGTACGCGTGGTACTGGGGGAGGCTGTAACTGCCCGACCGAGGCAGCACTCAAGGCTAGAGATTTCCCCACCTCAGTTTCTCCTACTTTTCCTGCCTGTGCAACTTTATGAAGTCACATATAGGAACTTCTATATTTGTTTTTATTTAGATCAAAGTTACCTCCTTCCAGTTTCAGTACTTCTGAATTTTGCAATGAGGATTAGCACATTGGTAGTAAAGAAAAAATTACAACAGAAATCTCTAGAGATTCCACGTCTTCAGATGAAACCTACTAAAATGCAATACAGCTTAAGGATTAAAATTCTTTAAAAATATACAGGCAAAGATCTAATTTTAGAATAAGTGGATAGTGTCTCTGTAAGACTATCTCATTTTCTGTAAGTTGGGAAACGACAGTCTTTTGGATCCTTGTCCATAATGACCTCAGAAAATCTCTAGCTTGGTGTTAAGATTCAGGTGACTTTGCAGAAACAGCTTGGTGGGTGTAGTGAACCACTTACTAGACCATAAAGAAGTATTGCAGTTGTAAAAAAAGCTTCAAAGGATGCTTATTTATCTGGTGAGTCAGATAACTAAAAAGGAAAATACTTTGGGGAGGGTCTTGAGTAGGATATGGAACAGTTCAGTCTACAAACATAGTTAACTACCAGGACAAAGAGACAGTGAATATTTTGTAATTTGTTTTTTTTTTGTAATGTTTCTGAATTTTATTTTATTTCATATTGTTCTTTAATGTTTAGAATTTTTTTTTTGAAATATTAGCATGTTTTGGCTATACTACAAGGAATCATAGGAACTAAGATTCTGTGTTTTAAAGGGAATAATCATAAACCTGGAGGTTAGGTGTGGTTTTGAGGATAAATATAGCAAAAAAAAGCCCCTGAAGTAAAGGTGAAATTAATGGGGAAATGGGACAGAGTTGCTGTGGAACATCTTGTCATCAACAGCAGCTTCTCATTCTCTAAGCCATTTCTGAGAAAACTTTGAAGGAATCCTCATAATATTTTATCTATGAAAGCTGTTTGATTATATCAACTTTTTCCTGTTGGATATTCAAAGAAATCTCATTTGGAATTATGTAGGAAGGAGAGATCCCAGTTAAATGTCCCTTCTGGCCTTCTATTTCAACACAGTAGGCCTTGGCAGCCACTCATTCATTCATTTATTAGAAAACATTCAGTTCCCATTGCATTCTAGTCAATATATTAAACACAAGGATTTATCTAAATTGGCACCTTCTGGGAATCTCCAGTCTCTTAACTAGTTCTCCTAGTCACTCTTTCCTGGTTTCGATTCCTATCCCATCCTTCCTGGATTTCATGTCTCATTATTTTGGCCTCCTATTCATCAATATCTTCAACTTTTTGTCATTGTCTCCCTGAAGTTGTACCCTCACAGAACCTCAGTCCTGCATTTTTCACAACTCCAGCAGAGCTTGGCTAGAGAAAAATGATTTACCTGTGTAGACTGACGCCACTAAAACTTTAAAGTCTTCAGTTCCTGTGGGGTGCTCAACATTGTTGTTTCCCGAGTCCCTATCTCATTCTCAGCTATGACCAAGTGAACTACTTCCATTCTTCTTAAGCCTTTAGTTTTTCATATCCCTACTGTCTGAGCACCTCCAGAATGGGTAAGAAAGATCAAGCATTTAAAATTAATTTTAAATTCAGATTATGATACTGATTAGTTGCAACTAATCTTACTAAGGCTCTGTTATGTCATCTGAAAAGCACTCATTAAATGCTGGCAATTTCCTTTCTCTCCTCCTAATTCTCCTCTTCCTCCATATTTTTCCTCTTCTCTCCTTCTTCTAAACTTCTATCTTCTTTACTTTCTCTTATAGAAAGAGAAATACGAGCAATTTCTTCATCTCAACTCTAGTTTTTGCCCTTTCAGAGATCTTTCTCTGGACTTGAGTCTTTGGTATTTAGGAAGCAGAATAGCATTTTAGAAATCAGAAGACTGGTTTGTACTCTCCACTCTCAATTCACTTTGGGGGCAAAGTTACTCTGGGTCTTACTTTTCTCATTTATTGAATGGAGATTCTATCTTGAGGGTTATGCTGAGAAAATGTGCCAGACAGAGTGCTCAATTTTAGCATACTGTTGTTTTGTTGCACTTAGAATTCCAAGCTGGAAGAAATATTAAGGTTTGTTTTATTTGATTCCTTCAAACTATACATGAGAGTGTCTCTAATGGATCAAATTAATACAAATGTTAGTCTTCTCAGTTTCCTTTGATCGTTACATAACTGGCCTGGTAGTTCATTTTCTATGTAATATTTCTTAAAAATAACCAGAGACATGAGTATATAAAAATAGTCACCCGAATTACAATTACACAATGTATATTTCTGGCAATGCAATTTTAGAAATGGTGAATACATACAATAAAGCTAATACATCACTATCAGAATCCTATCTAAAGTGCACTTGGAAAATTTACACAAATATGTGAAGAAAATATAAATTACTAGAAAAAAATGACTATCTCACAATAAATATCACATGATCCAAATGTAAGGTTATCTACAGCATAAAACTAAAATTTTCTAAAAAAATCAAACTTTAAAATCACACAGACTTTATCCTACGACATAAATCTTTTAAAAAAACATGGTAACAATAATACTGATGTGTCATACTTACTTACACACAAAAAAGTTAAACTCATTTTTCCTTTTTCAGCCTTTAGGTTTAACTGACAAATGGTACAGCTATTCCCCAGCAACCTCCCAGACATGTATTTATAACTGGCCTCCAGATATGGAAGTGACAAAATTTACCTTGTTTTAAAAGCCTCCTACTGTCATTTTTAAATTTAGTTACCCAATCATCATTCTTTCTTGACATCCCATTTAGTTGTATGTATAATCTATTATTTGACTTTTTGTTTATTATTACAGGACGCAAAAGATGAAGGTAATGAGATTAAATCCAGCAGGATGAGCAAGTTAAGAAGGACAAGAAAGAAAGTCACTAAACTACATGTTTTTTCAACTGAAATAGGAGAAATGGATGTTTCCAACTCAAAAGGTATCTTGCTACTATGATCCCTCAAGAGTATGTAGTCAAACACAATTTCTATTTGTTCTTCCTTTTCCTAAAATATTTTTCTTTTCTTCTATGGGAGAGGCAAAACAAAAGAAATAAAATATACTCCTACATAGGCAACATAAAAGATGGCAAATATAGGCTTACAATATAAGTATATTAAAATAATAAAAATATTTAGAATTTTAAAGGGGCAAAACTAGGGAACTAATAAATAGTAGGGAAAATAGAGTACATAAGAGAAGAAACGTATGTGAGTAAGAAGAGAAGCATATTTCTGCTCTGAGAACGAGTACAAAGATCATGTCTGAGGGAGGCCACCATAAAGGTGTGGATTAAGTATTCATACCACATGGCGGATTCCAACTAGACTCCAGTGGGTCTGAAACGCCACTGAAACTGGGATTTGATCTGGACAAGAGATTCTATTCTAGAAACAGTGGTGTTCCAAGGCAGGAGTGGTAGGAACAGTTTATTATTGCTTATGTCAACAGTAAACTACAGTCAGGCTTCTGTGGACTTTATTACTGTTTTTAAATTCTCTACAGACACTGTACCTCCTCAGGGCCTGGAATCAGGGTGAACTACTCCCACTGCCCTTTATATTGTATATCATTAAGAATAAATTATTTTATCAAGTATTCCTCTTCACATCCCAGTGAAGGACAATTGAAAACAGGGTCAGCATGTTTTAACATTTTACTTTATTTTTTAAAATTGACCTATAGTTGATTAATAATATTGTGTTAGTTTCAGGTAAACAGCAAAGTGATTCAGTTATATACATATATTTTTTTAAGATTATTTTCCATTATAGATTATTACAAGATAGTGATTATTGTTCCCTGTGTTATACAGGAAATCCTTGTTGATTATCTATTTTATATTTTATATACAGTGATGTGTATCTGTTAATCTCATATTCTTGATTTTTTGCTCCCCACTCTCCCTTTTCCCTTTGGTAACCGTAAGTTTGTTCTCTATGGAAACCATAAGTCTACTACAGAAACCATAAGTCTGTTTCTGTTTTGCATTTAGATTCACTTGTCTTAAGTTTTAGATTCCACATTAAAGTGATATTATATAATATTTGTCTTTCTCTGACTTAACTCAGCATGATAATCTCTAGGTCCATCCATTTTGTTGCAAACAGCAATATTTTATTTTTTATAGCTAAGTAATATTCCACTGTATGTATAAAATATATATATTATATATTATATATGTAATATATATGTTATATGTTATACATGATATATATGATAGTGCTGCTATGAACATTGGGGGTGTTCTTAGCACTCCAAAGTTCTTAATTTTCAAATTAAGAGTTTTCATCTATTCCAGATATATGCCTAGGAGTGGGACTGCTGTCATATGGTAGTTCTATTTTTTGTTTTTTAAGGAACCTCCACACTGTCTTCCATAGAGGCTATACCAGTTTACATTCCCACCAACAGTGCAGGAGGGTTCCCTTATCTTCACACGCTCTCCAGCATTTATTATTTGTAGACTTTTTGATTATGTCCATTCTGACTGGTGTGAGGTGATGTTTCACTGTAGTTTTGATTTGCATTTATCTGATAATTAGCAATGCTGAGCATCTTTTCATTTGCCTGTTCTTCTTTGAAGAAATGTCTATTTAATTTTGTTAAAATGCCCATACTACCCAAATATCCAATTTAATGCAATCCTTATCCAATTACTCATGATGTTTTTCACAGAACTGGAACAAATAACTCTAAAATTTATATGGAACCACAAAAGACCCAGAATTGCCAAAGCAATCCTGAGGAAAAAGAGTAAAACTGGAGGTATGACCCTCCCAAATTTCAGGTAATATTACAAAGCTACAGTAATCAAACAGCATGGTGTTGGCACAATAAACAGATATAGAAATCAATGGAACAGAACAGAGAGCCCAGAAATAAACCCACACACCTGGAGTCAATTAATCTTTGACAAAAGAGGAAGGAATATACAACAGATAAAAAGACAGTCTCTCTTCAGCAAGTGGTGCTGGGAAAGCTGGACAGTCTCATGTACATCCACGAAATTAGAAAACTCCCTCACACCTTATACAAAAATAAACTCAAATTAGTTTAAAAATTTAAATATAAGACATGACACCATAAAATTCCTAGGTGGCAGATCCTTTAACATAAATTGTAGTAATAATTTCTTGGATAAGTCTCCCAAGGCAAAAGAAACAAGAGCAAAAATAAACAAATGATACCTAATCAAACTTAAAAGCTTCTGCACAGCAAAGGAAACCATCAACAAAATGAAAAGACTATCTACAGAATGGGAGAATATACTTGCAAATGATGAGACCAGCAAGGGATTAATATCCAAAATACAGAAACAGTTCATATAACTCACTATCAAGAAAACAACCGACCCAATCCAAAAATGGGCAGAAAACCTTAACATTTTTCTTTATTTCTACAGCAAAGATTAGAAATCAAATGGTGTGCCAAAAACTGGGAGATACAAACAAACCAGTCCTGGCATCTGGCTCTGCTGAATCTCATATGCCACAAGATGACAAGGACTCCAAAGATCAGAAAATAGTGATAAAGCCATTGCCCCTCAAAACATCAGCCAGTACTCCTGGTGGTGAATTTCACCCAAACTCCAGCTATAATACTGGTAAGGACTCTGGGACAAACTAGCATATGGGTCTAGCCATGAATCCCAAATTTCTATTTGTATTTTAATTAGTGATAATGTGATGCTGGTTAAGGAGTGTTAGCTTAGGAGTCAGAATACTTAAAGTAACTTATACACCTACCATTTACAAAATTCTTTACAGTTTTATTTTCCCACCAGGCTGCTCATCTGGAGAACGGAGGGGTTGCAATGGATGATCTCTCAAGTCTTTCTTACAAGTGAAATTCTGTTACTCTAAATTTCTGTATCAGTAGTGATATAGCTATTTTGGCCTATGAATGTATTCGGTAAAAAAATTTCTGGGATCCAAGTGATAGAAACTAGTTTAAAAAGTTATTTATTTCCTGAGAGAATCCATGATGAAAAGATTGAGCAAACAAGGCTTGGGAGGTAGAATCATAGCAGTGTGTGAAGTTAGAGGTACAGTGTCCACCAGGCTACCCTCACTTCTGACCCTAACTTCCAGACTGGGAGTTTCCTAAGACTAACCTTAGTTTGGAAATTGACTACAACGACTCACCGATCTCACTGAAAGCTATTATACTCAAGCTTATAGTTTTTGACAATGAAAACATACAGGTTAAAGTCCATTAAGGGAAGTGATTCATGATGAAGAGTCTAAGGAAGTTCTAAGCATCAGGCTCACACTGGTTCTCTCCCAATGAAGTCACATCACAGACAGCACTATTCTCTCAGCAATGACATGTGACAATGTAAATGGAGTAGTGTCAAGCAGGAAGGTCACCTGAGTCTTGATGTGAAGTCTTCACTGGAGCTCCACAGTCAACTGGCCACACTGGGGTCAAGTTGGTATCGCATGACCCAATAATAAATGACACTGCCAGACTTTCTATTGTGGCCAGAGCCCAAAGAAAACAATAATAAATGACATTACCAGACTTTCTAGTGGGCCAGAGCCCACTCTTGTCAGGCAGGACATTGCAAGGACTTAGAGATTATCTCCCAAGGCCAAGGGTAAAGGCCAGAGCTTTCTCTGGGCAAGGATAAATTCTTTACCACACACACAGAGCCTTAGGAGGAAGCTGAGCCTGAGAATGAACACTATGAGGACTCCATGTATATTACTTTTCTGTAGCCATCATAATAAATTCAGCATTTTAAAGAATACAATTCATTATGTCACAGATCTATATGTCAGATGTCTCGGCTGGCTCAGCTGATTTCTCTGCCTCAGGTATGGCAAGGCCAAAATCAAGGTGTTGGCCAACTCAGTTCTTAGCCAGAGCCTCTAGGAAACAAAACAATTCCAAAATCATTCACAACTTTGGGAGAACCCAGTCCCTTGAATGTGTTAAGACTGAGGTTCCTGTTTCTTTGCTGGCTGCCAACTGGGGTGGCCCTTAAGTACTGGAAGCCTCTGTTTACATACCTCTAAGACAGCAGTGCTTCAAATCTTTCTCATATTTGGAATCTCTATAAATTCCTTTTCTTCCAAACCACTTTTCCACCTCTGCTTTTAAGGGCTCACCTGAGCAATTCAAGATAATATCCTTGTTTTAATGTCCATAACATTAATCACATCTGCAAAGTTCCTTTTGCACTGCAGTTTAACATATTCTTTAGGTTCCAAAGCTCAGGGCGTGAACACCCTTGGGGGAAATTCATAGCATCTCTCATCTCTGCACTTCTCTGTGCTTTGGCTTCATACATTTCTCTAGCAAGTGAAAAATATAAGCACCAGTAGCCACCAAGCATCAGGGACCATCAATATGAATGCCACAGGCGCCAGGCAGATAATGCCCATGAGGGAGGCGGGCCGGTGCTGGCTGGAAGGAAACTGTGGATGATTAACTGTGGCCAGGGGCCAGGCTGAGCTTACTGACCAGTTTTAGTAAATAAACTGTATGTATTTTCTGTGGCTACTTTTGTGCTATCATGGCAGAGTTGAGCAGATGGAACAGAGACTACACAGCTTGCAAAGCTGCAAGTATCTACCATCTGGCCATTTACAGAAAATATCTGCCAATCCATGAATTAGAGGATGCATACACCTTCTGAAAGCCACCTCAGAGCTCCAGCCAATGGTTACTGTGGAGAAATAGCCACCCCGTGTTGCCAAATCTAGTTTTTTCAAGAGAAATTTGAACTCAAGATTTTTACATGAAATTTTCTGGTATTTAAGTGTCAACTAATTTTAAAAGGTTTCCAAACACTGGAAAGACTGAGAAAACATCTGCTGGTTGTATTGGCTCTTCCATAAATAGTTTATGGCCTTAGTTTTATAGTTTCAGCCATCAAAGAGAAATAGAATTTACCATTTTTAAGTCTCAAATCAAAAGAACTGAGGAAAGAACTGTGCCATGAACTCTCTTCGCACCAATCAACTAAGACAAGGAGTGCGGGTACAATTTTGATTGACTCTACTTCGTTAATCCAGAATCCTCCTTTCTTTCTTTCTTTTTTTTTTGGGGGGGGGGCGCTGTGCCCATGGCATGCAGAATTTCCCAGGCCAGATATCGAACCTGAGCCACAGCTGTAACCAGAGCCACAGCAGTGACAATGCTGGATTCTTAACCCACAGAGCCACAAGAGAACTCCTAGATTAAATTTTTTACAGGCTTGAAGCATGTGTTTACAACTCCAAACAAACCACCAAAAGATGCTTTTAAAATAAAGATCAACCCCCAAAATGGCATAAGGAATTTCAACATGGTACTTTCTTCTCTGTAATAACTACTTTGAATTGTTTTAAAAAATGTATTTTTTCAAGGAAGAGCTTCCCTACCCTTACTTTTTATTTACTTTCTCCTGGCTTTTACACCAGGTTACCCTGCACCCAGGCTTTCCAACACTGTGGGGATAATGTGGTGTAGCCAGAGGATGAAGTCACATCTCTGCTAACAGGGTGGTGCTCAGAGTAGCCAGACAGAGGAAGGAGAGAAGGGCAGACCAATCCAGGCACTCCTTCCCTAAGCTATACTCTCAGATGTACTTTTCCTTTCTTGAAACAAGGTTTATTTGTTTACATATAATGGCCACACCCACAGCATAGGGACGTTCTTGGGCCAGGGACTGCATCTGAGCCGCAGCTGCAACCTACGCCACAGCTGCAACAACATGGATGGGATCCTTCAACCCCACTGCACCAGGCTGGGGATCCAGCCTGTGCCTCCACAACAACCCGAGCCACTAGAGTCAGGTTCTTAACCCACTGCACCACAGCTGGAATTCCAAAATGGGTTTTCTGAAAGCACTAACACCTATTTAATCTGCCTTTTATCAGTGACCTTGGCTTGTTCTCTATAACTATGTCCTCATTGTCATTAAACATGGACATTTCCCCAAGGCCTTCTGGCTGCTACAAAGCTTAGAGGTTTATTTGGCTTCTAGTATTTTCTAATTTTTCCGCCTAAACACTCACAGCAGTAAAACTTCCTCTATAAAGGCACACTGACTTAATTTTATAAACTTCCTTTATAAAAGCACACTGAAATTGTTTAATTTATCTGCCTGATCTTCATCATACACATCTGTGAGGTGCTGACCATAAGGTTTAATTGTATCTAACAAGTGCGATTTATTTGAAGAAAAGAAATTCAGACTTCAAAATAGCTGATGCCTTGAAAATGAAATCTGATTGGATAGTATTCTCATATTTGGTGAAAGAATTAAACTTTTAAACAAAAAATTGATAATTAGGATATATATCAAATTATGTGACGTCAAGTTTTACTTTTTAATTAGATAAGGTCAAATCACACAGAATATATTAATTAATCGGTCAATTAATTAGATCACAGTAATCATTAAATTAGTAAAGGCAGTCAGTGAGTGCCTTTGATATGCCTGTACTGCCACACATAGTGGGGACAGAGCAGCAAGCAAGTAAGTAAGTAAGTAAGTAAGAAAGCTCTCTTGGAACTGACATGCAGGGGAGAAAGACAGACGGTACGCTTGCATTATACAATACGGCAGGTGGTGATAAGGACTCTGAAGAAAGTGGAAACTGATTGTTACGTTATTATAGGCTGAACTGTGTTTCCCCAAAATTCATATATTGAAGTCCTAACCCACTAGTACCTCACAATATGTCTGTCTTTGGAGATGGAGCTTTAAAAGAGGTAATTAATGCTAAATGAGTTCTATAGGGTGGGCCCTAATCCAATATGGCTGGTGTCCCTATAAGAAGAGAAGATTAGGAAACACACACAGAGGGAAGACGATGTGAAGAAGATGGCCATCTACAGCCAAGGAGGGAGGCCTTCAGAAGAAACCAACCAATCCTGCTGACACCTTGATCTGGGACTTCTAACCTCCAGAACTGTAAGAAAATAAATTTCTGTTTAAGCCTCCTGGTCTGCAGTATCTGCTAATGGCCACCTTACCAAGCTAATACATACATTCACTGTCCAGCCATAGTGCAGCTCGGTGATCTTAGAGTAAGTCAGTGGTTGGACCTGTCAACATCGTGATCAAATCTCATAGAATTAATACTTCAGCTGATTTTTTTCCAGCACTTTCACCACAGTAAATTATCCCACTTTTGCACTTGGTGGCATGTTTATCGTCTATGGTTCCCCCAATAATATAAAGATCTCCAAGGGTACCCAGACTTTCTGGCTGCTTTCTAGTTATATGTCCAGTATAAATACTATGTCATAGGCAAAAAAAAAAAAAAAAATCATATTGAGTGGATAAACATTTTTATTTTAAAATAACACATTTTTGTAGAACTTTAGACAATACAGATAAGGCAAAGAACTAATATCATTACTGGTGTTACCAGTAAAATGACTTTATTTCTTTAACAGAAGATGTCTTCTGATTTTTTATGTTGTTAATATATTGATAATGTTAATATATTATATTATTATAAGAATTAACAATTATTTATGTTGTCAATATATTTAATACAAAATAGTTAATATATGTATAATTGCTTATTATGTTTAGAATACTAATTATCTGAAAATTTCCATATTTTAAAATGCCTACAAATTTTATTTTCTTTAAGGAGAATTGTTCATCTTGGGAAGAACACCCAATACTTCAGAATAGGCTGGGAACGCAGCAACTGCCAATTTAGCATGAAACAATATAGTTGCTACAGCCTGTTTGTGTTAAATGGAAGCTAGCTATAAAGCCTCTGAAGCCTCAGAGTAGCTGAATTTATCAGTGACAAAATAGCATCTCTAATGTATTTCCAGAGGTAGAACCAGTAGTTTGTTTTTTTTTACATGCTTCATGTACTTAAAATCTACTTAATCTGTGTTTTTAAACTCAATCTTTACGCTTTAAAAGCCTACTTATATCTTGAAAAAGGATACTCAGGCATCACTTTACACTCCTCAGAGTTCCCGCTGTGGTGCAAAGGGATCTGAGGCATCTCTGGAGCCCTGAGATTCAGGTTCAATCCCTGGCTGGCACAGTGCATTAAGGATCCAGTGTTGCTGCAGCTGTGACATAGATGGCAACTGCAGTTTGGATCTGATTCCTGGCTCAGGAACTCCATATGCCAGGGAGCAGACAAAAAAAATTATAGCTGCTCAGCATCAGTGATGTGACAGATTGATGGGGATACAGATTCAGACATGAGCATGGTACCATTACTAGGGTTATGCGTCTAAGAGTATTGGTAACAGTGGTTACTGTCTGCCAAGAACTAGTAAATAATTTGTTTAATCATCCTAACAAGCCCATGAGAGTGTGGTTCGGGGACTCAAGTTCCTGAGTTAGGTGAATTAGATGATTTATCACCAAAGTATCTTCTAACTCTAAAGTTTCAGAATTTGTAGACTATCTTAAGTCTAAAAAAGAACTTTTTTTAATTTTCTATTTTTTAAAATTGAGTATTCAGTATAAATTTTCATCTCCTATGTGCTCATTCTTTTTTATTTTTTATTTTTATTTTTTGGCTATATCCACAGCATGTGGAAACTCCCAGGCCAGGGATCAAACCTGTGCCACAACTGGGACCTAAACCGCCATGGTGACAATGCCGGACGCCACTTCTCTCCTTCTTGAAAAACACTTTCCTTTGCTCATTTATACAAATTTAAATTTGACAGAGATGTAGCTGTTTTAGATTAAAATGCCATTGTGAAGATATAAAGCCCTTTGTCAAACAAAAGAAAACAAAAAGGCAAAGCTACAGAAAATAAACAAGTAATTTTACCTGTAATCATCAGAAACTTTAATTTTGGTAACACTAGTTAGTTCAAGAAGTTCAAAGTCTTTTCAGTGATAGTCTATACAGCATTATATGGCACCAAAGCTGCCCAGTTATGCAAATACTGCCTAATTTCCACAAGTAAAGACATTTTCAATAAGTACTGACATATGATATTGCTATATACTTGCGTAAATAATGTTGACTTTCGCCTAGCCCCAAGGGATAATCTCTTAGGCTATTTAGTAACAGTGTTCCCGGGACTTCACGGTAAAGGCAGAGTAAGGAAGGTAAGATCTCCAACTCTAAAGCAATGACGTGAAACTATAATGCTTTGTTAATGATCATAATGACTAATTCTCTATTCTCTAGCCTCATTTTGCTTCTCAGTTCATCATGATCTAATAATTTAGAGCATTTTTTATTTTACAGATAACACCAGGGACAGCATGCAAATTCCTACTGCACCCCAACTCTCTTCTAGAATGAAGCATATTAAACAAGAGATGGCCAAGAATCACCTTCAGTTTGTACGATTTGAAGCTACAGACCTCCATGGTGTGTCCAGGTCTAAGAGTATCCCTGCACACTTTTTCCAAGTGAGTTTTCTTTGTTTTTGTCTTTGTTTTAATGGCCACACCAGAGGCATATGGAAGTTCCGGGTCCAGGGACTGAATCCATGCCAGACCTACGGCAAACACCAGATCCCTTAAGCCACTATGCCAGGATGGGGATCAAATCTGCATCTCTGCAGTGACCCTTTTTTTTTTTTTAATGGCCACACATATGGCATATGGAAGCTCCTGGACCAGGGGTCAAATCAGAGTTGCAGCTGCAGCCCATGCCACAGCTACAGCAACACTGGATCCAAGCCACATCCTCAAGCTACATGATAGCTTGCGGCAATGCCAAATCCTTAAACCATTGATTGAGGCCAGGGATAGAATCTGCATCCTCACAGAGACAACACTGGGTCTTTAACCCACTGAGCCACAATGGGTACTGCTGCAGTGGGGTTCTTAACCCACTGTACCACAGCAGGAACTCTCCAAGTGAACTTTGCAGATTGCAGGTAGAGTTATGGCTCAATGTAATTTCATGACCATCAGCAAGTAAATGGTCCTTATTACTGTTTCTTATTTTATTGTAATCTATACAGCAATTCAAGCTGAAAACCTATAATTTCTTTTGTTTCTTCCCTTGTCCCTCCCCAAACACATGATTGGTCCCTAAGGAGCTGAATGTATACTTTCAACTCCCAAACAATTTATTTGCCGGTAGAAATAAAAAACTAATTAAGACTGTAATTTTAGTCCTTCTGCCTTGAATAATTACCCTTTTTTCTCTTACTGTAATTTTGAAGATTATAGTCATTGTTTTTTGTTTTTATTTATTCTGCACCCACAGGATGTGAAGTTCCCGGGGCCAGGGATCAAACCCTCACCATAGCCACAGCAGTGACAACTTAAGAGATAAGGATCTTGTCTCTCCTAAGATAACTCCTATAGTTTGTCTGATGTGAGAAAATTAGAACAGAAGCCCTAGGAGCAAATATAAAAAGAAAAAAAAAGACTAAATAGAATTTGATAGATAAATAGCATGTCCCTTTCAGCTTCTAATTCCAAAAAGAAAACACCCTATTATTGTTGGATGACTTAATGAATACTCTTAAGTTCCAAAAAAGAGTGATATTAAGAAATTATATTTGGGGATATGTTTTGAGACTTTCTGAGTTTTTTTCAGTTTACATCATATATTTATTTGAATAACTGACTTACTGAAACATTTTTTAAGGAAGGGACATCAGTCAGTATATACAAAAGCATAAAAAGTATCCTCTAAGATTATTTATTTTAAGCTACATTTTATTCTTTCAATATCAAAATGTATTTTTTCTCATTTGCTTTACATTGGGAACAACTAAGTTCTTCAAAACAACTTTTTAAAGTATTCTAAAAGATTCGAATTTTTTTCTGAAAATCTTCTTTAGATCTGCCTACAAACACACTCACAAAGTTTACATACACAGGTCCTTGAGCAGGTTGAAAATTAAGCAGGCACTGAATGAATAGTCCTTGACTTAACTCAACTTTTATTACTGGCAAAAGCAGATTTTCATCAGCCAGGTCAAATAGCATTTGAAAATGTGTAGAAATGGTGGAAAGTGAAGGAGGAAGTATCTCACCATCAAATGCAAGAGTGAACCAGTAGATTGCCTCTGTCAGCACTAGCCCCTTTCTGGTAGCCATGCTCCTTTGGATTTGGAAGTAGTTTGAAAAACCATTTGACTTGCAGAATGTTAGTAGGTTTTATTATGTTCCCCATTATATTCACTGACATCACGGGAACCAAACTTCGTAGTCAGCTTTTTCTCCACCCATTAATGTGAACTTCAACACATGAAGTCTTATTGATATTCCTATTACACAATTTCTAGAGTTTTTTTTTTTTTTTTTATGACCGCACCTGCAACATGTGGAAGTTCCTGGGCCAGGGGTCGAATGAGAGCTGCAGCTGCAGGCCTATGCTTCAGCCACTGCAACACCAGATCTGAGCCGCATCTGTGACCTATGCCACAGCTTGTGGCAATGCTGGATCCTTAAACCACTGAGTGAGGCCAGGGATTGAAACTTCTTCCTCACTAACCCACTGAGCCACAACAGTAACTCCCTCAGAAATTCTTTTATGTGTCTATTCAACTTTATAACTGCATTACTTTCTTGTTGTCTGGCACATAGGAAAAGTTAAATAAAAACCAAATCCACTGAACCCAAGAGGTATACGACCAGAAAGCTCTTAGCAGTCATCCAGCCTAATGCTTTGGTTTCACAGTCATGGAAGCAGAGGCGCATAGCTCTGTAGCCCACCTAATTTCACACTAGTAATTAATAACAGAGCCAGTACTAGAAGTAGATTTGGTGACGCCTGGGTCGTGCTGAATTGAAGGCCACAACATTTTGGAAACTCTAACTTTGGAGATATAGGTCCACATCACAGGCAAGGTTTCTAGACTCTGTGAGCCTGGGGGTTCGTTTGTTCTTTAGTGAGAAGAACTGCAGTGCTCAGCAGCCCAGCTCCTTGGTCCTGTGCGTCCTGTGTGACTGCAGTCAGCTCTCTGACAAGGACTGAGGAGCTTACCATAGACTTTGGGCAGTCAGCTAACTGTGGGGATTACCAAGATAAAGCCTTATCTGAAGTATTAGCAGCTATGCCACATGATAAAAAGCGCTTTCAAAAGTACTCTGAGTTATCATCATGTCAAGTAATTGTGTAAGCCTTTACTTTTGTCAGCTGCTATTATGACACTTTCTTTATCATTATACTGTTTATTTATGATGGCTATTTTCAGGTCCAGTAGCATATAAAGCCTCCAAGGCCACAGAGTTCTTTTGTGGTACAGCAGATTAAGGATCAGGCATTGTTGCTGCAATGATTTGGGTTCGATCCCAGGCTGGAGAACTTCCACATGCCCCAGGAGTGGTCAAAAATAAAATGAAATAAAGCCTCTAAGGCTCGTTATTGACTTGCTTATAAATTACCTTTGGGAGTTTTAAAGTACTTAAAATTTATCTGATATTAAACTAATGTCAACCAACAGATGCTAAACATTTTTTTCTCATTAGGAAGGCTCTTCCACTCCTACCCTCCCAACCTTTTGATTTATTTTCAAGTTTCAAAATCTGATTGCTCTACCCTTTAACTTCTTTAGGAAAAAGTGATCCACGGTGTTTATATGCCCCGAGGTTATCTTGAATTGATACCAAATCCTAAGGACAATGAAGTGGATCACATAAGAGCAACCTGTTTTAATAGTGACATAGTTCTGATGCCGGAGCTTTCAACCTTCAGAGTTCTGCCCTGGGCTGAGAGGACTGCGAGGGTGATCTGTGACACATTCACCGTGACCGGGGAGCCGCTGCTGACCTCCCCGCGGCACATTGCCAAGAGGCAGCTGAGCCAGCTGCAGGACTCTGGCTTCTCCCTGCTCTCTGCCTTCATCTATGATTTTTGCATTTTTAGTGTGCCTGAAATTATCAACGCAAAGACCATATCTCTTCCTGCCTCAGCACTGCTAAATAATCATGACCAACCTTTCATCCAAGAACTTGTGGATGGTTTGTATCACACCGGGGCCAATGTTGAGAGCTTTTCCTCCTCCACCAGGCCTGGCCAGATGGAAATCTGTTTTCTGCCTGAATTTGGCATCAGTTCAGCTGATAATGCATTTACCCTCAGAACAGGTGTGAAAGAAGTGGCAAGGAAATATAATTACATTGCCAGCTTTTTCATCGAGACTGGAGTGTGCAATTCAGGAATTTTGTCTCATAGTCTCTGGGATGTGGATGGGAAGAAAAACATGTTCTGTAGCAGTTCTGGAATGGGGGAGCTCACGATCACGGGGAAAAAATGGTTGGCGGGACTCCTGAAGCACTCCGCTGCTCTCAGCTGCCTGATGGCCCCTGCCGTCAGCTGCCGGAAACGCTATTCCAAGGAGAGTAAAGACCTGAAGGAGAGTGTGCCTACGACGTGGGGGTACAATGATAACAGCTGTGCTTTTAATATCAAGTGTCATGGTGAGAAAGGCACCAGGATAGAAAATAAACTGGGTTCAGCCACGGCAAATCCTTATCTAGTGCTGGCTGCCACTGTTGCTGCAGGCTTGGATGGACTTCAAACCTACGATGGCGTTTGGGCTGGGCCAGACGACAGCACAGACCTCCATGAATCTGCTTCTGAGATCCCTCTGAAGCTAGAAGACGCCCTGGTGGCACTGGAGGAAGATCACTGTCTGAGACAGGCTCTAGGAGAAACTTTTATTCGATATTTTGTTGCCATGAAGAAATACGAGTTGGAAAATGAAGAAACAGATGCTGAGAGAAATCAATTCTTAGAGTACTTTATTTAGAGTGGAATCCTTAACTGTTCCTTTAGCGATGTGATTTTTACTTAAGTAGCTGATAATGCCCGAAAGAAAAGATTGGATTTTTGTAACAACATCAAGAATTCAAATGCTTTTTCTCTTTTTCTGTCCCCATGGAATATCTGACAAATGAAGTCAGGCTGCTGAGAGGATTATGATAACAGAAACAAACAATAAAGTTGTGGTGCAGCTGTGATGTGCAAAACCACTGAGTCTTGTCACTCGGTGGTCACTGTCTCTGTGTACATTGACCTACATACAAATATTCAGTTTGTGGGGGGCAACAAATATATTCACAGAATCAGAAGACTTAAGAATTACAAGCCAAAATTTAAATGATGAAAAATAAACAAGATGAAGAAATAATTTCAATTACACACTGCCAGAGAAACAAAATACTAATATAGGAGTTCCCTTCGTGGCTCAGTGGTTAACGAATCCGACTAAGAACCATGAGGTTGCGGGTTCGATCCCTGGCCTTGCTCAGTGGGTTAAGGATCCGGCGTTGCCGTGAGCTGTGGTGTAGGTTGCAGACGCGGCTCGGATCCCGCGTTGCTGTGGCTGTGGCGAAGGCCGGCGGCTACAGCTCCTGTTAGACCCCT
>PVHT020000080.1:14748233-14797967 GCA_004024745.2 Catagonus wagneri
TGGCTCAGTGGTTAACGAATCCGACTAAGAACCATGAGGTTGCGGGTTCGATCCCTGGCCTTGCTCAGTGGGTTAAGGATCCGGCGTTGCCGTGAGCTGTGGTGTAGGTTGCAGACGCGGCTCGGATCCCGCGTTGCTGTGGCTGTGGCGAAGGCCGGCGGCTACAGCTCCTGTTAGACCCCTAGCCTGGGAACCTCCAAATGCTGCGGGTGCGGCTCTACATATAGGCAAAAAGACAAAAAAAAAAAAAAAAACTAATATAATCTTACTTATCAAGGCATACTGAGGATCTGTTTTGTAAGCACCACTGTGATGTTTCTAAATGACTTAAGTTCCATTACATTATGTCATGATGACAAGTTAGCAGAAGTTTTCACAATTTTTACTTTTCTTCACTAGCTCCTGAAAGGCCTAGGGACTTCAAGGCTGTAAGGTCCACAAGAAATAGGCTCTGAGGTGGGAACAATGAGGTCAAATATTTAAAAGTAGAGAAAAACCTTCCTTTAAACAATATCTCACATAGAAGCCTGATCCATAAAACACAGATGGAATGGGAATGGGCCAGGGTGGGTGGGCTCTGCCTGCTTTGCACTGCTCTTTTGAAACTGGAGATTTCAGACACCTCTAGCTCTCTGTGGAGTGAGAACATCTGCCTTGATAACCAGGGCAATGTTTCTAACTAAAATTGTGTTTCAATGACTGACCGATTTTCCTGGCCATGGAGGTTGGTATCTCTGTAGAGAATTTTTTTTTTCTTTCTTTTTTTTGCTTTTTAGGGCCACCCCCATGGCATATGGAGGTTCCCAGGCTAAGGATCAAACTGGAGCTGTAGCCTCTGGCCTACACCACAGCCACAGCAATGTCAGATCCGAGCAGCATCTGCGATCTACACCACAGCTCACAGCAAAGCCACATACTTAACTCACTGAGAGAGTCCAGAGATCGAACCTGCATCCTCATGGATGCTAGTCAGATTCGTTTCCATTGAGCCACGACGGGAACTCCAAGAATATTAAATGTTCCAAACTTTTGTGTGAATGAGTTCATGTTATATCACTAAAGTTTAGCTTCTCTGGGGAGGAAATTCCAAATCTACTCACTAGAAAATGATAAACTCTATCCCAACTTGCAGGATCAAATAGGAGAGTCTAAGTTCAATGAAAACCAACTGCTGTCTCAACTAGGCAGCAAACACACTGGCAGAGGGTTAGAATATGGCTCAGATCCTAATTCAAATCCACAGGATCTGGCAGCTTAAATAATCAAAGTCAGCCTGTCCTCCAGTAACTGCTCCCCATCTTTCCTTTGAGCAGAAGTGTGTTTGGATACGTAAGCATAAGAGGTTTTGAGTAGATTAAGAGGTAGAAAGGCAGTGTAGGTGGGTGGAGAAGGAGAGGAATCCAAGGACACTCCTGAGATGAAACTCCACAGGCCCAGCCCAGGGATTTGGAGAGGAGCTTGCTGCTTGTCTTCCAGCCTTCATTCTCCCCTCTCATCTCAAGACTGACAAAACCCATGCCAGCTGGCAACAGCCATGATAAAAGATTAAAATGACATTGTGAGCTTTCACTGTGGCTGAACGTGGTCATGTTTAAGTTCAGGTCAAAGAAATGTCAGTTGAAGTGCTGTGTGGAAGCTCTAGGAAGTTTCCTTCGAGGACAGATACTCTGTTCCCTGTCCTTGCCCCCTCCTCTGCCTTTACCCTTCCTGCTGGCTACACTGCAGGCAATGCCAGGAGCCACACTGCGTATTAAGGAGGCGGAAGGGCCTGCCCGCATTTAAATATTTACTCTTACCTCCCTGAAGGCACAGTGACTTGGCATCTTTGTTACTTGGATAAACCACACTTTTCCTGCTTGTGTGTGATTATGTGACTGTGATTGTGATTGTGTGTGTGTGTGTGTGTGTGTGTGTCTGAGGGGAACATTTGAGGGATCTGAGGATGAAAGAATAAAGATGAAAGAACCAATGAAAGACCACTTCCCTCAATCTTTCTGCTTCCAAAGAGGAGAATCTGAACTAAAGGGATTCACATGTGCAAAAAATTATATTGCCACTTACCCTAACAGAACCACACAGACCGATAAAACAAAGACTGTGGGCTGCCCTGAAGTTCCTTAAGGATCAAGTGATTAGTCGCTGCAGTCACAGACTGACAGTACACCCCAAAAGGAATTCAGGACCGAACACTGGATGAAGCACTCCGTGCTTTGGAAAAACAGGCCTTTAGAGAGTTAGACATGTATCTGAGGAAGAATTTTAATAAACCTAGTTTCTTGCATCTTCCCATACATAGAAAAGCACAAAAGGAGTTTCCTGGTGGCTCAGCAGGTTAGGAATCTACCATTGTCACTGCTATGGCTCTGGTTATAGCTGTGGAGTAGGTTCAGTCCCTGGCCCAGGAAATTTCACACGCCACAGGTATGGCCAAAAAATGGGGGGGAAATAAGATAGCCCATTATGCTTAGCCCTAAACCCAATAATTATCATGACACAATTATTCCTCAGAGTACTACCAGCAATAGCCTAAAACTCAAAAGACTATGCAGTGTTTTGTTCTCCTGTAGAGGAGGCTGTTCTATAGTTCACAAGTCTCAATAAACCAGCTCTTGCTAATACAGCCCACATACCCACTATCTTCAGCAAACCCTAAAAAGGATTATAGAAGGCACAGGTATAAACATAAAAATGTTAGCTTATGGAGTGGACAGAAATGAGCTAGAGTTTCTACTTCAAGAACAATGAACTTTACATAAACATCTTCATGAAATTAAAAACTAAAGGAGGACTTTAGTAAGCAATAGGAAGTTAATAAAGAGCTTAATTGAATTAGGCCATGAAGCACCCACAAACCGCCTACCTCAAATAATCAAAACTTACATATACCATTTATAACTGTTAAACACATAAAAGGAGACAAGTCATAACAAGGTGAGCATACTGGAAAGTGTGCTTGAACAGATCAGATTGTAGCTTCCATAAAACACCTAGTTTATACCCAGGAGATTTCATATTTCGTACTCTAAATAAAAGATAGCCCGAACTTAACAAATTCAACTATCATAAATAATTTAAGCAAAACAGAGCCCTACAGAGAAAGTACCATAAGGGAATGATGAAGGAAGTACTGAAAGTACTAACTAGTGAAGTTTACCCCCTTTACCTTTTGAATGATTTTTTTCCATTATAGCTGGTTTACAGTATTCTGTCAGTTTTCTACTGTACAGCAAGGCGAGCCAGTCACACGTACATATATACATTCTTTTTCTCACATTATCCTCCATTATGCTCCATCATAAGTGACTAGATAGAGTTCCCAGTGCTATAAAGCAGGATCTCATTTTTATTCACTCCAAAGGCAATAGTTTGCATCTAGTAACCCCAAACTCCCAGTCTATCCCACTCTCTCACCCTTGGCAACCAAAAGTCTGTTCTTCAAGTCTATGAGTTTGTTTTCTGTGGAAAGGTTCATTTCTGCCGTATATTAGAGTCCAGATATAAGTGATATCATATGCTATTTGTCTTTCTCTTTCTGACTTATTTCACTTGGTATGAGAGTCTCTAGTTCCATCCATGTTGCTGCAAATGGCATTATTTTGTTCTTTTTCATGGCTGAGTAGTATTGCATTACCTATATATACCGCACCTTAATCCATTCACCTGTTGATGGACATTTAGATTGTTTCCATGACTTGGCTATTGTGAATAGTGCTGCAAAGAACATACGGGTGCATGTGTCTATTTCAAGGAAAGTTTTGTCTGGATATAAGCCCAAGAGTGGGATTGCTGAGTCATATGGTAGTTCTCTATTTAGTTTCCTGAGGTACCTCCATACTGTTTTCCATAGTGGTTGTACCAATTTACATTCCCACCAACAGTGCCCCTTTACCTTTTGCATAACGATTTAACTAGAACAGTTCAACAAACAGAACTTAAGCTAAACACCGCAGAAACAGACAAGCTATCTACGAACAGTTTTTAAAAAACAAACATCTCTGTAGCAAAATAATGAGAAGATTTATAGGTAGAGATGAAAATCCTCTCTGGCCTGGTGGTAACTGGTTATCCACATCAGAATGTTAGTTCAACTCTAAATTTACTCTAAAATAATAATAACAACATTCATTTAAATATTAGTCTAGGAGTTCCTACTGTGACACAGTGGGTTAAGGATTTAACTGCAGTGGCTCAGACTGCTGTGGAGGCACAGGTTCAGTCCCTGGCCCAGGAACTGCCATATGCTTGGGTGTGGCCAAAAAAGTTAATCTAAAAAGGTACAGCCTTTTATATACAGGATGCACCCTTCCTTAGAGACTAAGTATAAGCAATACCATAGCAGGCCTAAAAGCAGCCACTAATTAGAAGGTGTACAAGCTCAACAATATATGTAATTTCAAAAACAAAAACTAAGTCCTAATCTAATGCTGGATTGATCAGTTAATTAATAGAAGCAATATGATTAATATGAGTGACAAGAATTATTTCTCCTTGCATAAGCTTATATGAGAACAGGTCATCACTGTTAACAATAAATTTTACCCAATAATCATTTGTTAAATTAACTGTTAAGCCAACATAGATACATATTTAAAGAAAGATTTGAAAAAGTAAAAGAAACTCAACAAACATGAACCCTGCTTGTTTACCAAAAACATCACCTTTAGCATTTCTAGTATTAATAGCACTGCCTGCCATTGACATCTGTTCAACAGCTGTAGTATCCTGACCACGCAAAGTTAGCATGATCTCTTTTTCTCTAAATAAGGACTCATATGAATGACCTCCTGAGGGCTTCTCTGCCTTACTTTGTCTGGTTGTTTTTGACCATGCCCACATGAAAAGCTCATGGGCCAAGAACTGAATCTGAGGCCCAACAGTGACAATACCAGATCCTTAACCTGCTGAGCCACCAGGGAACTCCCTGTCCCTTACTTTTTTTTCTTTTTAGAGCCACACCTGTGGCATAATCAAGTTCCCTGGCCAGGGATTGATTTGGGGGTGCAGCTGTGGCTTACACCACAGCCACAACACCACCAGATCAGAGCTGCATCTGTGATCTATGCTGTGGCTTACCACAACATCGAATCCTTAACCCACTGAGCAAGGCCAGGGATTGAACCTGCATCCTCACAGAGACAATATTGGGTCCTTAACCCTCTGGGCCACAATGGACATTCCCCTGTCCCTTACTTTTATTTTTTTTATTTTTACTTTTTTGGTCTTTTGTCATTTTAGGGCCGCACTCGCGGCATGTAGAGGTTCCCAGGCTAGGGGTCTAAAAGGAGCTGTAGCTGCCAGGCTTCGCCACAGCCACAGCAACATGGGATCCGAGCCGCGTCTGCAACCTACACCCCAGCTCACCGCAACGCCGGATTCTTAACCCACTGAGCAAGGCCATGGATCGAACCCGCAACCTCATAGTTCCTAGTCGGATTTGTTAACCACTGAGCCACAACGGGAACTCCATGTCCCTTACTTTTAATCAGTTCATTTAACTTGCCTGAGGAGAGGCAGGAATGACCAAATAAGATGAAAAGACTCTATTGAATTTTAATTAGTCCAAAAGCAACAAAAATCAAACAAGTCAAGAGATAACAAAACTTTAAATGGGTTATAACAATTTTGGTTGTCACTGAAGAATAAAATAACCTCTAAGTGATTAAAATCCAGAGACATGGTTATGGATACAGATGGGTAGGTACTGAAGAGCAAAAGTTCATGCATACAATCAAGGACAAATTAATCAGAAGTTCCAGGGTGATATTCTTTGCTTTTGGAGACAAGAGGCCCCAGGTGACTTGAATCAAGTTCTCTCAGGATTTGGTGACAGGAAGGGAATTAAACAGTATCTCTAATTACCAGGTCTGATTAAGGCTTTCATCCTGTCATCCGTAAAATGGGAATATTCAGATCTCCCTTACGAACTACAGTAGCCATATGCTTTTTACTCGTCCATGGGAGAGAAAAGCCTCCCGCCCCCACCCCAATTTGTCTCTGTTCATTCTGCCTGTGCATGAAAGCTGGTCTGGGGTGTGGGTGTGGGTGGAGGTGGGGGTAGTAGCTTTTTGATGAAGGTTTGGGGATTTACCCTGATGTGTCCAGAAATGATGGCAAAAAAGTTTTTTGTCTTTTGTCTCTCTAGGTGAGACTACACCAGAAAACTGGGGAAGTTGACCTCTTCTTGACAATGCAACCACATACGTCTTAGGTACATGTTCTTATTCCTGAATTGATACTTCCTTTACTAGCAATAGGACAAGTCTGTCCCCTGGGCCTGGAACTTCCAGGTGTACACAGGAAATAGCAGTGCAGGTATGTTTCTCTGGAACTCTGAGAGACCTCTGGACATTCAGGGGTTGATCCAGAAATAATCTTCCTACCAACATTTCCAATGACTTATTTCATTCCATGCTAAGGATACCTTTCACAGACTATAAATGAAGGATGTCTTTTTCTTATGCAGCCCATGGCCTTGATGACATAATTCACTTGTTAACTGTGCAAGTGGCTGCAGTGGTCTTACGTATGTGGTGAACACAGGTGGCAGAGACAAGTAAGAGCAGAAAGTTATATTCCAAAAGGGGGAAAGACTTTTCAGCAGGTAGGTTAAATCAATCCAGTGTTATATGGGATTGTCAAGCTCTGGTGCACAGTTTTTAAGAGGAAAAAAAAAAAAAAGACTAGAATTCAGACCAGCTCTATTTCAGAGAAATTAGAATCAGGTAGTAACTGTCCTGTTTTATAGATAGATATAACTTAGAGCTTCAAATTGCACCAGATAACTTCAATATCTGGTCTTAAATTCTTCAGTTTGCCCAGGAAAATTTGAATGAAATGTAATAAAGCTCTCCAAGTACTTCAGAAAGTCCAAGTAACATTATTGGCATTAGAAAAAATAGCCCTGACATTTAACTAAAAGAAAATTGATCAGTAAAAACATTAAAAATAAGCCAACAGTCAGAGCAGTCAGTTACACTCCGAGTATTTTGAAAAAAAAAAAAAAATCCACAAATTTCTCCTGGAAAGAATAATAACCAAATATCATTAGCAATAGCCACCCTTACTATTCTTAAACTGGATTTACAATTTACATCAGTATTAAACAAGGTATCCTGTATCTAAAAGATAAGTTTTCCTCCCTTACCCTCCTCTTTCCTACTCCATGGGATCATTTCCCTCTATCTACCTCTGCCTTAGGGCTACCAATGACAGCTACCAGCACAGAACTCTCTTGCTCTTAATTACCTGGAAAAGAAAAGCCAAGTATGTCCTTATGCTTTGGGTCATTTCCTGTTTTCCAAAACAAGCCAGCTTCGAAGATTAATACATAATGATGAACTTAAAAGGAAAAAGCCACAAGAAAAAAACTGCTCCCATCTTTAAAAAAAGAAAAAAAAGTGAGATTAACCCATAAAAACCAGAAGTTTTTGAGCTCACCAGTGAGGTAAGGTGGTAAGGCAACCAAATATTTAAATTCCACAGGCTGACAAGTCCCTTTGAGGACATGGAACATATGAACCACTTCACCTTTGACAGAGCACAGCAAAAAGAAATGTTGCTATAAAACAACTGAAATTTTAAACTCTTTTAGGGCCAAGTATGCACTAGTGCCAATTTAGAACCCTGAGAGCCTCAGACACAAGGGGAATCTGCATCCACTAAATTGTTTTTTTTTTATAGTTTTTTTATAGTCTTACCTCTTATGAGATGCTCATGAGAAACTGTGAGCAGGGCAGACCTGAGAAAGGCCCAGAGGTCCAGGTGTGTAGTACTTGAGACAGAGCAGGAGTACAAAAAAAAAAAGTTCATCTATACTTTGGGCCCACATTATGAGGTGATCAGAGACTGCTGGGGTAGGAACAAGAAATTCACCCATGTCATAGATCACACCCTGACATGCAGCAAAAGCAGTCTGTTGCTGGGAAGGGATGGTGAAGCCTCCCGCCCTCAAGTCTCTGCACTGATATCAGGCAAAGATTAGCTGCTGCTGGAAAAAGCAGGGACACGCATCCTCCTTCACTTTGCATTGACATTAGACAAATGCAAGCTAAACACTGGAGGAGGGACAGAAAGCCCACTCAAGCCCAGATTCTACACTGATACGAAACAGATGTCTTCTAGCACTGAAAGACATGCAGGGACATTGTTCACACCCCACACCCTCTGCCCTGTCCTCCTCCTCCTTCCCTACTGATACAAGGCAAAGCTCAGCTGTCACGGGGAGGAAATCTGCCTGCATTCTAAATCCTGCACTTAGAAAGAGGCAGGGGGGAAGTGACAGAATCACTGAGAAAGCTCAGCTCCCTGGGGCTCGGGTAATAGGGCCTGCCTAAGACTGAGGCTGAAACAGGAAAACTGCAAAACCCCTTCTACCATCACAAGTCTTACATCAAACAACAAGCAAGAGCAGTCTGCCACTGGAAGAGGGGCAAGAACATGGTGAGAGACTCTACACAAGTATATGGGGCAAGCTGTTAGCTAAAAATGGAATAGGAATAATGAAAAAATATCCTCCAACACTGAAGGCCCCACATCAAAAAGAACGTACCAGTAACCCATTGCTGGAGGAATATGGTCAGTGGTGCATCAATAGTAACAATAAGAACAATAATCCCAAACCCAGCTCAACTACTAACTAGGCTGACTCAACCTAATTGCCAGAAAAAGTACACCCATTTCTCAGTATAAATACCTCAGGTTCTTCTGTTCATCCACATTCAATGGGAAACATTCAATCAAAAAGTTAAAAGATATATTTTTCAAAATGATAAATCCCACTGTTAAAAGAGAAAAACAGGAATGCAAACAGACTTACAGATGGTGCATGTATTCGAACTTAGCAGAGGTATTTATTAAAAGGTCTAGTAGAAAATGAGGTTGACACTCAATAAATGGGAAATTTCAGCATAGAGATGAAAGCTATAAAAAGAAGTCTAATGAAAACACCAAAAATGAAAAACATGATATCAGAATGGGTTGCAATAATCATATCAGACAAAACAGATTTTAAAATGAAGGCCACAAAAAAGTACATTATTTAATAATAAAAGGATCCATTCAAGGGAGTTCCCATTGTGGCTCAGTGGTTAACGAATCCGACTAGGAACCATGAGGTTGCAGGTTCAACCCCTGGCCTTGCTCAGTGGGTTAGGGATCCGGCATTGCCATGAGCTGTGGTGTAGGTTGCGGACGTGGCTCGGATCCCATGTTGCTGTGGCTGTGGCGTACGCTGGCAGCTAGCCTGGGAACCTCCATATGCCTTGGGTGCGGCCCTAGACAAGGCAAAAAGACAAAAAAAAAAGGATCCATTCAAGAAGACGATACTACAATTGTCAATATATATATGCTTCTAATATAGGAGCACCCAGGCAAATACTAACAGACATAAAAGTAGAAATTGATGGGGACTTTAACACCCCACTCACACCAATGGACAGATCCTCTATTCAGAAAATTAATAAGGCAACAAAGATTCTAAATGACTCAATAGAAAAGTTAGAGTTAATGGACATTTTCAGAATATTGCACCCCCCCCAAAAATCAGAATATACACTCTTTTCAAGAGCACATGGAACATTCTCAAGGATTAACCACATACTAGGGCACAAAAACAACTTCAACAAATTTAGAGTATAGAAATTATTTCACGTATCTTCTCTGACCACAATTGCATGAAATCAACACAGGAAAAGAAGTGAGAAAAAACTGACTACACGGAGACTAAACAACATGCTACTAAAAACCAGTGGGTCAACGAGGAAGTCAAAAGGGAAATTAAAAATATATGTCAAGACAAATGATAATGAAAACACAACCACTCAAAATCTATGGGATGACACAAAGCAGTGCGCAGAGGGAAGTTCATAGTGGTACAGGCCTTCCTCAGAAAAGAAGAAATATCTCAAATCAACAACATAACCTACCACCTAAAAGAATTAGGAAAAAAAAAAAACAAACAGAATAGCAGTCAGCAGAAGGAAGGAAGTCATAAAGATCAGATAGGAAATCAATAAATAGAGATTTAAAAAACAGTAGGAAAGAAAGCAATAAAACCAAGAGCTAGCTCTTTGAAAAGGTAAACAAAATAGAAAAACCTCTGGCTAGGCCCCCGAAAAAGAGGACAGAAAGAACTCAAAGAAACAAAATAAGAAATGAAAGAGGAAATACCTCAACGGATACTATAGAAATACAAAAAAAAAGAGAGAGAGAGAGAATACTATGAACAATTATATACCAACAAATTTGACAACGTAGAAGACATGGACAACTTCCTAGAGACATACAGCCTACCAAAACTGAATCAAGAAGAAACAGATCAACTGAACAAACTCATCACTAGAAACAAAATTGAATGTGTAATAAAAACACTCCCTACAAACAAAAGTCCAGGATCAGATGGTTTCACAGGCAAATTCTACCAAACATACAAAGAAGAACTTATACCCATCCTTCTTAAATTTTTCCAAAAGGTTGAAGAAGGAGTACTCCCAAAGGCATTCTATGAAGCCACCATCACCCTAACACCCAAATCAAACAGATACTACAAAAAAAAAATTATAGGCAAATATATTTGATAAATATAGACATAAAAATTCTCAACAAAATTTTAGCCAACCAAATCCAACAACATATAAAAAATATCATATACCACGACCAAGGGGGATTCATCCCAAGTTCTCAAGGATGGTACAGCATTCGCAAATCAATCAATGTCACACACCACATTAACAAAAGAAAAGTCAAAAACCACATGATCATCTCAATAGAACCAGAAAAAGCACTTGACAAAACCTAACATCCACTGATGATAAAAACTCTTACCAAAGTGAGTATAGAGGGAACATACCTTAACATAATAAAAGCCATTTATGACAAACCCACAGCCAATATAATACTCAATGGAGAAAAGCTGAAAACCTTCCCACTAAAATCTGGAATAAGACAAGGCTACCGACTCTCACCACTTTTATTCAACACAGTATTGGAAGTCCTAGCCACAGCAATCAGACAAACAAAAGAAATAAAAGGTATCCAAATTGGAAGAGAAGAGGTAAAATTGTCACTCTATGCTGACGACTATGTATAAAAAAACCCTAAGGACTCCACACAAAAACTGCTCGAACTGATCAATGAATTCAGCAAAGTAGAAGGATACAGGATTAACATTCAGAAATCAGTTGCATTTCTGTATGTTAACAATGAAATATTAGAAAAGGAATATATAAATGCAATACCTTTTAAAATCACACCCCTGAAAATTAAATACATAAGGATATTATGTATTCCCCTGACTAAGGAGGGGAAGATATGCTGAGAACTATAAAACATTAATCAAAGAAATTAAAGAGGATTCAAAGAAATGGAAAGATATTCCATGCTCCTGGGCTGGAAGAATTAATATCGTAAAAATGGCCATATTACCCAAAGCAATCTACAGATTCAATGCAATCCCCATCAAATTACCCATGACATTTTTCACAGAACTACAACAAACAATCCAAAACTTTTTATGGAACCATAAAAGACCCAGAATTGCTAAGGGAATCCTAAGGAACAAAAACCAAGCAGGAGGCATAACTCTCCCAGACTTCAGATAATATTACAAAGCTATGGTAATCAAAACAGTGTGATACTGGTACAAAAACAGAAATGCAGACTCGTGAAACAGAACAGAGAACCCAGAAATAAACCCAGATACCTATGGTCAATCAATCTTCGACAAAGGAGGCCAGAATAGAAAATGGGAAAAAGACAAACTCAAAGAAACTCTTCAGCAAGTAGCGCTGGTGAAACTGGAGAGCTGCATGTGAATCAATGAAACTAGAACACACCCTCACACTGTGCACAAAAATACACTCAAAATGGCTTAAAGACTTAAACCTAAAACAAGACACCATAAAACTCTTAGAAGAGAACTTAGGCAAAACATTCTCTGCCATCAACTATACAAATGTTTTCTTAGGTCAGTCTTCCAAGGCAACAGAGATAAAAGCAAAAATAAACCAGTGGGACCTAATCAAACTTACAAGCTTTTGCACAGCAAAGGAAACCATTAAAAAAAACAAAAACACAAACCTACATAATGGGAGAAATATTTTCAAAGGATCCAACTGACCAGGGCTTGATCTCTAAAATATACAAACAACTTACACAACTCAACAGCTTAAAAAAAAAAAAAAAACAGTTGAAAAATGGGCAGAAAACCTGAACAGACATTTCTCCAAAGAAGACATACAGATGACCAACAGGCACATGAAAAAATACTCAACATCACTAATTATTAGAGTAATCTAAATCAAAACTACTATGACGTACCACCTCACCCTGGTCAGAATGGCCATCATTAACAAGTCTACAAATAATAAATGCTGGAGAGGGTGTGGAGAAAAGGGAACCCTCCTACACTGTTGGTGGGAATGTAAATTGGTACAACCACTATGGAAAACAGTATGGAGGTACCTCAGAAAACTAAATATAGAACAACCATATAACCCAGCAATCCCAACTCCTGGGCATATATCCAGACTAAACTTTCACTGAAAAAGATACGTACACCCATATATTCACTGCAACACTATTTACAATAGCCAAGACATGGAAGAAACAACCTAAAAGTCCATTGACAGATAAGTGGATTAAGAAGATTTGGTACATATACACGATGGAATACTACTCAGCCATAAAAAATAACAAAATAATGCCATTTGCAGCAACATGGATGGAATTAGAGACTCTCATACTAAGTGAAGGAAGTCACAAAGGGAAAGACAAATATATCACTTACATCTGGAATCTAATATATGGCACAAATGAACTTATCTACAGAAAAGAAACAAACTCATGGACGTGGAGAACACATTTGTGGTTGCCAAGGGGGAGGGGGAGGGGGAGGGGAAGGAAATGGAATGGACTGGGAGTTTGGTGTAAGTAGATGCAAACTATTGCATTTGGAATGGATAAGCAATGAGATCCTGCTGTATAGCACAGGGAACTAGACCTAGTCACCTGTGATGGAACAGAATGGAGAATAATGTGAGAAAAAGAATGTGTGTGTGTGTGTAACTGGGTCACTTTGCTATTTAGCTGAAACTGACAGAACATTGTAAATCAATTATAATAGAAAAAATAAAAAAATAAAATAAAGACTTCCTCTAATGAGCTAATCAGCAGACTGGACACTACTGTGAAGGAATAAGTATTCCTTCATAATAGTGAGGAAAGAATAAGTAAACCTGAGTAAAAGTCAAGAGAAATGATCAAAAGAGAACACAGAAAAAAATGAGTGGAAAAATAGAATGGTGATCTAAGAGCTGTGGGGCAATATCATCTAATGTATAGGCGACTGGAATCCTGAAAGAAGAGAGGAAGGATTAGGAAGAAGTATTTGGAGAGGTGATGGCTAAAAACTTCTCAAAATTAGAGAACCCCCAAGCAAGAAAAATAAAAGAAAAACATATCATAGTCAAACTGCTGAAAAACAAAAGTAAAATCTTGAAGGCAATTAGAGAAGAAGGAAACTTTACATTCTATAGGAAAACAATTAAGAATAATATCAGAAGAGTTTCCACTTGGCACAGTGGGCTAAGGATCCAACTGCAGTGGTCCAGGTTGCTGCAGAAGCACAGGTTCAATCTCCGGCCTGCCACAGTGGGTTAAGGATCTGGCATTGCTGCAGCTGTGGCGTAGGTCAAAGCTGCAGCTCAGATTCAATCCCTAGCCAGGGAAATTCCATAAGCTGTGGGTGAGGCCAAAAAACAACAAACAAAAAAGAATGGTATAAGAGTTCTCTTCTATACAAACTGGAAGATGGAGTGACATTGTTTAAAGTGCTGAGAAAAATAAATTTTCAACCTAGAATTTTATACCCAATGATAACACATCCCTAAAATGAAGGCAGTATCCATGAGGACGCTGGTTTGATCCCTGGCCTCACTCAGTGGGTTAAGAATCCGACATTGCTATTAAGCTTCAGTGTAGGTCACAAATGCAGCTTGGATCTGGTATTGCTCTGACTGTGTCGCAGGCCTCAATTGCAGCTCTAATTCAACACTTGGTCTGGGAACTTCTACCTTTTTTTTAGGTGTAACCCTTAAAAAAAAAGAAAAAGAAAAGATAATAGCTACAGCTAAAACATAAATCCCAACACTGAGTTTGCTGCTACCAGGTAATTCAGACATTAACTAAGACTATAATGAAAGATACTGCAAGCAAATTGTCTCTACAAAGATATGGATACCAATTTTGAAGGAACAAAATTTAAATGCCCCCCCCCAGTAACAAGAGCAGAAATCAATTAAATAGAAAGTGGACAAGCACAGAGAAAATCAAATCCCAAAGTTAATAAGATTGATAGATTTCTAGTAAGACTGATCAAGGAAAAAATACCTCCAAAATAAATACCTCCAAAATTATCAGTATCAGGAATGAAAGAGGGTCTATATCACTACTGAACCTAAAGATGCAAAAGAGCTAATAAGAGAATGTTATCAACAACTTCATAACAATACGGTCAATAATGGAGACATTAACAAATTCACTGAAAAATTGACACAAGAAAAAGAGAAAATTTGAATTGTCCTACACATTTCTTAAAGCTGAATTTATAATCGAAAACTTCCTTACCAAAAATATTTCTAAATGTTGGCTGAAGTCTGTAAACTACTTTTCAATCAAACAAAATCCGTGAGGGTTAGATGAAGCCCTGAGAACACCAGTTTTTTCCCCTTCTATTGGATTTTTAGTGAATGAAAAGGAGGTACAGAGAGAGGAAGAATCAGAAAAAAAGAGAAGAGACTGAATGACAAGGAGATAAAGCCAATAAAAGTAAAAGAAAACAAACAGTCTTGCTATGTTGGTAGGACAGAACTAATAAAATCAACAAAAAAACAGATTACCTGCATTAATGGTGTTCAACAGGGAACATGAGAACCTATGGATTAGATTAGAAATGGATGAATAAGGGGAAAAAGCTCTGTAAAACCTGCTGATTTGTATTTCCTAAACAAGCAAAAGACAGCAAAAGAGAGTTGTTCAAGAACCTAGTAAAAAAAAAAAAAAAGAACCTAGTAAAGAGGCTGACACACAAAGCAGACAATCTACACAATAGACAGGATATGTGGAATAACAATACAGTATTGTTTAGAGGCACTCTTTATTACTGTGATAGTATCTTCTGTATATATTAAAACATTAGTTCAAAACTTGAAAAAGTGCTCCTAGAAGAAAATTTGCAGATAGAAAATGTGTAATGGTTAGAGACAGAACTGTTACAGTTTCTGACAATAGAACTGAGCTAAAGAAACATGGATAAAAGAACTTGCTTTTGGAAAAATCTGCTCTATTCTTGGTGGGTTTGAATCTAACCTAAAAATTATAAAACTTACTTTTTTATAATACAGTATAAATGAAAGATAGCTTAAAGAACTGTAGTCAATTCTCATTATTCCAAACAGTTACATTCTATAAACCCGCTTAAAACACTGAATTAGGCAACACTGTATCACTGCTCCTATCAGAAAATACAAGGTGAGGTTCCTGTCAGCTTTTGGTCACATTTTTGTCAACCAATCAAAACACAACCTTGTTTAATGCATGTTTCTATTTAAAGACATCTTATTCAATACATCCTGTAGATTCATAAACAGTGAATTCACAGCCACCAGCACTGTAACTCATGTCTGAACAAAGCTTATCTAACATAGATATTTTCTCCATAAGGCACATCGCCACCTTCTTGGGACTGCACTTCACTCTCCTTGGGGAGCCATTTTATATGGTGATATCGCTAACAAAAAGTACAAGATATGAAAAATGTTGCACCAAAGAAATAGATGGCAAAAAAGATACTTCTTCCTGTAAGAGACTGAAACAAGAAGGCAGAGTACTACCTGTGTGACCTCAGCTAGGAACATGCGTGCAGGCAACACCAATTTTCCACCGCACTGTGCATATCTGCAAAGAACTGTGAAGGCACTGAGAGATAACTGTGGGGTTACAAATAAATTTTAGTGAGTAGGCAAATATGAAAATTTGGGACCCAGGCATAATGAGGATCAGTGTACCTCATTATGCCTGGGTCCCAAATTTTCAATTTTTATATGTTTACTGTAAATAAACCTAGAAATCTAGAAAGCTGTAATACCATTCAAGAATACCATTTCTTGGAATCAATTTGCCGAGATTTTTTAGTTACAAAACATGAAAAATACGAAACCATTAAGTCACTTTTAAAATGGTTTCAAGCAGACCTCTTCAACTTACTAGATATGATAATCAGGATTAGGAGAAATCAAAGTATATTTATTTTTAAATTATAAACAAAATTTGTTAAATCTGATGTGGAAAACTTAATTCACTAAATTTTTAAGAGCAGAACTGCCAGTATATTAACTGGAATCACTTTTTAGAAATACCATTTATTCATGTGGACTATTATTGAGTATCAGGCCACACTTTCCCTCACCCTAAGATTAAAGTGCTGCCAAAAGATTTCATGACTTAATACATCATTATCCACACTGATTACATACTACAGTTAAATGTACTATTGTAAAAACAAAGTCTGATCTAGGCTCTACAGAGTTCTCACAGATGAGACATGTTTATTCCAACACGTAAATGTTCATGTTCAAAGCTTCACATATTTGCAAATCACCTTTAGTTCTTGGGAGAGACAGAGAAATAGAGTAAGTGAGAAAATTACAATTGCATAAATTAGTGGTGACTTCAACAAAATTTTTGAAAAAGCAATCTCTTGCCCATCCATTTCCTCGTCATTCTAATTAAGTCCTATTGCATTATAGTAATTACATGCTTTACAGAGAAAGGTGAGAATTAAATGAACAAATGAGAAACTCTGTACACCTGCCTTAGAGACCTATGCCCACATTTTACAGCTGGCTGCCTGCCAAATGCTCTTTTTACACCATCATTTTTAGGAACGAGACCAGACTCTACACACCAGATCATGAAGCAGAACTGCTGCGATGTACTCCAAAAAAGGTCCCCTAAGTATTAGCTATAAAAACCTATACCAAAGTATGTATTTTCTAAAGGGACTAACACTCTTGGCCTAATCAACCTGAAACCTGAGCTGATCTAAAAATGGGGCAATTGTTAGAAAATGAAGAACTCAATACTTTTAAAAAAGAAGAAAAATTATAACATTATACCATGCCTCCCTGTGGTACAGCTTTGATTAAAACTTGGGTCCAAACATTAGCTCTGATCAAGTGTTTCTGCATTAAAATCAAAAACAAAACTCTGTCAAAGGGGAAAAAAAAGACATATCTTGCTTTGCAATTCTGTGGGGGGGCAGGGGAAGCTTTTATTAATAAGGTAGAACACGTTCTTCAACAGAAATTTTAAAAAAATTCACCCTTAGGGAGTTCCCATAGTGGCTCAGCAGTAACTAACCCAACCAGTATCCATGAGGACATGGGTTCGATCCCTGAATTGTTCAGTGGGTTAAGGATCCAGTGTTGTGGTGAACTGTGGTGTAAGTTGCAGACTCGGTTCAGATCCCCTGTTGCTGGGGCATGGTGCAGGCTAGCAGCTAAAGATTCAATTCGACCCCTAGCCTGGACACTTCCATATGCCATGGGTGTAGCCCTAAAAAGACAAAGAAATAGAAGGGTAACAAAAATAAAACATCTACCCTTAGATCAACAACCTCACAGAAGACTGTCATCCATTCAAATCTTACAGGAGATATGTAGTTGATAGCAATGTGTATTACTTTTCAAACATAGCAAACCAGTCCCTTATCTCCATCAATATATCAAATGAATAATAAAGCATGAATGTATTATAACAACATCTCTTCTAATGTCCTAGAATATGAAGGGTTCACATGTGAGAGTTTTCTGAAAAAGTGGCTTCCTACTGTAGAAATAGCTCGGACACGCCTATAGCCTGGACCAGCTAAGAGATGCTCACGAAACTGACCTCTGCTTCACCCAGGCCAATAGAGTGGGGAGGTCATTTTGTACTAGTTACTTACACCTGGTAAACAGGTACGCAGCTCAGCCAGAAGGCAAGGAGGGTACTTAAAGCCCTATAAAATGGGGAAAGGAGCTTTTTCCATCTGGCAGAATCCTCATTCCAAGGTACCGGTCCTATCCTTGTTTATTTGCCCAATAAACTTTGAAAAGTTGAGCATCTGTTTTTCTGTCTCAGAAAAAGTTATGTCATCACCTGCTGGGAGATTCCACACCCTCTGCCCCTGAAAAATATCCCATACCCTAATTGTACCTGATGTGGATGGGATTGCGTAGCCCCAAAATTCTTATGCTGAAGTCCTAACTAGCAGGATTTCAGAATGGGACTTGTGTGGATACAGGATTAATGAAGATGTAATTAAATGAAGTCACAGTAGTGTAGGGCAGGACCCTTGTCCTCTTTATAAAAAGAGTAAACCTCTGAGTTCCCTGGTGGCTTAGCAGGTTAAGGAGCTGGCTTTGTCACTGCCGTGGTTCTGGTTACTGCTGTGGTGGGTTCAATACTTGCCCTAGGAACTTCCACATGGCACAGGTGCAGCCAAAATAATAAGTTGCATTTGTTCAACAAACACATACTGATGACTCTATGTTCCAGGCACCAAGGACAGAGCAGGTGCCAGACATGGCCTCCGCCCTCATACAGGTGACAGTGTCATCAGAAAACTCACAACAAACCAAAATTATACAATGATAAAATAATTGCGATAATAGCAATAAGTGACACACTTTCTTTCTTCTTTACACAGAGGAGAGTAGACATACTGACCACTGACTGGACAACTCAGGACACCACTATGGAGGCCCAGCGCACAGCTGCAAGCCCTTTACTATTTTTGCTCCCCTCCCAGATGCCACTATCAGATATACTTTCATCAACTTCCATCCCATTTCTCCACTCACCCTCTCCAGTCTAAGCACTTCCAGTTTGGAGCTTCTTATCTGCTGTGGGTTAGAAAAGCTGGATCACTAATAGTGCTTAACAAACATGGATTATGTAATAAAGATTCCTGTAAATGAGAACTAAAGATTTGCTTTTAATGTGGGCTTTCTGACTTAGAGAGTCTCAGAGACATTTTTTCCCTATAGAATGCTGTTATGTGGCACAAAGGTGGAACATTATTCCATACAAACTGTTACTGAATAATTTTATTACTTTGGTTTTGAATTGCCTGACAAACACCTGTTTTCTCTCAAAAGGATTACAGTACAGGGATGCCATGTAAACAGCAATTTAGGGAAGAAATATTGTTCAAATTCAGACTTAGAGAATTCACTGTCCAGTGTAAGGCATACTTTTTATTATTTAATTGTGAATCACATCATGAAATAACAATACCAAGAGGTTATACAGCATTACAACTGGAAAGCCCAGCCAACACATTTTGCAGTACGTAATAAACACAGCCTGCCTCTTATGCATATCTAACAATCATTTTTTTGTTGTGTTTTTTAAGTTCTTCTTCAGTTACTTCAATTAACTTGCCTTTTAATCCTAACAGGTCCTTCCCACTTTTGGTGAGTAGAATCCAATCCATGAGACTTCTGCCCTGTTTCACAGGGATCCCAAAAAGGAAAAGGGAAGAAGTCAATGCAACTTCTTCAAGTCGGCAGCCTTTTCCCCTCCTGCTGCTGGTTTTCAGGCTACTTCATTACTCCAATTACCACTCAAAAAGATAAGAAAACTCAGATCTAACAATTCTAAAGCCCTTCTTACAGCTTTAGGAGGTTGTATTAGAATTATAAATTGAACGCTATATAAGATAACTGGGCTATAAGGTGAGCTTAGAAATGCTAGCACACAAATATGCACCCTAATGCTATCACAGTATAACAAGGATAGTACAGAACCTGGAATCAGAAAACAAGATGTGGTCCTGGCTCTACGAATATGTTCTAGCTGCTTACCAATATGGACAGATTTTTTTTTGCCTTAAAAATCTAAAGAGGAGTTCCCTGGTGGCTTAGCAGGTGAAGGATCCAGGGTTGTTGCTGCTGTGGCTCAAGTTGCTGCTGTGTCTAGGGTTGATCCCAGGAACTTCTGCATGCCTTGGCCAACAAAAACAACAACAAAATTCAAAAGAGAGTTGATAGAAGAAAATAGAAACAACTAGCTAAAGTTGATTTTCCAGATTTTCAATGGACACAGAATATTAGGACTCACAAGAGACAGCAATATGTTTTCTAAGAATCCACTGAGAAACAAAGGTTATCAGATCACAGAAAATAAGAAAACAGTCACGCTCTAGGGGATGGGTTAGCAAACTGTATAGCCCTTGAACTGAGAAAAATTTCTATACATGGTGGGGGAGGTGAAGAGACTAGGTCCTTATGAAGCCCTCAAAGGATGGAAACTGTTAGCCACAAGCACGCAGTTCCCAGAATGGTTGGAACCAGAAGATTGAGAATTAAGATTTCTCCTTGCTTGGGGCCTTGCAAATAAACACTGTATTTTCCTTCATCACAATCCAATGTTAGTAGATTGGTTTTGCTTCGTATAAGGAAAGCAAACCCAAGTTTGGTTCAGCAACAACTTCACAAAGGGGGAAAAAACAATCTGAGTTTTTTCTTGAATTGCATCATAATCTATTTGTCTCTTTTTGGACCCAAAGACTAACCTTTGCCATTACCACTTATGGACCTTTTGTATTTGCCTCTAAGTTTTCTCCTTTAAAAAATACTGAGAATGTCACTGATCGTTTTAAGGGAGAAGGGGAAGTAACTCTCCTATTTAAATTCAAATATTCTTTTTTTTCGGAAAGGCTATACTATTTGGCCATGCACTTAGTTAAGGAAAGAAACAGGTCAAACACCAAAGACGACAGAATACATGATTTGATAGTTGGATGATATATGCAGCAATAAATGAAAAGTCACAGTGTGAGTCACATGACATCAAGCCTATAGGGTCCAAGGCAGCATTTCTTAATCAGTTATCTTTTCTGTGAAATGGAAATGACAGAAGCACTCAGTTCACAGGATCACTGGAAAGATTAAACAAATTAACACATGTGAAGTGCTCAGGCCATCAGTAACCACTGAACGATTCTCAGCTGTATTATCATTATAGTTAGGGTTATAGACTTCTGAAAAGTTAATGAAAACTATAGATCCCTGAACCCATTACTCTGATCTAGAGACAAACTTCAGGTCCATGTGGAGAAAATAAAGAAAATTCATGAACATTTAGGCTGTGGCAGATGAATGGATTAAGAAGATGTGGTATATCTACACAGTGAAATACTATGCAGCCATAAAAAAGAACAAAATAATGCCATCTGCAGCAATATGGATGGAACTAGAGACTCTCACACTAAGTGAAGTAAGTCAGAAAAAGAAAAATACCATATGATTATCACTTATATCTGGAATCTAATATACAGCACCAATAAACCTATTACAGAAAAGAAACAAACTCATGGACCTGGAGAACAGACTTGTAGTTGCTGGCAGCTTGGGGTTAATCAATAAATTTGAGATTCCCAAATGATGTCAATGCTAAGACTCAAGAGCCCAGAAATGAAAAAGGAGTGGCCCAAGTAGGTAGAAGTCCTTTAGAAAAAATATAAAGATGTGAATAGTATCTTCAACAAACAATAGAAGCAAGCGTCATTTATGTTTCCCTGAACGCAAGAAACAATTTTATCAAATTCTGTAAATATAAAACGCATTTGTATTCCATCCGTTAGCAACAGTAACTACATTTGACAAAAACTTATAATATTATATTAGCTTAAGGCCGGCAAGCGATATCAGTAGAGAAAACAGTGATAAAACCATCAGATACCAGAGGACGAGAGAAAGGCAGTGTGACTTGGAAAAGTGTCGGCAAGCCTAACCGAAGGTCTGTGGACATGTGTTCTCCCTTCCCCAGTCCTCCCGCTTAGCGCCCCAGTCCCCACTCTCAGCGGGATGATCCCTGGTCACAGTTGCTACTGCCCAACCTTTCCCTCTCCAAGGAAACCACACCGCTCACAACTCCTTCATAAAGTTAAGAACAAAAGCACGGAGGGCTTAGGTTGCGGGAAGAAAGCTAATTCTGAGTACCCACAATATTGGAAGCACAGTGCCTGGCACTTCACGCATCTAAATTTAATTAGCGGGAAAAGAGTTGCAAGAAGGGAACAGAAGGGAGAAAAGGATGAGAAAGAAATGGGCCAGTAGGTAAGAGAGAGGGAGGACAGGAGAGTTTGGCATGGAATCTGAAAGAGATCGCCAGCAAGGGCAGGAGGGAGCCAAGGCTAGAGGAGGGACAGGAAGAGAGAGAGGGAAACGGCAGGAGAGAACCGACTGTTGCGGAGCACGAAACGCCCGCGCGAGGAGGACGGCGCAAGGAGGACTGCAGCGCGAGACCGCCGGGGTCGCCCGCTTACCTTGCTATGCCCCCTGGAGGGGCCGCGCTGCTGCGAGCTGGAGACTGGGAGAGACTGGGGAAGGACGGTCAGCATCCTGGACCCCTCGCGCGGGCCCTGCCGCGGGCCCACTCTCAGAGGTAATTAACACCTCCCGCTCCGGCTCGGAGGCGGGTCAGAGGGCAAGTGCCTTACCCTCTTGCGGGGTCACGCGGGAGGAGACGCGCCGCGACGCCGCACGTCGAGGGCGTAGGGGGCGGAGCCAAAAGAAGGCGGAGCCTGCAGGGGGTGGAACCGGGGCAAAGTACGCATGCTCCGTTCGCCCTGCTCCCTGAATTTCAGCACCGCCGGGAGGCGACAGCTCTTCTGAGGAAAGATTAATAAAGGGTGAAGCTGTTCCTCAGCCTGGGTGCTGACCGAATCTGAGAATAAATTCTTAGAGACGCCTGTTACCTCAGAACACAAGCGTCCGTCCATTGTTAAAGAACTACCATCACACTACTTGGAATATGGAATAAAATAACACTTTTAAGGCGTTTTGGTTTCTCTGAAACTCTCCCTTCAGGCATCTGACTGTGCAGGAAAGAATCTTTAATAAGAGTTGAGACGTCAAAAGCAAACAAGATACTCCTGTGAGGTGAACAGAACAAGTCACCATGTAAGAACTCTCGCTAATGACTAACAACGAAATTGAAGAGGTTAGTAGAGTTTTCCTTCTGCGCCATTCTCCCGTTCACAAGTTCTTCGTCTACATCTAACTTCTCTTTCCTGAAAGACAGAGGGAACCGTGGACTGATACGGCCCACTCCCAAATGTAGTGTTGAATAGCTAGCCACGTTAAAGAGTCATTACAGGCTTAGTTTGGATGTAATCGCTGCACTTAATAAGTGAGCAGCCTTATGCATGTTACGTTAGTATCTCAATGCCTCATTTTCCATCCACATAACAGGCTTAGGTTCTCGTAAGGATTAAGTGAGATGTCAAATGTAAACTACCTAGAAAGAGGGCCTGGCTAATAGTGGGCACTCAATAAATGTAGCTGTGGCTCTTCATAATATTCCAACATATTTTTTTTCATTTTTAAAGTTTTATTATAGTTTATTTACAATGCAATGACAATTTCTGCTGTACAATAAAGTGATTCAGTTATACACATACACATACCCTTTCTTTTTCAGATTCTTTTCCCATAGGGGTTATCACAGAATATTGGGTAGGGTTCCCTGTGCTATACAGCAGGTCATACTAAACGAACATATTAATAACAGGTGCACAAATACTGTGCCGGTAAACACCAGTCCCTAACTCAGGGTGCAGATTAGTGACCCGGTGGGGGTTTTGCACATTTTGGGGGGAACACACACATCCCGCATGGAGAATCCAGTGAAAGGAGAAAGTTTTCAGGAGAAGAAATATAATTCTAAGGAACTCTCTCCATCCTCCTGCCATTACTCCCTTTTCCTGACTCTGAAACATAGTTTGAACTTGCTTTGTTTCAATTGTCTTGTCCGTAAAGTGCCTGTGAATCAATGTTTGTATTATCTTTTCAATTAGAAGGAAAAGTGTGACATGTATGTTGCCCTTCAAGTAAGGGGCATTCTTTAGATAAACATCCATCTCTGACCTTTACCTCTGCCCATATCATTTGCAATGGAAACGCTTGTGTTTCAACTGCATGCAACTGAAAAGATTGTATTTGAGCTAAAACAACTTGAGGACTACATTTACTGTGTTACCTCTACCATGCAAAGTGCTCCTGTTTTCCCTCATTAAAAGATGATGTATTCTTCTATAAGTTTAGGTTTTTTTTAAAAAAAGCTAATCACTAAGAATTTATTTCACTTCCTCTGAGAAAGGTTTTACATGAGAATATCAGGAGCAGGGGGCCAGAGCAATGGAGATGCTATGGAGAACGTTTTCTGTCTGTCAAATTTCTTAGTCTTCTCATGGACAGGAATGGACAAATACTATCAAATTCTGGCCTTTTGGCTCCCTATTTTAGACCCCATGTAAGCTACACCCACTTAAATATTTTGTTTTAATTCTGGGGATCCATCAATGTAGTGCTGTAAGTACTGCACACCCATGCTATTTTACTACTGGATTTAATGACAGCAAAAGCGTATTACACTGAGAATTGACTCATTATTCATTAAAATCCCTAAAATTTAATAGCCCCAATGTTGATCCCCAATATAAATTACAGACAGTGATTTACAACACTTTTCACCATCTGCTAGTACATAATAATGTGTGATGGGAAACATTAGGTGATTTTCTTCATTATGTAATTAGATAATATTCATCTGTAACTACAACATCCAATGTAGATCAGTAGGAAATATCAGATGTTACAAGATTCAGTCTTAAAAAATAAATGCTGTCATTTTTTGGAAAGTTATACATAAGTATTTTAAAAATTATTACTAGGAGTTCCTATTGTGGCTCAGCAGGTTCTGAAACGACTAGTATCCATGAGGATGTGGGTTCAGTTCCCTGTCTTGCTCAGTGGGTTAGGATCTAGGCATTACTGTGAACTGTGCTGTAGGTCACAGAGGCAGTTTGGATCCCGCTCCAGAGTTGCTGTGGTGTAGACCAGCAGCTACACCTCAGATTCAACCCCTAGCCTGGGAACTTCCATATGCCTCAGGTGTGGCCCTAAAAAAAATAAAGAAAAAAAACTAAAGGTAAATTTGTAATTTGATGAAGAGATCCAAATCCTCTTTGTAAGCCCCAAATATTTATAATACAGTCAAGGCATTTGTCAATAGAACCTACTTTTAAATTCCAACAATGAATTATAGTGTAGGAATAAAAAAGGCAAACTACCATAGTAATTACTAAATATTTCAATTTATTAATAATTTATACAAATAAATAAGTTTAAAAGGATTATGATACATTTGTACACTAATATAATTTGTGCCTATAAGCTGTGAATGTCATCAAAAGTAATCAGATTAATTTTCACAGATCAGCTCCTCAATTTCTTCTTCACTATCAGAATCTTCATAAAATGAGATTGTGGCTTGAATTGGAAAATTTTTCAGAAGAGCTTCTGCTTCTTGATACAAGTAATCATAACACTTTGATTTTGGCCAAAATAGTCTGAAAGAAGCAGACAACATAATATACGTTATCTTTTTTTCACATTCAAAATCCTTATACTCATGAAATGTTCAAATTTCAAAAACTCCACATAATTAACAATGGATTTATGCATTTATTTATTTATTTTATTTTATTTTTTTGTCTTTTTGCCTATTATCTAGAGCCGCACCCGCAACATATGGAGGTTCCCAGGCTAGAGGTCTAACAGGAGCTGTAGCCGCCGGTGTTCACCACAGCCACAGCAACGCGGGATCCGAGCCGCGTCTACAACCTACACCACAGCTCACGGCAACGCCAGATCCTTAACACACTGAGCAAGGCCAGGGATCGAACCCGCAACCTCATGGTTCCTAGTCGGATTCATTAACCACTGAGCCACGAAGGGAACTCCGGATTTATGCATTTAGATAGAGAACTTAAAATGCTATTGTCACAGTTTTCATGTAGTCTGCTTGGCAAAGTATCAGTAACTGGTTAATTATTTTAAATCTTTATCCAAGCTGTAAATTGGATCAAATTCACACTAAACCCTTCATGAGGAAAAGATCAATATTTAGCTTACTTCAGGCATCATAGATATATATATGTATTCTTACAAGATACAGAAGAAGGTTTCTCTTCCAGTTTCCAAATTACTTGGAGAAAAAAATGAATCCTACTGCCAACCTTAAAAATGTGATGAGGAGTTCCCATTGTAGCTCAGCAGAAATGAACTCAACTAGTATCCATGAGGATGCAGGTTCTATCCATGGCCCAGCTCTGTGGGTTAAGGATCAGGCATTGCAAGCTGTGGCAGAGGTCATAGATGCAGCTTGGATCTGGTGTGACTGTGGCATAGGCCGGCAGCTGCAGCTCCAATTTGACCCCTAGGCTTGGAAATTCCATATGTCACACCTGCAGCCTTAAAAAAAATTAATAATAAAATAAAAATATTGTGATGTGAACCAACTTTATAAAGATAAAATATTATGCACCTTACACAAAGGCAGAAATTACCTAATATCTTGCTTGAAACTCAGACTGGGCTCTTAGATGTAGCCAATACAAGTTTAGAAAAGTACAAAAAGCAACATTTTAAAAATGGTACCTCTGACTCCAAGCTTGATTCCATCTCTCACCCCTTTCCCTGACCAACTAAATTTGAGAACACCATATTGAGATGCTGAGAATGAGCCTGGTTTTATACAAATAATTTGCATGTAAACGTGATTGTTTCAAATTTTCAGATTTCTGACAAATATTAATCTTGCCATCTGGTCTTCTATTATTTTTCATCCAAGGAAAACAAAAGGAGGATAAGGCTGAATCACCAACCATACTGCAGACATTTTAGTGTACATTAAGTAGCCCCATGTACCCATGTAATAAATTAATTCCAATGAAGAGAAGGTTACATTATGTTCATTATACTCCATTTAAAAAGGCAAAAAGGGAGTTCCTGTCGTGGCGCAGCAGTTAATGAATCCAACTAGGAACCATGAGGTTGCGGGTTCAATCCTTGGCCTTGCTCAGTGGGTTAACGATCCGGCGTTGCCGTGAACTGTGGTGTAGGTCGCAGACGCGGCTTGGATCTGGCATTGCTGTGGCGTAGGCCGGCAGCAGTAGCTCTGATTCGACCCCTAGCTTGGGAACCTCCATATGCCGCGGGTGCGGCCCCAAAAAGCAAATAAATAAATAAATAAATAAATAAATAAATAAATAAAATAAAAAGGCAAAAAGTAGGCAATGTAGCTTATAAATGTTTCTAGCCAAACCATTTTTTTTAAGTTTATAAATTTGGTGCCTAAATAAACAACCATCAGGAATTCAGTCATCCAATAATACTTTAGTGATCTCTTTAGCCAAACATAATTCATAAGTCAAAGATGAACAGATCATGGTCCCTACCCTCAAGAACACAATTTTACTCAACTGAAAAATCAAAAACACAAAATACTACTCAAGGTAGGACTTAATAAAAATAAACTTAAGAGAAATACAAAGATATTGCTATAGTAGCTCAGAGAAAAGAAAGAAATGGCTTATATAGGAAACAACTAATTTCCTAATGTGTAATTGAAACTGCCAAACTCAGAGAATTTTGTTTAATTGTTCTCACACACTCTCTCCCCAGAATCTCTCACTGGCTATTTTTCTTCCACTGATTTCAAACTTTCTTCACCACTCCCCTCCCTGTTCTGAGTGATCCTCCCAGTCGCCTTTGTGGACCTCTTTTTCTCTGTATACAGGTTGGATGTTGACCTTCCCCAGTGTTTTATCAACAGTGACCATCTTTCCTCTCTCACTCCCCCAGGGGACCTGACCCACTGCCATGATTTCCCCAACTGTTCACCTACCAAAGCCTCCCAAGTGTGTCTATATTTCCACTTAAGAACTTGATTCTGGACCTCTGACCTGTTTATGCAGCTTTCTACTGAATATATCTATTTGGAGGCCCTATAGGCGCATTAAAACATGACAAGTAGAAAATGTGACTCATTATCTCATTTCCTGAGATCTGTTTTAAGCCCTAATATCCATTCTGTTAGTACAGCATGCAGCCAGGAACTTGGGAGTCATTCTGTCTTTTTAACCTCTTATTTACCTATCATATCCAATACATTAGAAGCCGATGTCACCTAATATTCACCCAGTCCCATCCCCACTTCCAATGCCTTAGAATGTTCTTTACCATTTCTTGCCTGAATTGCAGTAACTTTCGATTTCACTTCCGGTGTTCTAACTAAGCCTATATGCCATTTCCTTAGTGATTCTTCTGAAACATAAATCTGATCACAGTACTCTTCTGATTAAAATCCTTTACCCCCCCCCCAACACACACACACACACCCCTACAGAATCAAGTCTGTGAGTTCCCAATGCCACATATGGGATCAGGACAAAACTCTTGTATATTATCTGGCCTCTGCCTTCCATGCTGGAATGACAGGTTCATACTCCCAAATTCCAGTTCCTTGCTGTTCCCAGAAAGCACTGTGCTGTTCTCTTTTTCTATGCTGTATCTATGCTATATCTTCTGCGCCTGTTTCCCCCACCTACCACCCATCTGGCCAACTTCAAGACAGCCAGGTGATCCCACCTATGCTACACACTTCCCTGACCCTTCCCCACTCCATCTGGCAGAGTTAAGTACTTCATGCCCTGTGCATACTTGTAAAACTGACCAAGCTAAACTATTACAACACTTCCTGGAGGCTGAAATTATTTTTTCCTGTGTCCTTCACTCCTGCTAGCAAAGGGGAGGAAATTAATCAACATGTATTGACTAGTATGTGCTATTATAAACACATACACATTCTACAAACATATAGTTCTTCACCTAACAGCTCCCTGAAGCAGAGAAACTGGAGAATTAATTTTTACCTGGTGAAAAGCTACAAAGAATCTCGCAGAAAGGCTGACTTCCTGTGGCTAGGAACAGTAAACTGCTCCTCATTGTTAAGTCAAATAACTTTTGATGCCTTGTATGACCCTTAGTAGTCTTTAGGATTTTCATCACATTTCCATGTTCTGTTATAGGTCAAGCTCGATTTGTCTGATTTGCCCTAAACTGCGATTGTGGACATCATTCTCCCTTCTGGTTTGCAAGAGAATAAGGATATACGGCACTCAACCTGGTGTGAAGTCAATTTCACTCGAACCCTTTGGCTTAAAAAGAACTTGTTTTGCAGGCACCGGGTGTCACCGCCCTGCTTTTATTAACACCATCCTCTTTCCCTCTTCATAATATATTCTTTAAGCGTTTGCTGAGTGTTCACTGATTAAGCAGTTCTTTTAGGTGGGAGAATGAGCGCCTACATTTTTCAATTAGATGAATAAAGGACCTCTGGGACCAGGAAGATAAACAAGATATTTTCCAAGAGAGAAAAACTTCAGGACCAGCTGCTGAGCAGGGCCGTATGAGGCTCCTACTCTTCCCTGGGGCCGCGGGAGCAGAGGCCTTCCGTGAGGCCGGTCACTCACCTGACTGGGTGTCTGTATCGGGAAAGCTTTCCTGAGGCGTCCCTTATTCCGGGGCCATCGAGCATCTGGCGGTATAAGAAAATCAATCACAGTCATCACTCGCCTTCGAAGAAACTGCCAACCCCGGGCGACCAAGCGTTCTTCGCATCTGCGGGAAATGTGACCCGGGCGCTCCCAGTAGAGTAGCTTTGCTCCCGGCCCTGTCTCTGCGACCCACTGGTTCCGGAGGACGCACCCGCCGCATCAGCACGGACAGGGCCCGGAGTACCGCCACCGGCAGGCGCGATCTTCAGCGAGCGGCAAGACAGGCGCTGTCTCCCGGGGCCGGCGTATCCAGCCCTGGCCGATCAGCGGCACCCTTGCGAGGCGCAGCTCGCAGACGCTGTTCACTCACCGCCTCTGCTGTGTGGTGCGGCGCCTCCTCCTCCTTCTCGCCTTGGTCTTCAACCCATGGTCTCCAGAAGCCTGCGGATCTGCGAGGTGAGGAGCACAAGGTGCGCAGAGACGTGAGGCCAGTCCCCCTAGAACCAACTGCGGCCGAGCGGGAGCTAGGAGGCTGTGGAGGGCGGAGTGCGGGGAGGAGGAGGAGCTGGGGAGGCGCGGGATGCAGGGATGGGGCGGGGGAGGCACAGGGCGGGGCCGAGGTGCGGTACCCGGAGTCCGCGCTCCCGCGCAGCATCCGGCCTTCGGGAGAAGCGAGCAGCTGGCGGTGGCTGCCGCGAGCGCGCTGGTCCGCGGGGTTCTCCGTGCGCTTGGCGGTCTCCATCCGCAAGCTGGACCCCGGGACCAAGCAAACCCGCGCCCGAGCCTTAAATACTCCGGCGGCCCGCCACATCTTTACTCACTCCCTCTCCGCCCTTCTCTCCCCTGCCGGCCGCAAAAACAAAACGGCTGCGCGTGAAGGCGCAGCGGCCCAAACCCCGGGGGCGAACGCGTGCAACGCCCAAATGGCCCGGGGAGAGGTTTTGTCGAGCGAGTGTTAATCGCTCATCGACACAAGGCTGCAGGGGGCGGGGGTGGGGGCAATTTTCGCGCCGAGCAGCCAGTTTTGCAGTGAGGAGGCTAGGAGGGGTTAAACGATTCTACACGTTTTGTGTATTTCTGCAAAAAAGGCCAAGTGGCAGGTCATTACTTGACTGGCCCTATCTCAAGGCCAGTGGGCAAATGCAGCTGGTCCTAAACTACTTAGGAAAGGAATATCGGGGTTTTGGTTGGTTGTTTCTTAATGTATTGATAGTCTAGGTTCCTTCGTCTGCCTGTTATTATTTGAAGATAAAAGGTTCACAGCAGTTAAATTGTGAGAGACTGAATATTCCAGGCTCCAGGGCCAGAGACTGGAGTCCTGGGATTTGCCACAGAACTCTACTTGGTCTTCTTATATCTTTGTGATTTCTTCTGACATTTTATCCGTGCTCTCCAAAGATAAGTCTTGAGTTTCATCTACGTAATTCTCTCACTCTTGGCATTTTGACACTCAGTAATCATTAGAAAGTTCTTTTGTGGTTGTTGGATGTGTGTAGAATAATAATGAAATCTTGTAAAGTTATAATGTGGGACACGTTAAGTCAGCCTTTCTGTGTTTCTCTTATTTAAGTTACCCCTTACTTACCCCAGAGGTCCCTTAAACTTGGTATAAAAAAAAATGCTATGCTTCAAAGGAAAGACGATACATAAATGTCATAATTTTGTTCAAAATGTTTTAAGTAATAGAGCTGAACTTCCTCTTGAAAATTGTAGATAAAAACCCCAAGTGTAATCTATAATGTCCCTGCTATTTTTGCTGTTACAGAGTAGGAAAGTAATCCATCTATTTTAATACCCAAGGGCCTATAATGATCTACCTGCCAGGAAGGCGAGATAGGTTTGATTCAGATAATGAAATCAGTAAGGATAAGTATCTAATGCATGACTCCATGTCCTAGAATTTTTGTTAGGCTCAATAAAATAAAACTTTTAGAATGTTTGCTACAGTGTCTGACACATAGTAAGCTCTCAAAAAATTTTAAGCTATGTAAAAAAGTAAGCCCTTAATGGATATTAAGCTCTCTGATGAAATGGCTTGTCATTTCAGTTTTGTGAACATGAGGGTGTGTGTCCTGTGCTAAATTCTGTGTTTTCCAGATGTAATGTGATTAAGATTCCCCCCCCCCCCAATGCCGTTCTCAAGAGGATGACAGTTATTGCCATGGCTGGCCATCACAGTGGCCATGTAAGCAAAGGTTTTTTAAAATTGCCATATTCAAAAACAAAAGCACATTTTAAGCAAAGAAGTGTTATGAGAGAGAATCAATAAGTCTGTTTGTCACAACCAGAAAATCCTTCTTAAAGTAAAAGAAACCTAAGTTGCATTTCTAGAAGGATCAGTTGAGAGACAGTGTAGTCTGTGTGTGTGTGTGTGTGGTGCAGGAGTGGGAGACAGAACAGTGCTTCTAGTGGTTAGATTTTGCTGGAGTAGTGAGGTGGCTGAGGACAGAGAAAAGGCTTTAAGCATCTAACGTACCATGATAAAGCATTTCAGCTTTATTTTGTAAGCACTGGTGAGAGATTTTAACCCGGAGAGTGGAATAATCCGTTTTTGTTTTATAAAAATCACTCTGAGAATTCCCTGATGGTGCAGCATGTTAAGGATCCAGCATTTTCACCCTCGTGGCTCTGGTTACAGCTGTGGGTTTGATCCCTGGTCCTAGAACTTCCACATGCCAGGGGGGTGGCCAAAAAGAAAATAATAAATAAAATAAAAATAAGAATCACTCTGGCAGCCATATGGAAGGTGGTTTTAGGGAAGTCTGATACTAGAGACAAGGAAATAATTTAAAAACTCACTGTAATAGTTCAGGCAAGAGATAACAAGAAGATGTATATTAGGGATGGACACGAAAGATATATTTGAGGAATACTTAGAATCTACAGAACTACCCGAATCATAAACTGTGGGCAGACATGAAAGTGATGTATAGATATGCTTCTAGGTGTGTCTAGCCTGTTTTAGCAAGTAGATGTTAAGGGCTCAAACAAAGACAAAGAAAATGGAATATAGGAGGAAGGGCAGGTGATACGCTTTTACGTTCTTTCATTCTGTTAATAGTGCTTAAGAAAAAAGGCAATAAATTGGGTTTTGGATCTTGAATTGGTCATGTCAGGCTGGGCTAGACAGCAGTAACAAATAACTCCCAACTCTGATAGGCTTAAAATAATAGAGGTTTATTTATCACTCAAGTCATATATTCATTTGTTTGGTGGAAGACCCTGGAACATCATGCTCACTTAAGGATAATATGTTGTGGGAGTTCCTGCTGTGGCACAGTGAGTTAAGGATCCACACTGCAGCAGCTGTGGCACTGGTCATAGCTAAGGCTCAGATTCAATCCCTGGCCCAGGTACTTCCATATGCCATAGTTATGGAGCCTCTTTCCTTTGGAACATTGCCAGTTGTCATAACCTAGGGAAGGGAATAAAATTGATATATTTTTCAGAAGGCTTAGGAATATATACATTGAGAAGATATCCAGAGGACAACCAGAAATATGAGATCTGGAGTTTAGTAGAGAGTTTAGGGCTAAATATTTAAATGTGAGAAGCACACACACACACACACACACACAAAAGAGGTAAAAATTAAAACAATAGGAATCGATAGGTTTTCCCGTGGAAATTTTGTAAATTTGAGAACAGGACGAAGGACAGAGCCTCTGGAAAGCAACATTTGATTGTAAAACGAGAGGGAAAGCAATACATGAAATAAAACCAAAGCAAAGCAACCAAACAAAAAACTCCTCACTGTAAAAGACTGGTGAAGGTGATAGGAGGTGCATTTGTAGCACAGGGCTGGTGAAAACATAGGATGACAGAATTCCAACAAGGAAGGAAAGGTCCAAGTTATTAAGTGCTACTGAGGGGTCAAACAAGATAAGGATACATGTTAATTGAAATCGGCAATTAAGGGGTTGTAAGTGACTTTGAAACAACATCTTAAGTGTATGTGGGTGGAAGGACTTTCAGATCAAGTTGAGCTTTAGGGGGTGAAGAAATAAACACAGTGACACGATGCTGCCATTTTACAGGAAAAAGAGAGGGGAAATGCTGGCTCAGTAGAAGGGTTTGGTTTTAGTGTGTAAGAAACAGGAAAATGTTTATAAAAGGAAGAGAGGAAGCAGAGGAGAAGCCACTAGAGAGAGGGCACTGGACAATGGCTCATGGTCCTGTGGAGGATGGAGGAAGGAAGTGATGGGATGAATAGATCTGGGGAGGACTCTTTTCTCATGTGACTGGAGAGTGTGTCTCAGTGGTGACAGTAATCCAGGCCTGGGATCACTCGACAAATAAGTTTAATCAAGAAGACTAACCTGGTGTGGAGAAATATGGGTGTATTTTGATGATAAGACATAAATCCAAGAGAATATCAGTTGTCTTGAAATTGTGAAAAAAAAAGAAGAATGTATTCCCAGAAGGAAAAAAAAAAAAGGGAGAATCAATTACTAAAAATAGGGCAAGATATATATTTGATCAAATTTGGGTAAACTGAGGAGTTCCCATTGTGGCGCAGTGGAAATGAATCCTACCAGGAACCATGAGGTTGCGGGTTCGATCCCTGGCCTTGCTCAGTGGGTTAAGGATCCTGTGTTGCCATGAGCTGGGGTGTAGGTCACAGACATGGCTCGGATCCCACATTGCTGTGGCTGTGGCATAGGCCAGTGGCTACAGCTCCAATTCGACCCCTAGCCTGGGAACCTCCATATGCTGCAGATGCGGCCCTAAAAAAAAAAAAAAAAATTTAGGTAAATTGAGAAAGATAAATGTGGATTATTAGAGCTAGAAGATCCTAAATCCTCCGTTTATACATTTATGCCAATTATGCTACCTATTTATGCAGGTACTGAAGCCAATTTCCAGTGTGGCAAAGGCCAGTCAATACTCTTATTACATTTTAAGTTTATTTTAGAAGCCCATATGAGATCATGGGTACATTTAAATTATGTGCTTTTTATTTATTTACTTTTTTTCTTTTCTGCCATGCGGACAGCAAGTTCCCAGGCCAGGTACTGAATCAGAGTCATAGCTGCAACCGACACCATAGCTACAGCAATTCTGGATCCTTAACCCACTGCCCGGGCCGGGAATCAAACCCACGCAGCCACAGAGACAACACCGATCCTTAATCCACTGTGCTACAGTGGGAACATTCAAATTATGTGCTTTTAAAATTGAGGTATAATTTATAATTATAATTTGACATATAAATTTGTTCCAGGTATACAACATAATGATTCAACATATGTACATATTGTGAAATGATCATCACAATAAGTCTAGTTAATGCCCATTACCAAACGTAGTTACACATTTTTTTCTTGGGATGAGAGCTTTTAAGATATATTCTCTTTGCAACTTTCAAATAAATAATACAGTATTATTAATCAGCTATACATTATATCCCCAGGACTTCCTTATTTTATAACTAGAAGCATGTACCTTTTAACCACCTTTACCCATTTCATCCTACCTCCCCACTCCCACCTCTGGCAACCATCAGTCTGTTCTCTGTATCTATGAGTTTGGGGTTTTTTTTGTTTTTGGCTTTTTTTTTTTGTCTTTTGGTTTTTTTTCCAGATACCACATATGAAATTATAAAGTACTTATCTTTCTGTCTCTGATTTATTTCACTTAACATAATGCCCTCAGGGTCCATTTGTGTTGTTGCAATTGGCAGTATTTCCTTCATTTTTATGGATGTTCATTGGGAGGTTGTTTTTTTTGTTTTTTTTTCCTTTTTATGGCTGCACCCACAGTACATGGAAGTTCCCATGCCAGAAATTAAATCCAAGCCACATCTGCTTCAGCACCAGGCTGGGCTTCTTAACCCACTGCACCATGGTGGGAACTTCCATCCACTGGGAGGATTTTTCTTTCCTTTTTTTTTTTTTTTAAATTACTGATTCATCCTCTTTACTAGTAGTTCATCTGCTCAGATTTTCTATTTCTTCATGATTCACTCTTGGTAGGTTGTATGTTTCTAGGAAATTATCCATTCCTAAAATATGTACCTTGTATAACATATCAATATGGTTTCCTTAACACATCAAGGAGGATTAAGATTAGGATTAAAAGTATAAAAACCTTAGTTTCTTCAACAAGTATTTGTTGAACACCTGCCGTGTACCAGGCACTGTTCTAGGAGCTTGGGATATGTCAGTGAACATAACATAACAGACAAAACACCCTACCTTTGTGAGCTTACATTCTAACAGACATCTAAGCCACCAGCTTTTTTTTTTTTAGGTATCACTTTTTACTTTGTTTTTTAAATTTTTTATTGTAGTTGCTTTACAATGTTCTGTCAATTTCTTCTGTACAACAGAATGACTCAACCATATATATATATATATGTTCATATTCTCACATTATCTTCCATCATGTTCCATCACAAGTGGCTAGGTATAGTTCTTTGAGCTATACAGCAGGATCTCATGGCTTATCCATTCCAAATTCAATAGTCATCTACTAACGCCAAACTCCCAGTCCATCCCACTCCCTCCCTTTCCCCCTTGGCAACCACAGTCTGTTCTCCAAGTCCTTGAGTGTTTCTTTTCTGTAGATAGGTTCGTTTGTGCCATATATTAGATTCCACATATAAGTGATATCATATGGTATTTGTCTTTCTCTTTCTAAGACACCTGCTTTTATATTTTACTAAAATAAATACTTTGAATTCACCTTAAACACACGGGGCCTGTGTACACAATATGATTTTTTCCTTTAATCTTTGGATCTTTTGAATGACTAGTAAGATGAAAAACAGGGAGCATATCCTGGAGAATGGATGCTGAGCGAGGGTCCCTGGGGAGGAAGGCTGGAAAAAATTGAGACCGCATAAAGACAATGGAAAAGGGCTTCTATCTCTTCCAGAAAATAATAACCAGTGAAAAGAAAAATTGGAGCTTGAACTCAGTTCCCATTCTGAATGTCACCGTTTGTGTCTCTGCTCTTTTTTGGGTCTGACTTATTCTCCACTTAGAGGCTGAGGTGAGAAGCAGCACTGTGGAGGATGAGGGTAAGACGGTGACTCACAGCTGCGGTTGCTACCATGTGGCTCCTGAATGAGGCTGATTTTGCTTAAACCGGAGCAGAGACAGTCTCAGTTCCTATATATCCCCTGTTACGCTTGATTTCATAAATTTTTTTTAACTGTAATCTCTACCTACTTAGCTAGACTCCTTTTCAAAAGATTGTACATAAAAAATGTGCTCCTCTCTGGGAAAATTGTTGGTGTTGGGGAGCCAACAGAATCAAACATTAATATTTTGGGTATTACATATCAGTGAGGTAATGATGTCTTTGCACAGAAAAGTTGTGAAAAAGGTGGTACAAAACCGTAAGCATAATACATATGAGGGATCTTGTGAAGAGATGTTAAGGTTCCGAAACTGGATTGTAGTAATGGTTATTCGATTTTGTAATTTACAAAATATCATTAACCTGCACAGTTGAAGTGTGCATAAATTTATGGTGGGAGTATTTTATGGTCTACAAGAAGTATAGCTCAATTTAAAAACTCTAAATGTGACCTTGAAGGATGGATTTCTAACCATACTCAGTCTGGGCTTGAAGAACTAAGTACCACATTCAGAATCAAGCCTGTTTTTGATGTTTCTGATTTCCAGGTTTTAAAAACATGGATCTTTGGTAGAAAAGGTGATGGTTATAATGTCTATGATAACTTTAGAATTTTTTCAAAGCAGACATTGTATTCACTGGTCTCTGGACAGTTTCAGGTAGTTTTCCTGCAATCCTGTCCTCCCTGAGGCTCCATGTGGATGCTCTGGTCCATGGTGATCCAAGCAAGTTCTTTAAAAAATGCTGTATCAAGCCTGCAGTAAAGACTTCGACCTCCAAAGCATTGACTGCAGTGATAAACCATCTGCCAGGCCTTTGTCAGCAAAGTCTCCACTACTGCTGATTTGCCAGAACCTGGGACTTCACACTGAGGCCATTATAAATGGAGCATTTGAATTACTTGAACTTGAGATTGAACCAAAGACCAAGCCAGGGCAGTCAAATAACTAGGGATTAAATTTTGCATTATTAGAAAGTTAGGAGTTCTCTTCTGGCTCAGTGGGTTACAGATCCAGCATTGTCAGTACAACAGCTCCTGTCGCTGCTGTGGCACAGGTTCAATCCCTGGCCCAGGAACTTGTGCATGACTTGGATGCAGCCAAAAAAGAAAAAAAAAAGGAAAGAAAGTTAGACACAGGAATATGTTCTAAACTTAACAGTAAGATAAAATACTCTTTTCCGCCATTACAGTTGGATTGGCCCTTCTCTGATCAACATATTATGCCAATAAAATCTTGTTTGAGATGGTTGACTTAATATAAGCCTTTTTGCAGTGTGAGGATCAGATTCTTAGTGAAAGGTGGTGTTTCCAAACTTTTGGCGTTTGAGAATCTTCCTGGGTTTAAGATAAAGATGACAGTTGTGGTAAAAACTAAGAACTGAGCAGAGAGAGTGTGTGTTGTTTTAAACCAGGAAGGCGCTCACAGATGGCACAGAGGGAGATTTAGCAAGTCTGTGCGAATCACACTCATACATGGGAATAGCTCCACTGAAAACAGCCAGGTTCCATTGCACCCCTCCAGTAACTTTCTTACTTCATTAATAGCCATAAAGTATACTATTTAATGGTCTAAAATATTCCATGCTTCAAGCTGTAGTTGCAGTTAGATGTATATTATTAAAACAACAATAAGAGTTCATCAGAAATGTTTCCCATTCGAAGTAATTAAGGGTACAAAATACTTGCTAAAGTTTAGATTTGGACAGGTAAAGTATTGTGAGTTCTTGATGGCCTCACTTCTTGACATTTCTAAACTTTTGTGTTGGCCCCAAATAAGTTAATTTCTCATCCTTAATAAATTATATAAAGTAAAAATATATAAAAAGGTATCCCTTTGACATAAAAAGATTGAGCCGTCCCATTATAAAACTATTTTTTACAATCTTTTACTACATCTGACACCTTATGTTGAATATTCATTAACTATTCAATTTTAATACCCTGCATTATTAAACATCAATGGCCATAATATGATAAACACTAATATTTAGTTTTATGTATTTTTTTCAGACTGTAACATGAAATCAAGAGATGACTCAGGAAAGAAAACTAGATTCAATTAACTACTATTGATCAGCCACTATGTGCCCGGCACTGTATTAAGCTTTGAGCATACACTGTAAAATAAGGCCAACATGTTTTCCAGCTCTCATAGCACTTATATTCTAGTTGGGAAACAGAAAATAAACAAATGCATGAAGAAAATAATTGCAGATTTGCAAGAGTGCTGTTAATGGAAGTAGAAGAATGATTTAATACAAAGTAATTGGAGGAGGCCTCTTTTAAACAGGGTGGTCAGGGGAGGCCTCTGAAGAGATGACGTTTAAGCTGAGTGCAGAAGGAAAAATAACAGAGGACTATTTCCTAAATGATCTAGAGCTCATTCTTGCTATATCCAAACCATACAAAAGCATAGTAGAAAATACCTACCTGCTCTGGTTGGCTCATGCTATTAGTGGGAGACCAGACAGCTGGTGTGTGGGTTGTTCTAGAAAAGGAAAGACATATTGAATAGTGTTTTTCTGTATTTGTTTCTGACTTTTATTAATTACTTAGAGAATTACATGGATTATGTAATAAAATTCATATTCTTTAATTATATAAATGTTCCCAGTTTAACGGGGAGCCAAGTTTTAACTATAACTATTACGTTTAAGAGGAGTGATAATATAATGTGTCAGCCATGACACACATGTGCTTAAGTAGGGAAACAAAAATGTAGTTGTATCAAATTGAGTAGAACTGCCTTTTTGTTATTACTGAATGAGTTATAGAAGAATACAGGCCAAGAATAAACTATCGACAAAAATTTAAGAAAGTGAGATTTGTATGTCTTTAATGCTGCTAGGCATTCATTAGGCACTCAGTGACTACTGACTTCCTTGAAAGAAGGAAAACAGGATGTATGTTCAATCCCTGGCTCAGAGGGTTAAGGATCAAGCATTGCCGCAAGCTGCGGCATAAGTCATAGCTGCATCTTAGACCCAACATTGTTGTGGCTTTGGCGTAGGCTCAACTCCAATTCAACTCCTAGCCTGTAACTCCAATTCAACTCCTAGCCTGTAGCTCCAATTCAGCTCCTAGCCTGGGAACTTCCATGTGCCACAGGTGCAGCCCTAAAAAGAAAACAGAACAAACAAACAAAAAATTAAAGCTGAGAAAATGTTAAGATACATGTATCTTCAACCAACCAAATCTATCTTAGCTTTAAAAATTAATGAAAACAAATTCAGGAGATTGAGATGAGAAGACATGAACTTAGAATTAATTGAGAACCGGTTTATCTAGTGTTTAGTAGTGTGCTCCAGTAATTCTGGGATGCTCTTCCTGGGTACAAGGCAAGGGGCACTGCCTGCCTGTCCCTGGACATCAGGTGTGGCCTTGTGATATATGAGTGGAAGGGATTTGTCTCATTTCTGAATGGAAGCCTTAAGAACCATGGGCTTTCCCCCTTGTTGGGATGGAGGAGATTCCATTAGTCTGATGGAGCAGGACCTCTTACTGACCAGAAGTAAACTTCTATGGTTTTAAATTAGTGAGATTTTCCCCTGTGATGTAACAGCCTTGGTTGCCTGATTTGCTTGACTTTTTGATCCATTAATGAAGAATGCCATGGAAGCCATCAGTATAATCCTAAAATTCTATATAATTTTAACAAGCTGGGAGAACAGATAAGGATTAGATGGCTTTTGACCAAAGATTCGTAGGGAAAGAAATACTTAATGTGACCCTTGAATCAAATTATAATAAAATGATACCAAATTGGGATGAATTTCTAATGTTGTAGGAGACATTTTAGAATTGTTTTTATTAAAGGAATTTTTATTCATTCTAAAAATATTTATCTACTGAAGCCATGAAAAGACTCCTCTAGACTCTGGAGAGATACGTAAGTGGGATCTACCCTCAAGGAATGAACCATCTCCTGAAAACTTCATAGAAGTTATGAGTCTAAGTCAGACTTTAGCCCTTTATTTTTTAAAATAATGCCATTTGTTTTCTGATACATAATAGAGTCTCAAACTAGCAGTGACTTAAACAAAACTGAAGTTTATTTTTCTCTCATAAAAATTTTTTTCAATGTAGGCATTCCAAGGGTGGTATGAGAGCCCTTTTTAATTAGACACCCACACAGTTTCCTTCTGTCTCTCTCTTCTACCATCCCCAGGTGATGGACCTTACCTCTGCTACCCAAGATAGCTGCTAGAGATCCAGGTATCACATTCTATACTCCAGGTAATGTCATGGTAGAAGAGACAAAGAACAAAGGTAAAAGGGCCGATGACTGAGGTCTTTTAAGGCGGTGTCCTGGAAATCACCATGTAACTTTTCTTTTTAGTCTCTTTGGTCAGAATTTTGCCACATAGCCACACCTAGCTGCAAGGAAAACTGGCAAATAAAGCCTTTATTGTGAGCAACCCAATCCCCACCTAAAAATCAGGGGAATTGTAACCAAGGAAGAATGAATATTAAGGTAGCAACCAGTACATTTGGCTGCACTGTTCTACAGTAATTGCTAGTTAAAACCACCTGCAAGAAATTTTATCAGAAGAATAATTCATAAATTAGTTGACTCCTTCATACTTACAGATTCAGTGAGCTCTGGGAATCTGGGGCTATCATGCCTTTGATCGTGACACCAAGTATGGTGTGAAAACAAGTTTTCTCTGCCTTTGCAAAGGCGAGATGACAGGATAGGTTGGTCTACTGGGATTACCCTTAATCCCTGAGTGCTTAATTGTATTACCTCAAACTTACGAAAAGGTTGCAAGGGCCCTTTTATGCCTTTTATCCAGGTTCACCACTTGGTAAACATTTTGCCCCACTTGGTTTATTGTTCTTTCTATCTATCTATCTCTATCTGTATCTACACCAGTATTTTTTCTTAATTACTTGAGAGTTAAGTGGCAGACATCATGCCCTGTCACCCCTAAATACTTTGGTATGAATATCCTCAAGTCAAGGACAATTTCTTTAATAATCACAGCAACTCCAGAGACTGAGCTTTGTAACCACTGTGTTATCGAGAACCCATGACCAGAGCTAGACACTGGAAGTGCTCACCTGAAGATTGCACAGCTGGTTAGCTGGTCTACCAAGAGTTGGTTTCCTTTCCTGGGCTGGGGTCTGTGGTCGTAGACTCATCGTATTTGCAGAGCAGAGGATTACAGACTCATCATGTCTGTAGACTCATCGTGTCTGAAGAGAAGAGCAAGGCAGAACTCAGTCCTGGGAAGCCCTGAAGTTTTATTTCTTTTCGTCCCTTTTTTTTTTTTTTAAGGTCTGCATCTGTGGCATATGGAAGTTCCCAGGCCAGGGGTCGAATCAGAGCTACAGCTGCCGGCCTATACCACAGCTGTAGCGACTCGGGATCTGAGTCGCGTCTGTGACCTACACCACAGCTCAGTGCAACGCTGGATCCCCAACCTACTGAGCAAGGCCAGGGATCAAACTTGCATCCTCATGGATGCTAGTCAGATTTGTTTCTGATGTGCTGCAATGAGAACTCCCTGAAGTTTTATTTCTAAGTCATAGTACATTAAAATGGACATCTAGAGGAGTTGCCGCTGTGGCACAGTGAGTTAAGGATGTGACTGTAGCGACTCTGGTCCTTGAAGAGTCACAGGTACTATCCCTGGCCCTCCGGGTGAAATGGGTTAAAGGGTCCAGCATTGCTACAGTTGCAGCTTGGATTCAATCCCTGGCCTGGGAACTTCCATATGTCATGGTAGCTGCCATAAAGTAAAATAAAATTAAAATAAAATAAAATAAACCTATATATTTAAAATTTGGGGACTTATATGGCAGCTGAGTATTTACAGTCTATCTGAAGTTTTTAGAGTGTAAGATGCTTCGTTGTAACAGGTACATTCAATCCCCCCATCACTTTAGCACAGTGTCTCCTCATGCATGCTTCATCTGTGCCTGTCGTTCTCAGACCAGGGTTGACATTTCCAGCTTTCAGCTGTGATGGGGCAGGGGTGTTTGCCTGGTGCATGTGCTGGAGAAGTGGGGTCTTGCTGCTGCAAATACAGACTTTCAACTAATTCTTCTGTTTTCAGCATCTCCTTACATTCGCATCCTTAAGGGTACCTGGTACCTCTGATTCTCGAGGCCTCCCAGGGCCCTGCAGCATGAATCAGCTTGTTTCTGGTGATTGCTTTCTTCACTGCTGGTTTAGGTGGCAGCTTTCTTAGGACAGATGAGTCAGTTACTAGTCCTTCATACACTCCCCTCCTCTTTGCCCTTGAGCTTTTTTGTGTGTTTCTTTACCATCATTTTGAGTAGGGTTTCAGGAGAGAACAGAGGTAAATGTGTATCTTCAATCTCCATTTCCAGGTATCTCTTTAATGATGTTCTTAAAGTTAAGTGGAATTGAAACAGAACCAAGGACAATTTTTAGTCAGTATAAATCCAGAAGTGTATGCTCTTACTCTAATAAGACTATTACTGACACGCTGCTGTAGGAATGTGAATTTCTTCACTGCATGTGAATTTCTTAATGAATGTGAATTCTAACAAGATTGTTCCAGAACAAGATTGTTTCCGTAGACAATTTCATTCTACTTTAAAATGATATAATATGCATAGTGCATACTTGACTTTGAATCTGGTAGTTTGCTACACAAATTAGTGAAGGGTCACACTATGAGTTCACACTGCCTGTTTAGGGAGGGCAATCCTCCTGCTTCTGAAGCCCAGCCCTCTCATCTTCCGTCTCCTTCAGCGATTCTTCTGTCAGTCTGACTGTGGCTAACTTAAGGAAAAAAGAATTTACTGGAAGCATACCAAGGATTCATAGACTCAAAGGGAGGCTGAAATTCAAGAGAGGGAATGACAGGGACAATGAAACTCAGAGGGACCAAGGTAGGAAGCAGGGAGTATGGACTGTCAGCCGCGGGGAGCAGCTAAATGTTGCTGTTGAGGCCACCACTATGTAAGAATGATCTTCAAAGTGCTCCATCCTTGCCGTTCTCTCTCAGGGTTCAAGGTGTGCAGAGGGTCTCTGTCCAACCTAAGCAGTATAAGGGGATGATATCAAGTTGCTCACAACCATGGGACACTGAACTTGATCCTACCAGGACCTTCCAAGGCATGTGCAGCCTGCCTCTCAGAGTCGTGTACTCACCCATGAGGTGAGTTTAGGTCAGGCACTGGACAGATCTGTACCCTTGGCTTTCAGCTTCTGGGAAATAGCAGTTAAGAGTCAGGAATTCCTGCTCATCCATTCCCAAGATTTCCCATAGGAAATCAGGGTGCCAGCAGGAAGGGGGCTGTGTATCAGACTCTTGTTGGGCCCTGCCTCACATCCTCTGAGCCTCTATGCTGTTGGCGGCTGTGGCATTGACAGACTGCTGTGAGGGTTCCATTGGCTTCATGCTGACAGTGCCTTGCCTTCTGCATGCTCTGAGCTCCTGGCCCACAACTGCTGTTCCAGGACCACAGGACACTGCTCGGCATGCTCCTAGGCACAGCCCTGAAGTCAGGAGGGTGCCTCAACCAGTGGGTGATGGATAAATATTTCTTCTGGTCAAATCGTTCAGTAGACAGCTCTGAAATTGTCTACACACTCCCCAGCAGACCCACCGTGATGAAGAACTTGATCAAATATCCTTGAAATGATTCTTTCTTCTTCCTGTTTTATAATTTCTGGTTCCTTACTCTGGCTGCCCAAGATCACTTGCTGAGTAAACAGCCTTCACACAAGCCTTTATTTCAGGCTCTGCTTTGGGAGAAGCCAGGCTAGGACAGAGCAAATGCTGAGGAGCCAAAACAAAGCCAGCTTCAGAGATTATATCCATGAATGCAATGAGCAGCATTTATATAGGTCCTCTTCTCTCTAATTTTTTTTTTTATGGCTGCACCCGTGGCATATGGAAGTTCCCAGGCCAAGATGGCATCCAAGCCACAGCTTACGGTACCCTGGGTCCTCTAACCTACTGTGCTGGAGCGGGAACTCTGATTTGCTCTAATTTTCAATTTTAGAATAGTAGTATGGTGTATCCAAGGTGTCAGTAACTATAGTCCCATCTCAGAGTCCCCTTGGATAAGATGGACCTTGCATGTACCGTTCAGTCCACCAAACACAGGCCAGACCTTTCCACCACCCCACTTTCTTACTACGGGTTCAGGATCTGACACCTCTTGGGTTCAGAGGCATCCTAGGGTACAGTGAGGTGTAACCAGAGACAATCAGAAAGAACCTCAGAAAAACCTAATATGTCCTGCCTACGTGTTGCTTTGAGTGCCTGTGCCACTTAAGTCTTGTTCTCTTGGACACTGAAAGCAAATCAATGGGTGTTTTGGTCATGACAGTGCTGCATTAACTGTATACCCAGATTTCAGTGGTTTAATACCATAAAAGTTTATTTCTTACTTTTGTAAAGTCCAATTCATATGCTTCTCACCATGCACCTGTCCAGATGGGTGCCCTCCGAGTTCTTTTCATCATGCAGACTCACACGGTGCAGTGAAAGAGAAAGCAGGATCAAGCACAGATGGTGTCATATTCCAAGCCTGGAAGTGGTACTCGCTACTTTCCTCCAACCCCATTGGCCAGAACCTGTCATGTGGTCCCGCTTGGCTGCTGTAGCCTGGAGACTGCAGACTCCCTGTGGGCCCAGGAAGGAAGTGAAAAGACTCAGTGAGCTAAGGAGTGCCTCTGCCTCATGTGGCAGGAGGTTCTTGCTTAGTGATTGCTGGGCCATCCTAGAAGAGGAGTGATCCTCAGGCTCATTCTCACAACACTGGACTTCTCCCTTCTTGGGTCACTTACTCCCGTTTAATTCCCAGGCTTATGGGGGCCCAGCTGGTATTGCTCAGCTCTTGCTCCTCTTAGGTCCCTCATCTCCAAATCCTCTGTCTCTCTCCATGCCCGTGTCCCCTCACAACAGACTTCAAAGATTTAAAATCCAGAGCCTAAATCAAAAGTGGCCAAATGAGTCAAATCCCTTCCTCCCAGGCTCAATCTTTGAACCCTCCAAGAGATAAAAAATAATTACATTCCATTCCTCTAATTCAGCAAAGAAAAGGTTGAAAAAGAACCATGCAGTCAAATTTCCACATTCAGAGTGACTGAATATTTCCATTCTAATACAGCTATTTCAAGTTCCCTTTTCTCCATCCAACTTGTCCACTGCCCAGTTCAAAATCCCATCATCTCCCACCCGAACCAGCCCAGAGTCTTTGCATCTGCCCTGTAGTCTTTGTTATCTTCTAACACAGAAATCTGACCAAGTCGTTCTACAGTGTAGAAACTTACAATAGTTATCCACAGTCCTGTAGATGTGCTTACACTCAACCGCATAATACCTGTGGTGGGAAAAATAGTGAATCTTCCCACCATGTAAAAGTGTCCACATCCTAATCTCCAGAAGGTGTGAAAATATTTTGGTAAAATGTTTGCAGGTGTGATTAAGGATCTTGAGATGAGAGATTATCGTGGATTATTTGGATGGGCCCAAGGTGGCCACAAGCATTTTTATAAGAGTAACGCAAAGGATATCAATAGGAGATACGGTGATGGAGGCAAGAGATTGGCGTGATATGAACAAGGGGCCATGAGCCAAGCTAGGGAGGAGTCTCTTGAATCTGGAAGAGGCAATGACTGGATTCTCCTCTGGGACCTAGAGAAGGAACTAGCCCTGAGACCTTGATTTTAGCCTCATAAGACTCACTTGGGACTTCTGACCTTCAGAATTGTAAGAGAACAAACGTGTTGTTTTGAGCCACTCAGGGTGTGGCAGTGTGTTACAGCCACAATAGGAAACCGCTACAGTTGCCAAGGCCCTTTCCATCCTGGTCCACTTTCCCACCTTCATTTCCAGTCCCTTCCCCTTTTAACCTCTCCAACCACAGTGGAAGAATCACTGCTGAAGGTCTGAGTGCAAGACTAGGGGCTCCAGTCCTCTCAGAAATGTCCTTTTGCCTCCAAAGCTGACCTAACATTGGCAGGTTTATGTCCCCAAACGAGCCATGTGTGGGAGTGCCCTCTGCAAGAAATAATAGGCTCCAGACTCTGCTCTCCATGGCCTATCCACTCCATAATATTAGATTTAATTTAAATTTAATTTGTCAATAGATTGAAGTTTAATTTTAAGCCTGGAATGAATTTTATTTTTTTATTTTTTATTTTTGCATTTTAGGGCCACACCCACGGCATATGGAGATTCCCAGGCTAGGGGTCGAACAGGAGCTGTAGCTGCCAGCCTATGCCACAGTCACAGCAACGCCAGATCCAAACCGCGTCTGCGACCTATGCCACAGCTAACAGCAACGCCGGATCCTTAAGCCACTGAGCAAGGCCAAGGATTGAACCTGCAACCTCATGGTTCCTAGTCGGATTTGTTAACTGCTGTGCCACAACGGGAACTTGGAATGAATTTTATTAGGATACAGCTTCTTTCAATTCTTAATAACAAGAGTTTCCTCATAAAATAAAACAGAAGAGTATTACCTTAGAGAAATTCCTCACCTTGACCAGGTCCTTGTCTTAAACCACACCCCTGGCCCTCTCTTTATTGTCAGCCTTGACAGGGGTACCTAGGCCTTTCGAATCCATAGCTAGGTATGGATACTGATATCATACTTGAGCGAAACTGGAGATCATGATGTCACAAGTAATATCTAAGAAATCTGCTTTCTTTCCTGCCTTTGCTGAAGATCTAGCTTTGTCTCAGGGACTGCTTATAGGAGATGTAAACAAGGAAAAGTCCAAGTGAATCTCCCCTGTGGGTTCAATCCATGGCCTTTCTGAGGGCTGGATCTTTAACCCTAAGACATCCCACTATGTTCCTAGGCTTGACTCGTTGTCTCTTGGTTAAGAAATTTTCTTCATAGACTGGAGGCTTACCTGCAGTCCTGAGTACTAGGGACCATGCTTCGCTGTTGGACATCAGCTAGCACCTGGTTCTAGAGTCAGACAGAGCTCCAGGGATTCACAGGAAGTCATTGTTTGAAAGACCAACAGACTTGGTTCCAATAGCACCTGCTCTATGAAGCCTTCCCTATTCACCCCCCAGGCATGAAAACTCACCTCCTCCTTTGTGCCAGTCCCACCCCAGACACCCTTCTGGCCTAGCGCTAAGCATGTCTTATTGTAATAACTGGTTCACATCTATTCTTTATACTAAACAGCAAGACCCCTGAGGGAAAAGATCCCATTTTCTTCATCATTGTTCCCTGCCTCCCAACCAGATGCCAGAAACTGATATTATGGAGGCACATGATAAATGTATGATTGATAAGCGAAGAGATGGATGAATGAATGAATGGCTTTTTTATGATCCCCTCCCAGGATCTCTGGGGATAAGAGACTGTGAACAGTGGGTCTGTCTGACAGCATCCTCCATCATCGTCACCTGAAACAGGTGCTGTGTCATACTGCTGGCAGTCAGATCAGGATGCGCAGAGGCAGGAGATGAAATGGGGCTAAGCCTGTCCGCTTCTCCCTCCTCTGGCCTCTTGAGGTATTTCCTGGAGGTAGAAACCAAGAGCCTACTGGCCGCACAGGCTTTGGGGCTGGTGTTCTCTGTACTAGGAACAGGGCCAGCCTGGCTTCTAGGTTTGGCCAGTGGCTATGTGCTCAACAGCTACAAGCGTTAAAGCCACCAGTTCAGCAGAGGAGAGGCTGCAGGATGGTGATTCACCCTTCTTCGTGCTGCTAGAGCCATAAGTAGCTGTCCTTATGTTCTCTGATTCCAGAATAAGGATGGGAGAAGATTGTCAGGTATTTTCTGCAGCTTTTTCTAGAATCCTGTGCTGGCATTTCTGAGCACAAAGAAGGGCCTATCAGAGCACCCTTATTCTGCCCTCGGCTCTTCTGTCTAGTTGATGAGAACTGTGTTCTCAGTTGTAGGACAAAAGCCTCTTCCTGAGAAAAAGACATAATGAAAAATTAAATCCAGATTTTGCATTCAGTGAGAGGGAAGATTCGTAGAAAAGGCCAGAACCTCTCATTCACAATAAGCCTAAAAATATATGTACAAGCATGTATAGAAATAAAGAAATGGTAAAATACACTATTCAATAGAGTACCCAAACTTGAGAATACTATAGTTTTTGTCAAGGGAGTAAGGAATAGCTATTAGTCCAGACAAACATCTCTATAATATACTTTTAAGTGAAAAAGCAAATGATCTAATTTATGTTTTTAAAAAACACCCTATAGGGAGTTCCCTGGTGGTCTAGTAGTTAGGATCTGGCACTTTCACTGCTACAGCCCAGGTAATTCCTGATCAGGAAATTGAGATCCTACATCAAGCTGCTATACACCATGGCCAAAAAAGCAAAAGTAAAAACAAAAACAAAGTAAAACAAAAACACCCTATAGATGTGTATTTTGTAAAAGCAAATTTCTGTAAGAAATATACAAACAAACCATGTTGGGGAGAGTTAGGCAGAAGGCAATTTTCATATTTTTATTCATAATTCTATTGTGTTTGCTTTTTTTTAACGAGCATCCACTTTTTATTTAAAAACAAAAAAAGAAGAAATTAGTAGAAAAAGGAAAATGGGCAATAAAAATGAACAACTTTTAAAAGAAATCATACAAATTGCAACTTACCAAATCTTTCAAATGTATATTTTAGTTTTAAAGAAAAGCAAATTTAAGCAACAGTGAGGTGCTATTTTTGGCACATCAAACCGGAAACTATTTTTTTAAGCACTAATAAGTAGTCTGGATGAGAATGTGGTGAGGTGGATAGCCCCATTCTTTTCCACTGGTGGTGGGACTTCATATAATTTACATTGGCACATTAATTCAGAATAATTCAGGACAAAGGTAATGGAACCTGAAAAAAGTTTTACTTTCATATATTACTCACCAATTCCAATTCTAGAACCTATCCAAAGGAAATAATCAGAGATACGGTTTTTTAAAATTTACGTTTGAAATACTCATTACTAAAATAATGAATAAAACAATAAATAATGAATAAAAACAAAAAAGTAAAAACACATTTAATAATAACAAGATTGTTAAAGGGTATTATGCAGCTGTTTAAAATCTTGGGCTCAAAGAATATTTAATGACATGTTCAAGTCTCATTATATAATTCAGTGAAATCAGGGCCTAAAAGTACTTAAGGTGTGAATTGTATTTTGTAAGTAAACAAATATCTACATATGCACATCTGTTCATACAATCACACGCAAAAATAGCCCAAAACATTAAAATTTGGTAGAGCTGGGGTCGCAA
>PVHT020000080.1:14798967-15016047 GCA_004024745.2 Catagonus wagneri
TTTAAAATCTTGGGCTCAAAGAATATTTAATGACATGTTCAAGTCTCATTATATAATTCAGTGAAATCAGGGCCTAAAAGTACTTAAGGTGTGAATTGTATTTTGTAAGTAAACAAATATCTACATATGCACATCTGTTCATACAATCACACGCAAAAATAGCCCAAAACATTAAAATTTGGTAGAGCTGGGGTCGCAATTACAGGTGATTTTTATTTCTTTATAATTTTTACCACTTTCCATTTTTCAGCAATGTTCCTACTCTCCACATATAATCAAGAAAAATAGTAAATTTAAACTAAAATAGTATCACAAGTAAATGGGGAAAAACTATAGTTCTTTCTGACTAGCATCAAATATCCCATTGACTGTGTTCACATGGGATATATGAAATGTGTTTTGAGGCAGAGAAAATTTTAAAAGCTGGTAACGTCTACTTGTAATTTTCCATAAGCTTTTAATGTAGACTATGTTGGTTTTTTGCATTTAGAATCACAGACTTCAAATAAACATATACCTGCTTTGAAAGGTCCATAAGTATTTTTACAACATCTAGAGAATTCATATAGATTCAGCTTGGTTGTCTTTGCTAAGTATGGCCAGTTGTATATATAAAAAACCCCTTTACAGAGGATCTGTGCTTTCATGGTCCAATTCCAACTCTGAGCTCTGCCCTGGTATAGAATTTAAGGCATCTGTATTCTGGATGCAGAGGATAAAAGAGCTCACTTTATCTCACCACACTCTCCAGGAAACAAATGCTCCAGATATCAGCCTGGCACCAGCAAATGCTCCCCAGTTGTTCCACTAATGCCTCATTTTTACATAAACATTACTAGGAGCTTTTTTTTTCTTTTTTTTTTTTACATGAGAAGGGAAGAGTCTTGGGAAGGTATCTTTTTTTAATGACTAGGCTTTAAAATTAGTTCTTAAAAACATAACTCTGGATTCTCTATGTGGGTGATATCACACAGATACCACCCTGATAAGAAAATTCCTGCAAGTTTCCTCATCTTTCCTGGGCAGGTCCAGATCAGAGGAAAAACAGCGTTCAAGTGAATCTCACTAGTTTCTGTCCCAAGCTGCTCCAGTCCATATTGAAACACTTTTAAGAAAACAATAGAAAGCACAACCAAACTCTTTGGAGACTGGGCAGTCTAGTACAGATTGGTAAACATTTATACTTTGCACTTCCTTTATTTTTTTTATTTATTTTTTGCACTTCCTTTAAAGTAAACAGAAAGCTCAGGTGTTGGCTGAAGATCTGTGTGGGGCAGGTGGTGTGTGATGGGTGGGTGTTATCCACACAAGCACTTGGGAAAAACACAGTGCTCCCACCGAGCATGGGCAGCAAGCTTTGTCTCGCTCTTGTGATTTGTCAAGATACTTTCAGGGTACCGACATTCAAACTTGGGTTTCGCTAACGAGTCCCAGTGTCTCGTCAACTCCCTTTGCTTCTGCGTTACAATGTCATGCCACACTTTACTCTCAGACCCTCCCACAGGCAGTGAAAGATTATTCCGTATTTGGGATGAAATAGACTGTAACTTAAACTTCTCCCTTATTTGGCTCTATCTCTGTGTACTTTAGGCATTTTTTTTGCCATGGAGAGTTCTTCCTAGAAACTACTGTATCTGTAGGTGCTCTGTAGGAATTCTCATTCCTATTTGTGCATTATTTATCTTCATTTACAAATTATGTAGTCAGGAGGCATAGCAGCGAGCCAAGGTGTATATAAAGTCTAACCAGCGGCCAACTGTTGTGTGGCAAGCCCATGGCACGTCCGCATCCGTGGGCCTTGTGACGTGAGCATATGCTTCTCGCAGGCTGTTGAGTCAGTCAGTCTGAAGGTTAAAGTACAGGCTCCAGGGCACGTGTTCCTTCCTCACCCAGCCTCCTCCAAAGCTCTTTGAATATCCTGAGTGATCAGAAGCTCTTTGAAATACAGTCTATTCTGTTCCTATTGTGTTATGTAAGTGTAACGTCTTCATCTTGTACCTTCTGACTGCAGAGTTCTAGTTAATCAAATAAAATGGCGTTTTGTGAAAGCAATTAGATCTCAGTTCTATTAAGACAGGCCATTTTTTTTTTTTTTTAATAATGAGAAACAAAATGGAAATATAAATTTCGAATGACCAGCAGAGGCTCCCCAAAGCTTCCACTGTGAACGCTGATTGTCTGGGGCCTCACGTGTAGGCTGTGTCTCAGTAACCACTCAGTGCACTCACCCTCTGGAAACTACCAGCCTCCACGTGACCTGATTATTAACTGCACTGACCTTGGAAGTTTTTCTTGACCTGAGAGCTCCAGATACTCTTCAGTTTCCCAAGTCCATCATCTTCCTGGCTTACTGCCCCTAGATCAAATGTCAAAATCAGTTTGAACCTGATTCTGCCATGACTTTGGATAATTTACTTACAAAGCCTTACTTTATCTATCTGTTAAAAACCTGTCAGGTCTAGGGTAAGAGTTCACTGAGATAAGGTGTTTAAAATGCTATCACAGGAGTTCCCTTCGTGGCTCAGTGGTTAACGAATCCGACTAAGAACCATGAGGTTGCGTGTTCGATCCCTGGCCTTGCTCAGTGGGTTAAGGATCCGGCGTTGCCGTGAGCTGTGGTGTAGGTTGCAGACGCGGCTCGGATCCCGCGTTGCTGTGGCTGTGGCGAAGGCCGGCGGCTACAGCTCCTGTTAGACCCCTAGCCTGGGAACCTCCGTATGCCGCGGGGGCGGCTCTACATAAAGGCAAAAAGACAAAAAAAAAAAAAAGGTAAAATGCTATCACAAAGACAATAGACAAGAAATTCATGAAAGGCCCTCAATATCATTAGTAATAAGGGAGATGAAAATCAAAAACCACAGCAAGACATCACTCCACATCACCCAGCAAAGCTAGAATCAAAAGAAAAAAAAAAGGAAAACAGCAAATGTTGGTGATGATGTGGAGAACACTTCAATATATTACAATACATTGCTGGTGGTAATGGAAAATGGAAATGGTGAAAAACAGTCTGGCATTTCCTCAATAAGTTAAACACAGAATGACCATATGACCCAGTAATTCCACACCAGAGTATATACTCAAAAGAATTGAAAACAGATGCCCAAACAAAAACTTGAACATGAATATTCAGAGAAGCACCATTCCCAATAGGCAAAACATAAAAATAATCCTAATGTCCATAACCTGAGGAATGGATAAACAAATGTGATATATCCATAAAGTGGAATATTATTCAGCCATGTAAAGTGCTGGTACATTCTACAATATGGATAAAATCTTGAAAATATTATGATAAGAAGCAAGATCCAAAAGGTTATATATTATAAAAATCAATTTATATGAAATATACAGAATAGGCAAATCCTTAGAGAGAGAAAGCAGACCAGTAGTTATGCGAGGGGCAAATGGGGAGTGCACTGGGTATTGGGTTTCCTTTTGGGTGATGAAAATGTTCTGGAACTAGACAATGATGATGATTGCACAACACTGTGAATATCAGTATATTACTAATGGCATAGTTTATGTGACAATATTTTACCACATTAAAGTTTGTTATAAGGGAGTTCCCGTCATGGCTCAGCAGTAACAAACCTGACTAGCATCCATGAGGATGCAGGTTCAATCCCTGGCCTCATTAACTTAGTGGGTTAAGGATCCAGTGTTGCTGTGAGCTGTAGTGTAGGTCACATAGACAGCTCAGATCTGGAGTTGCTGTGATGAAGGCCGGCAGCTACAGCTCCAATTCCACCCCTAGCCTGGGAACCTCCATATGCCGCAGATGTGGCCCTAAAAAGCTGAAAAAACATAGTTATCACATAGCAAGCACTCAATAAACACTAATTATTATTACTAAATAACTTTTTGGCATTTTTATGTATTCTCAGAACCACATTATTTGACAGTTGTAGTCTAGCAATATTATGAATTGGGTTTTTTTAGAAAATTTATTAAGGTACAGCTGATTTACAATGCCATGCCAATTTCTGCTGAACAGCAAAGTGACTCAGTCATATAATATATATATGTATATATATGTGTGTGTGTATATATATATATGTATGCTTTTTTAAAAATATTGTTTTCTATCATCGTCTGTCCCAGGAGACTGGATATAGTTCCCTGTGCTGTACAGTAGGACCTTGCTGTTTATCCACTCTAAATATAATAGTTTGCATTTACTAATTCCAAACTCCCAGTCCCTCCCACTCCCTGCCTCTCCCCACTTGGCAACCACAAAGTCTGTTCTCCAAGTCTGTGAGTCTGTTTCTGTTTGGTGGATTGTTTCATTTGTGCCGTATATTAGATTCCATACATGTGATATCATATGGTATTTTTCCTTCTCTTTCTGACTTACTTCACTTAGTATGAGAATCTCTGGTTGCAGCCATGTTGCTGCAAATGTCATTACTTTGTTCTTTTTCACGGCTGAGTAGTGTTCCATTGTACCACATCTTCTTAATCCATTCATCTGTTGATGGACATTAAGGTTGTTTCCAATGTGCACTGGATTTTAATCTATTCTCTAATTATAGCTTCTTATCTCTCCAACTATACTATATACCCCATTAGATTAGGATCAGTCCTCAATATCTCTCGCCAAGACATCCCTGTATGTGGATGGAACTCCCCATGGGAACTAACCTGAGTGGTTCTGAACATCTTATCTGCCCCATGGTCTTTATTCCACCAGCCCACTCTGAGCCTTAAAATTCCATATGAGAAGCATTCTGTTGCGTGAGGCATTGTGTCTTTACCATTGAATAGCAGGTTTATTATCTGGAAGAGGTAACACAAGGTACTACCATACCAGAAAATTTAATGTCTTAGGATGAATCCAGTCAGTCACCAAAGAAAACATCTGAGGAAATGGAGCTTTGCAGAGGAGGCTTGGTGGGGGATGACTGAAGTGAGGGTTTGGCCTGTTCAGGTGACCTTTAGTGAGCGGCTCTGAACCACCAGGAAAGGTGGGAGAAAACAGTGAAGGAGGGCAGCTGACAGGGAGGTGAGAGAGTTGTGAAGCAAATTTTACCTACTCAAGATTTTTATCAGGATCTGTCTCCAATGCCATGATGCTCACCCAGATACAGTGGACACTGACTATGACAACCAAGGCACTTCTTTCGAATGAAGAGAGGAGTGAATGAATGATGTGTGGAATGACTTTTAAAAGGCCACCTTTCTGTACCTCTCTCTTTTATCACCGGTATAACTGAAGTAATAATAATAGTAGTTAACATGTATGGGGCCTCTCAGAGGCTAACCATTTATGCGATTACTTCATTCAACCTCTCCATAATCCTATGAGACAATTACTTTTTTTTTATTGCCACAACATTCTTGGGCCAGGGATTGAATCTGCACTACAGCTGTGACCTACACTGCAGTTGGGGCAATGCCAGATGCTTTAACCCACTGTGCTGGGCCTAGGATGAAGCCCATGCCCCTGAAGCTACCAGAGCTGCTTGGGGTCAAGATTCTTAACCCACTGTACCGCCGTGGGAACTTCCATATTTACTATTTTTATCCCCAATTCACATACCCATGCAAAAAAGACACTGCAACTTAGAAAGGTTAAGCAACCTGCCCAAGATGTCAGCTCAGCAGAGGTGGGTTTCAATCCAAACTGTCTAACCACTATGCTGACTCTTCTAGGGCCCTCTGTCACTCTTGGTGGGAATATCAGCATGCACCAAATGGATGTCAGAACCAACAGCAGCAAAAAGCAATTGTGGCCACTGTAGGGTGTTTATTATCTATCTGTCCCTTCCAGTCACCCACACCTCCTGCCTGAGCCTGGGAGCTATAATTGTTACTATCAAGGCAAGGTCATTGTGACCTCTATGAGGAGAGTGTTTCAAGTACTCATTGTAGGTGGGCTGGCATTCTCTTTTTGTGGAAAACAAAACTAAACAGAAAGGCCTACTGAAATAATGAAAGAAACATAACTCTTATCAGCCATTAGGTGATGATAGGTATTGAAAGTGCGATGTTTAGCTTGTGTGGAATATTCATGGTCTAATTTATTTCTTTTACTTTGTCTCAACATATCTATAGGATGGACATTCATGAGTCATAGTAACACGTCTGCGATGTCATCTATATGTACAAAATAACTTCTCAGGATAGCCTAAGACCAGCAACTTCATTCAATCCAAACCGCTGTGTTGATATTTCTCAGCTTTGGCACCTACTCTTGTGTAAGTTGGGCCACTTCTCCATATCCCCCGTGCAGATTCGTTTATTGCATTTATGTGTTTCAAGGCAGATGAATGAAAGGTAAGACTTTGGATCCAAAACATGTGGGTGTAGAGTGTGATTTAACCAAATCATCTTGAGACATTTGGAATTTTTCACTTTGCACTTCAATGTCTGGGCAGTGTGTACAAATTAATCTGCTTATGCATAATTTGGGAAGATGTAAATAGACTAGAGTCTATATAGCAATCACTTTTCTTTTTCTATATATTATTTTCTCCATTGGCTCAAAAACTCAGCATGGCTTTTCTCTAGAACTGCCATTGTTTCCTTGACCTGTAGAATTTTTCAATTGCCAGGCTATAGCTTTTCATCCAGTTAGTTGTAAAACCTTTATCTCTCCCATGCTGTGAAGCTCTCCAGAGGCACTGAGTGGGGAATATTTCAGGATTTAACTCTAAGAGTGGTGTGACCAGGACCAGCTGTCCCTTTCTTATTTGAGTAAGGACTGAAAACACGTTATAACCCCATCTATGCACATGTGGTAACGTGTCACTCCAAACACCCAACATTCCTCTGCACCCCCGTCACTGCACACAGACCCACAGGTTGGCTGGCAAATGGCTAAATCGATGCAACCAGATGGGTGAGTGGCCTGAGCATTGCTGAGACCACATGACGCAATCAGAGATTTTACATGATGGAGATGTTAATAACTTTGTGTTCAGATAAAAACTATCATGTGTCAGGGTGGGAATCATTGTTTGGGGTTAACTCCTGATGCTTCCCTTTTATTGGTCATTCCTGTGGCACACGAAAGTTGCCAAGCCAGTGCAGGGACTGAATCTGCACTATAGCAGTGACCAGGGCTGCTGCAGTGACAATGTCAAATCCTTAACCTGCTGTGCCCTAAGGGAACTCTTTGGCAAGTCTTCCTGAAAAGATAATTAAAGGACTTCAGCTCAACTAAGCACATACATTTACATCAAGCAGAGAGTAACAATGACAACATCCTTTCAAAATTTGTATTTTGGTCTCAGGTCTTCTGCAGGAATCCATATAAAGAATACATATATATATATATATATATATATATATATATATATATATATTTTTTTTTTGTCTTTTTAGGGCTGCACCCGCGGCATATGGAGGTTCCCAGGCTAGGGGTCTAATCAGAGCTGTAGCCACCAGCCTATGCCACAGCCACAGCCACGCCAGATCCAAGCCACATCTGCAACCTACACCACAGCTCACGGCAACGCCAGATCATTAACCCACTGAGCAATGCCAGGGATCGAACTCGCAACCTCATGGTTCCTATTCAGACTAGTTTCCGCTGCACCACAACGGGAACTCCCATATAAAGAATATTAAGTGTATGTGTTTGTTACCTCACTGTGTGCACATTGAACCCCTCTTACTTACAAGATAGGTAGCTATGTGGGATCTGAAATGGACCTAAAAAGAGACATAAAGCAAGAGCATAGGGAATGGCCTGAACTGCAGTTAAGGATTCAATAATCAGTGACTTACTGAATGGCTGCTACATTTTCAAAGCTGTACGGTACACTCTGGAAAATAAAGGTATTATTTCACCCTTCAAAAAAACTATAATCAAGAGTGAAAATGCGGAGTTCGCTTTGTGGCTCAGTGGTTAACGAATCCGACTAAGAACCATGAGGTTGCGGGTTCGATCCCTGGCCTTGCTCAGTGGGTTAAGGATCCGGCGTTGCCGTGAGCTGTGGTGAAGGTCACAGACACGGCTCGGATCCTGTGTTGCTGTGGCTGTGGCAAAGGCAGGCGGCTACAGCTCCTGTTAGACCCCTAGCCTGGGAACCTCCATATGCCGCGGGTGTGGCTCTACATAAAGGCAAAAAGACAAAAAAAAAAAAAAGAGTGAAAATGCAAGAGAGGGACAGACACTAACCATGAGGCCTACTCCAGAGTCGTTCCTTTCTTTTTTCCAGTAGAATTCCAATTTGTTTGGGTAGCAATGTGCCCTGCCCCAAATGACAAATTATCTAAGCCAATCATGGCATCCCTTTCCTCTTTTTTTCCCCTTTCCTCTTTCCTAGGCAATCCTTTTGCTAGCCTCTCCAACTGGGGTTGACACACTTGCCATTGCTACTTTCTTTCATCCTGGGACACTGAAATGAAGATATAATGACTGGAGCTACAGCAGCCATTTTGTGATGATGAGTTAAAATGCACACAGCCGAAAATCTGACAGGCTGAGAATGGTGAAACCAAAGGGTGGAAATACACTTATGGGATGTAGATGAAACTTTGGACATCAACAGTAAATGTACTTATGGTTTAACCTTCCATTAAAGTGGTCTTCTGTGACATGTAACAAAAGGCTTCCTAAATTGTTACAATATAATATTCATAACCTACCAATCAAGCAATAAGTAGTTCTAAAATTTGTGATGTTGAATACTAGAGAAAGGACAATTAAAACAAATATTTATCAAATAGTTAGTTACTATGTGCCAGGTATTCTGCTTAATGTTATTAGACATTACATTGGAAAAGCACAATAGACACTACTGCTGCTGTAGTAGAAGAGATAGAACTTGATCTGAAGAGTAGTAGAATCGAGACAAATAGAAAGTCAGAAAGGGGACCTTCCCAGGGAAGACAAACAACCTAAACAAAAGATGAGGTGGTTTGAAAGGTCTTGACTTCCTCAGGAGAGAGTACGTAGGTTTCTGAAAGGAGAAGTGAAGCACTGGGGAGTGAAGAGAAGTTGAGTTGGGTGGGTGAGACTTGATTACTGAAGGTCATGACAATCATAGACGAGTCTGTCTGATGATCATTGAATAATTGGGGAAACACTGAAGGCCAGAGAAGTACCCTGAAGAAAATGACTGCAAAATTAAATGCAGAATGGAATGAAGGAAGAATAGTCTGGGGATAGTAGACCATTTAAAAAAAGTTACAGAAATAATAATATAATACTACAGTAACAATAGCTAATGCTTATATAGCATTTATCATGCTATACATAATAAATCCAATATGGGTATTTATTACGTGCCATACTCTCTTATAAGTGCCCCCCATGTAGTAACACATTTACTCCTCAAATGACTCTGTGAGAGGGCACCCCTGTTGTGATGCAGTGAGCTAATGATCTGGCATTGTCTCTGTGGTGGCTCAGGTTTGATCCCTAGCCCTGCATAGTGGGCTAAAGGCTCAGGCATTGCCACAGCTGTAGCATAGTTTGCAGCTGTGGCTCAGATTTGATCCCTTGTCCAGGAACCTCCATATGCCTTGGGTGCGGCCAAACAAGAAAAAAAAAGAAATGACTGTGAGATAAGTATGAACACTTTCATAGACAAGGATCCGAGGTGCCAAGAGTTCTCTGAACTTGTCCAAAATAACGCAATTAGAACAAAGCAGTGATACAGTAATTAAGTAGTAATATGGGTACGAGGACTTAGACTAGGGTAATGTATTGGGGAAAGAAAAAAGCCAATCTAGTAAAATCTATAATCTTAGCAACACCCTTTCTGTCCTGCAAAGCCATCAACAGAAGCTCATAAAAATTCCTTTCCTCTACTTCCACGCTTCTAGATTCTTTATGGACCTTGCCTCTCAAACCTGCTTACTCCATTTTGCAGGTTCCGCACTACCAAACCTTACCCAAATTTCTCACTGTTGTTCTCAGTCCCCTCCTGTGGACTTGCTGCTTTGACCTCTCCCCAGTTCCCCAAGGGCCCTGTGCTCTAATCACAGCCAACCCCTTCCCATTCCTAGGCCTAGCCTGCCTTCACTCTTAGAACCCCACGCCTCCAGCTTGCTCTGCAGGAAGGGCAGGCAGAATGAATGTGAGGGACATTTACTGAGGAAGACTTGGTTTTTTGAAGACTGGTTTGTTGAATAATTGCTTTCAAGGGATGAATAAAAGGTAATGTTCTTGACTCCAGTCTCAGGAGGAGAAGAATTGTATTCCCATCCCCAGAAGATAAGATGTGAAAAAGGGCAGTGATAAGATCAATCTGGAGTTCTCATCATGGTGCAATGGTTTAAGAATCTGACTGCAGTGGGTCAGATTGCTGAGGAGGCACATATTCTATCCCCAGTGGGTTAAAGGATCCAGTGTGTTGCAGCTGCAGCGTAGGTCACAACTGTGGCTCAGATTCAATGCCTGGAAACTTCCATATGCTATGAGTGCAGCCATTAAAAATATATATACATATATATCAATATGAATATAAAACGAGAGACCTGAAGGTATTAGGAGGTTATTGAGCCAATCCTCCGATGTTGGGTTTGTACAGAACATTCAGGCAAAAGGGTTCTGGGGAGTTGGTAGCTAGAATGAAGTAGCCCAATATGCAGTTAGAGGCTCAAGATGCTGGTCTGGGAGTGAAAAACCTAGTCATGGGAATGAAAAGTGAACTGAGACTGGGAGGAGTAAGGGAAGAGTCTTAAAAGCTCAGGGGACAAAACCCCAAATAGGAGCCAGGGAAGTAAAGAGGAACCAAGGAACCCAAAATGGAGACCAAGAAGGAATAGAAGAGTGGGAAGAGAAGCCAGACACCAGGGCCTAAGAACTCAAGGAGAGAGTTTCCAGAAATTTTTACCTGATTCAAACTCTCAGGGAGGTCAGAGATCAACTGAAAAAATTTTTTTTTCCTTAAAAGACTCTCTAAACCTTTAGAGTTAGCTCTTACTTTAAAATCAGTGTTTCCAGATTTTGCCCATCGATTTTATCCCTTCACTTACTAAAGGATATCTTGGTTGCTTCCATGTTTTGGCAATTATCAATAAAACTGTTGTAAATATCAACGTGCAGATTTTTGTGTGGACATAAGTTTTCAGCTCCATTGGGTAAATACCAAGGAGCACAGTTGCTGGATCAAATGGTCAGAGTAGGTTTAGTTTTGTAAGAAACAACCGTCTCCGAAGTGACTGTGCCACTTTGCAGTCTCATCAGCAATGAATGAGGGTTCCTGTTGCTCACATCCTCGCCAGCAGTTGGTGTTGTCAGTGTTTGGGGTTTGGACCATTCTAGCAGGTGTGTGATGGCATCTCGTTACTGTTTTAGTTTGCATTCCCTTCATGACATTGATGTACAGTATCTTTTCATATGCTTGTTTGCACACATACATCTATGTATTGTTTTGGTGAAACATCCGTTAAGGTTTTGGCCCATTTTTCCAGTCTGGTTGTTTGTGTTCTTATTATTGATTTTTAAGGGTTCTTCATATACTTTGGATAACAGTTCTATATCAGATCAGTCTTTTTTATGATTTTTCCCATTATAGTTGATTTAAGTGTTCTGTCAATTTCAACTGTATAGCAAAGTGACTCAGTCATGCACACACACACACACACACACACACACACACACACACACATATATACATTCTTTTTCTCACATTATCCTCCATCATGTTTCATCACAATGATTAGATATATGCATCTTTTACAAACATTTTCTCCATATACAGTGCTTCAGAATATCTTATTTTATTTCATCCCTTCCACTCTCTACTATAATTTTTCTTTAAGGATCAGAAATGATCCCCCCACCCAGAACTGTGTTGTAAAATATGGTAGCCACTAGTCACATGTAGACTTTTTAATTTAAATTAATTAAAATTAAATTTAAAATTAAGATCCTCCATTGCACGAGCTATATTTCAAGTAGTCACATGTAGCTAGTGTTGTATTGAACAGGGCCGATACAGAACATTTCCATCATCACTGATAGTTTTATTAGAGAGTCATGTTCTGTGGATTCAGGGCATTATATTTTTACAGGATAAGAACATACTATATTTTCTACCTGCAGATTATAAAGGCTCTACATAGTGAAATAACAATCTGACACTTTTGCTCTTTTGCTCCTGTCATTAATTAAAATTTCTGCTTAAATGAATCATCATTAAAGAGAGTTAAGGTAATTTGCCACTATTCCCAGATGTTCCTGGCAATTATGAATGTCTATGAAGTTGCTATTACCTTTTCATAATTTTAAATTCATATTTAAAGATCTGGATTCCCTATGTATTCCTTGAGTTCAGGCTCCAGTTTAGGATGTGAAAGGGGAACCTAAGTGTTCACCAAGAAACCAAGGCTTGGTATTCATGCTTTGGTCTGACTTGAATGGCAGAGCATTTCATAGCATGCCCAAATATAAATAGAATACAGTCTCTGTCTCACGTACTCACCCAAGAGCCAGTATCTACTAGACCATAGACTAAGAGACATGTGGATCAGATCAAATAAACAAGAGTATAAAATTAATGATTGATGTAGCTTCAACTAAATAACCAAGGAAAGTAAATAAATAAACCCTAAATTGGCAAGATGTCAATCCTAAATCCAATCAATATTGGCTGATTGCCAGTCTTCTTGATGCAATTAAAACATAGTAGTGTGCATATGTTGTCCTACAAGTAAAAAAAAAAAATTATTTACAGAATGTATGCTACTCTGCCAAGAATGATTCAATGCAAAGTTATAATTGCAACTTTGATAACTTTGCTGTATTTTGTTTTTCCATTGTAATTGTAATCTGTATGTTTATATACTTCAGGCAGTCATGATGTTTCTCTCCAGAGATATAAAAGAGAAATGCATAAGAAGCCTAGGGATGAATATTTAAAAGTTTTGTTTTCCCAGTCTTATGCTCATGGTCTTTCTCACACACACACACACACACACACACACACACACACACACACACATGCACGGATGTGACCCTGGAGATTTAGCTGGGGGAAAAAACCTCCAAATAAATCCACTCACAATCTAAGAGCAGCTTTTCATACTTCCCATTGCATAGATCAGAGAAAAATATCAGTTATTTCTGCTCTCTTCAGAACTTGATGAGGATTACTGGGTGGTGACTGTGGAAGACATCTTCCATCCTTGTCATCTCCTGATCTTTCAGAATGTTCAGAAAAGGAGTGCTGTGCTTATTTTTTTGTCTAAAAATCGTCCAGTGTTTCCTGTGAGTCATCAGCTGGAGGAGTAATGTGACTCCATCCTTTGGCTGAGTAAACAGAGATCTGATTTCAGGCTAGGAGCAAATTTCAAAGTGCAAATATAAATCGCATAATTGATTCTTTTTATTTTTTTTCATCTTCTAAGCAGCCCTACCAGGGATCCCACAAGAGGATGAAAATCACACTTCTTACTTGAGCACATGATTCTCCACTTTCATCACCTTTTGTTGTTGTTGTTGTTGTTGTTAAAAGCATTTCTTTCTTGAACATTTTTCCTCCCAACTTGGGTAATCTTTACAACTGATTTTTCAAAGTTAAGTAATTTTGATTATTAGTGTTTGGATAATGAATGAGGGAGTTTCAGGACAAAGCTTCAAGGGTATTCTAAGAAACATTTTAATATGGGAAGAGCTGAGGCAAACTAGAAAACACGCAAATCCATACTTTTAACTATGTGGGTGCATGGCTGAGAGACAGATGGACAGAAACATGGTACAAGGGCAGGAAGAAATGGTCAAAATGTTCTTTGCATCTTCTAAACCCATGAGGGTTTATTGCATTACCTCATATCTTTCCTTAGAAAGAAGATGCAGGTCATAACCTCTGGCCACAATGAGGCACGAACACTAGAAAAGAAGAAAACAAAACATTAGAAAAGAAAAAAACAAAAGCACTTCTATCTGGTCATTTGGCCACTTTGGGAATTTTATGTGAAAAGAAGGAAAGAATGAGACAATTAGAAGGTGGGCGAGAATGAAAACACATACAACTTAGAGGAAAGTGGGTGACCTGGACAGGTTTCTTCCTCCACATCCTGCCATCTCCTTGACCATGTGGAGTCAGTTCTGGGCCTCATCGAACCATTAACTTAGCTTATGACCAAGGATAAACCACTTGCTCTATCTCTGGACTTCAAATCTCCTTGCCTCATTCATTAAGGATCTGGAGACCCACAGAACTTGCAGGTTTCGAGAACAGATAGCGTAAGAAGGATGACCGTGGGGTCCACTGAAGCGTAACAGTCATTGTACGCTTCTTGCGTACATCTCCTTTCCCATTAACTCATAATCCACCATTCCTTGCAAAACATTGTGTGTTTGATCCCCAGAGAAGCTTGAAACAGGGAATCTAGATTCTCTCCCTGGGTATTTGCTTGAGTGGAACTCTCACACCAACCAACAGGATTGCAGTTTATTTGTAGGATGATTTGATCTTTCACTGTGTTATTTCCAAGAAGAAATGCTGTCTGGGATATAAAGACTTAGAGACAAACTAATGTCCTGTAGAGTGCAAGTAGGATGAGGACGTGGTATGGCCAGCACTGGTGCCTGCGCACCTGCTGGGCCACCAGCTACCAAGAACCTTCCCTTGTTCCAGGAGCCCACTCTGCTTCCCATAGGGCAGTCCTGGCACATGGCAGAATCATTGCCCCTCCCCAGAGCAGCCCTCGTTCGGTGATGGAAGCAACAAATGATAGGAGTTGATGTGTCAGTGTCCTAGCTCCCTCACTCTTCTGGGATGCATGGTTTACAAACTGGCTTTCACGGTTTCCCCAAGGATGTTAGACCCCACTCACACATGGTGGTAGCTGGCTTCCTATTGTGACCTTGAGTGCCTGCCCCCTTTCTGTCTCTCTTCTCTGCAAGCTTCTGGTCACATCCTTCTCCTCCAAAATGATTTGTTCCTTAATTCCTATCTCAGGGTCTGCTTCTGTAGGACACCAAATTGAGATAAAAGTTTACTGACATTTGATTTTTTTTATGTATTAGTTGTATTTAAAAGGAAGCCTTTTAAAAATACCTGTGCCACGTGCTCTTAAGCACTTTGCCTATGTGATTCTCATCAACCCTTTCAAAACCCGAATTGAGGCACTAAATAAAATGTGTATATTTGAATTTTCTGCAAGAGTAGAAAATAAATGCTTTCAATGTTTTCTATCCTTTTTATTTTCAATGAGTTAAATTTTAAAATGGATAAATCCCTAGCAATATTAAGGTTTTTTTAAATTAGTTGTGAAACTCGATACAATCTGAGATACCAAGAGATGAAAGTGATATCTGATTTTCTCATTATTTCACCCTCTCAGTGATAGTTCATTTATGCATCAGCGTCTTTTATTAAAACTGAAGTCATTGTAGTAGTTACCACTCGCTTTTACGGAATTTTCAGTTTTATTGGTATTTTCATTATACAACTAATTCATAGTATTCCGTTTGTAAAAGAATGACACCAACTAAAGTGCGTTAAAATGCACCGTAGTACAACATGTATGGTAAGAACGAAGTTTCTTCATGAAGTCATGAAATTTAAAATCAGATTGCTTGGGTTCAGATCCTGGTTCTGACACTTTCCAACTGTGTAAACGTGGGCAATTTACTTAACCCATCTGTGCCTTCGTTTCTTCGTTTCTTGATACCTGTTCCAAAGACGTAAAGTTTCGGTGTGAATCGATGAAATCACAATCATAGGGCACTTGGAGGCGCCTGGCACCGAAGGAGAACGCGGTAAGATACCCGGTGGCTATATACTCCCCCGTTGTTAAGGCTCCGTTTGGATCACGTGATGTCAATCGCCAGCTCTTTTCCAGAGCATTTTTTCTCGCTCAGAGCTGGGTTATCCCCTGAGAAAATGTGAACAACCGTGGATCAACAATTCTGTTCGCGCGTAACTGCATTTTTGTGAGTGAATCGGAGGTTCGCAATCCTTTCTCTTTGTCCTCCTCGCCACTGATCACAGATGCAACCAAGAAGTGAAAGGCAGTCCTAGGACTGAAGCACAGCAGGAAGTCTTCCTGACATGAAATACCTTCCGGAGTCTCTGCAGGAATGGTGAGGGAAGAGAAGAGTTAATTCAGTTAGTCATCTTCCCCCAACATCTTCTTGGCCTGTAGCTCAGCATTGACATGGCAACTGGATAATCACAGGCCACCTCCCCCTCCTCCCCCTCCCCTCCGGCTCTGCCATTGTTTTAGACTGTGTTACTCATTACATAACGTGTTGCCTTTTACACGTGTATCCCTTTCATGAGTCATCTATTGACTTGATTTGTGTGGTTTTTTTTTTTTTAATCTTCTAATTCTTTGGATGGCAGATGGTAAATGTTGGACAAGATTTTTCTCATCTTAATGAAGGACCACACAACCAGAGTATTGTGCCTAGGTCATTATCATCATAAATCTTAGTGGTTTTCCTTCTATTTCCCCATGTCGAGTTTTCCCGGAAATGCAGTAGGTTTTAGGCTTGTAATCAATGTAGTCAAACAAGGTTGAAAATAAGAAACCAAGTTACAGAATTTTTCTCAAAGTTCAAAAAAGAATCCTCTAGTCTTTTTACTCTGCAGGTATTTAATGAGTAGCCATTATGTAACCAGCCCTGTCTGGGAATTTAAAGAAGGAGGAGAAGAAATGGAGAAGGATGACACAGAGGAGGAAGAGGAAAAAGAGAAGCAGACATTTCTATCCTTTCATAAACTTACAGACTTGGGGAGATAAGATGTAATTAGAGGTCAATAAATAATTAGATAGTCTAAATGGCATAGTACATTAACTAAATTCCTACCCCCATTGAGGCTTGGACTCAAATTGTAAAAGGGTTTCTCCCTTCTCTAGTCTGTGGGCTGCTGTGTGAGAACTCCACAAAGAAATCACTTCTAAAAATTCTGATTCTGGTCCTAAATCTCTAGGAAATGTTAGAAGTCATTACTTCTCCCACATTCCCTTCTCCTTCCTCTCAAAAGTACAGGTGAGAAGTGAAGTAGAAATCCCAAAAGAGTGGTAGAACTGGGTTTCAGAAAATCCATGGCCACATTCTCCTGCCTGGGCCTGAAGCCATGTCCATCACACAACTGCCGATTTTCCCCTACTCTTGGGAAATAAAGGGAATTAGCTGATTGTGATGGTTCTTTATGGCAGTAAGGACTGGTGGGTGCCTTTGAAGGAAGATAAATTTTGCTAACTATAATCAGTAGAACAAGCTGTTTCTCTTAGCTGGTTTTTTTTTTTTTTTTTTTGTCACTTTTAGAGATGAAAGGAGGCCTAATCATTGAACCATTCTCAGTTAAAGACATGGAGTTAATGTGTGGCACAACACCTATCTCTCTCTCTCCTTTTTTTTTTTTTTCCTTTTAGGGCCCTACCTGTGGCTTATGGAAGTTCTCAGTCTAGATGTCAAATCAGAGCTACAGCTGCTGGTCTATGCCACAGCCGCAGAAATGCCAGATCAGAGCCGTGTCTGCAATCTACACCACAGCTCACGGCAACACCGGATCTTTAACCCACTGATTGAGGCCAGGGATCGAACCCAAGTCCTCATGGATACTAGTTGGGTTCATTACCACTGAGCCATCATGGGAACTCCTCACAAGACACCTATTATTTTTGCCACATAAAAGTCAAGATAGATAGAACACCACTTCTCTTTGTGAGGCAATAACCTAGATGAGCACTTAACTCTGGGTCTTCACCCCTAAAATAGAGGTTCAGATCTGCTTGGGCATTTGGGGGCAAAAAAAAAAAATCTCACTAACAGAGGACCAAAAACCTATATGGGTAATATCAAAATGTGTAAAATTATACCTAGTAGAGAATAAATGAAAGACTGGTAGGGAAATCGACTGCCTCAGAGTTTCTGAGTCCTCATACTTCTGTTTCATGGCTTCATTTAGAAAATCCAAATTAGGTCCAGTTGCTCATGTTGCCAAGTGACTAAAATAAGTGTTAATAGGACCACTTAAGGGTGCTTTAAAGGAAGATGTGGTTTATGAGAGAAACTCTAAAAGACAGATGAGATTTTAATACGCAAAGATTACTATTTGGGATTAGCTTCAAAGCATACAAATAGATGGGAATTGGAATTTCTATTGAGCAGGAGATAAGGAGGCTCTTCGCCTTGGAGACAGCCCGAGACTTAAAACATGACAAAGAGGATCTTGTCAAAATTTCTCCAGAACTGATATCCTCGAGACAAACGTGGAGTCAGTTGAGAAAGGGTCTGGATGAAGCAAGTTTTGAATATCTCATTTTAAGGTTCTGATGTGACTTTGCAAGGGCCAGCCCTTCAGATGGGTGGGAAAATGACATTGGAACAAATTGACAGGGTAAAATGGGAGTTAGAGATTAAGAGATCACCATTCGGAGGGTATTGGCTGTGACCGAAAGAGCCCAGGGCTCTCTCTGGAGTTCACAGAGTAATGAGTACTGAGGGCAGATAAGAGGAAGGCAGTGGGAGGTAAAGGAAGAGACAAGTCAGAATAGTGCAGAAAAAGAAGAGGGAAAGGCTGAAGGCAAATGGGGAAATAAGGAGACCCCAAAAAACAAAGGGAAGGGGGAATTTCAAGGATTATGTTAATAATCTAAAATGTTATAAGATCAAGTTGTATGGGAGCCTAAGAGAAGCTATTGAATGATATTAAAAATGAGGAGCATTTTCAGTACGGATAGAACAAAAAGTCAGAACATGGAAAGATGAGGCAATGAGAGGTGGTCTCCATTTGAGAAGGAAAGAAGAGGAGAAGTGAAAAGCAAAGGAGAGTTTTAGGTAAAGCTAAGGAAGCTTAAGCTTCACCACCCCTCACTTGCGTGAGCCCTTGCCAAAGCCTTGGGAGGAACACTAGCAATGGACCCATAGGTTATTATGTTTGTAAAGTTTGCAATAACAAGGTACTTTTTCTTTTTTTTAACTGCAACTATTGTAAGACCATTTCCTTTCCACTTCACCTTCCCCACCTCGGTATGGAATGCAATTAAGGAGAAGCTGAATTGGAGATGTATTTAGTCTGGATTTATAGGAATCATGGTGTGCAAAGTCACATCTGGGCATAGATAAATTCCTGCTGGGTGACCAGAGGTAAGAATAGCTTTCAGAAACGGCTTCTTCCCACTCTGTGCAACATCTCAACATGAGGACATCAACATAAAATGTTACACTGCCTATTTAAATGCCCCTTTTTTACACCTCCCCCTTTTTCTGGCCTCACCTGTAGCATGCAGAAGTTCCCAAGTCTGCAATAGAACCCACACCACAGCAGTGATGCAAGCCACAACAGTGACAATGCCAGGTCCATAACTGACTGAACCACCAGGGAACTCCATGAATATTCCTTTTAAAAGGGTGTTTAAAATTTGTCACTAGGAGAAAACTTGAAATTCCCCCACTTCTTGCAACTCATATAGGAAAGAAACTTGATCAACACTTTTCTAAAGTTGATAAGAAATCTAAAATTTAATGTACCATTACCAATAACAAGTTATGACCAGATAAAAATTTTTTCCAGATTAGCTATAATAAAAACCAAAGTTCCATCAACCATGCTGGAAGAAAATCTGAATTATTTTCCTTTTCCTGATATAGAAAAATGCTATTAAAAATGTTGTGTTTTTAAATCGGCTTTAAAAAAATATGTACCTTGTCATGACAGTTTCTACTTCTAAATATATATTTACTTTTGAAGTGAATTTTGTATTCTTTTTTTTTTTTTTTGGTCTTTTTAGGGCTGCACCCATAGCATATGGTATGGGGGTCCAATCAGAGCTACAGCTGCCAGCCTACACCACAGCCACAGCAATGTCAGATCCCAGCTGCATCCACGACCTACATACACCACAGCTCATGGCAATGCCAGATCCTTAACCCACTGAGTGAGGCCAGGGATCAAACACACATCCTCATGGATTCTAGTTGGGATCATTAACTGTTGAGCCACGAAGGGAATCCCTGAATTTTGTATTTTTAAGCTTCATATTACCGAACCACAATACCTCCATGATGTACCCAGGGTTTATTTTTTTGCTGTTGAGTGTAAAGAGGGTGAATTTGAAGCAAAATAAGAGCCTGCTTACTAACTGAGACAAGAAGCATTTCCTGATTTCATCTTCATAAGAACCATTCAAATTAAATATTATTATACCTGTTGTAAATGATGGAACTGAGCCTCAGTTTCCAAGATCATTCTGCTAATAAGTGGGAGAGCTGGATTTAAAGGCAGATCTGTCCAGTGTTAGAGCCCATGGTTTTTCCATTATACTACAAGGTAAACTGGAAATGTGGATAACTAGAACAAGAATGGGGACTGCAAACACCGTAACTCACTAAAAAAATGTAGTAGCGATTATTTGTAGAAAAGTCTTTTGTTTCTTTTTCCTTTTTTTTTCCAACTGATTTTACCAGATGATAATTCCATGCAAATATACAGGTTTATCATGCCATCTCAAAACAAGAGTGTGTGTCTCTAATATTGAAATAGTCAGTGATTCTAGCCACATATTTTATTGCAGTAAATGGTAAAATAGGTCTATAATAAATACAACATCATCACATTGATAAGAGCAAATATCTGAATTGCTATTAAGAGACCTCAGGGAAGGAGATAACTGTGTTAATAAAGTTACAAGGCCTATGTCAAAAACTGGAACACTCATTGAATATCTTTCATTACAGCAAACATTTTGTCCATAGTCAATATGATGTGTGCCGATTTGGACTTCGTGGCTTGTTTCCACCTTTACTCAGTAGGCATCTGTCACTTCTCCATGGCAAGATGTCCACTGGCTGACTCCCAGGTCTTATGTAACAGGAGAAAACAGCTCAAGCAAATGCATGCCCTTCTCAAATGAGAACTTCTACTGTGTGTAGGTTTTCCTTCCAAGGTCTTCCATTATACTCAATGCTCCCACCTTACAATGGTGCTTTCAGTACTTTATGCATTTGATATTAGAATATTTCATAAAGATGGATGTGATTATTCTTTGAGGGTTGTTTAGCGTTTGCATAAAGGACAGGCTAGAAATCTGTGATGAAACTGTATTAGTGTATTCAAGTTAAATGGCAACCAGGATGCCATAGTGTGGCATTTTTCATCATGGTTTTATTTGTAGAATTTGGACCACACCTAGATGATGGGAAATAACCCATAACAGACAAGGAAGAACTTTATAGGAAGTCATTGTTATTGGGTTACATCCAATTCTTTCTAGAGATGGACTACATGTAAATTTCTGGGAAATCAAATTATCTTATAATATTTTATGCTTCCTGCATTAAACTAGATAGCATCCACTTTTAGCATGAATTTGTCAAGTTAGGGTAATTTTGAAAGCAGTTTATCAGCTTTCAAAATGCTTCATTTCCACTAATATTTTTACAAGATAGAGATAATGACCAAAGTGCTGCTCTGAGAAACAATCTATATATAGTATCTATCTGTAGCTGATTGAATGCAGAAACTTGATCTGGTTGTCTATATGGTGAATTCTTCGACTGCTCTTGTTTCTGCATTAAGATAGAACTGTGATGCGGGTGATGAAAGCTTTTGTATAAGATGAATGTTACATATCTTGACTTTGATGTATTTCGTGAGTATCTCCATGAGCATCAAGGAGAGGCAATTTACTAATCTTATTTTGATGGATTTTTTAAAATTTGCTTTCTGCGTATACAGGAAACCAATAAAATTAGACTATGCTGTAGTAACATACTTGGTTTGGTGTGAATCCGAATATAAGTGTTGACAACATTGTTTGCTTTTTTCTCAGTGGACTTTGTTCATGAATTGTATTTAAATTTTGACAGCACGTTGTCAGGCACTATCTTAACTGAATCAACCGTTTAGCTTGGTATCGACTAGTTACCCACAAGGCTTATTTTGTGAAGTTAGGGACATTAAAAAAGCCAAAAGAGAGCCAACTTAAAATGGTCATTAGGCCATAGCCCTAGTATTTATATACTTCTCGGAGCCTACTGTAAGGTTCTAAGAACTGTTATTTAAGCAAATGACTGAAGGGTGAAGTTGTGATTCAGCCACATCTGCTTGATAATCGTGATGAGATAAAGGCAAACCAGAGAACAATAGAAATGGATGTGTATGGAATGGGGGATTAATTTGTAGAATAAACTATGAAACCTATGTCCCTTAATTTTTCATCCTTCAATAGCGTTTTTTAACATTGTATCGTGGAGCATGGGATGGGGTCCAAAGAAGTAGTTGACTTCAGCGATGTGAACATTACAAGGAAGACTGGGGAAGCTACTAGAATGCAGAAGTTTTAAATATTCTCTTTCTGCCCAGATAAGGCAACGCAGAGGTTTAATTGTGGGCAGAGATGGATTTAATCATCTCTCAAAGAAGCTTTCGTGTCACTGATTCCTACCTTAGCTTTATTTAATTCCACAGATATCTCTCTTGTATTAATTTTAAGGAAGAATTGAACATTGTTATCAGAATCCATATGCATTTTGGCTTAACAAAAAAAAAAGCTTAGGCATAGAGAGATATTTAAATCCACATGTAAATATTTTAATATCATATACTATAATATTACTACAATATTAATACTATATTTTTTAACTTAATAATGAGAACAATGTGCACAGTGATTGCCTATGTCAAACTGAAGGATATAGTCAATATTCTGACAGAGTCTATCTCTCTCTGCATTTGCTTATCAAAAACCGGAAGTGCCTGTCTTGTGATTTAGGCATTTCTTCCTATTGTGAGTAACCAGAAACCTGCCACCTGGTACCGAGTTCTGGTGAGCCAAGAGAGTGTCCGCATCACAAACAAATGGTACTGGCTGAGGAACATTCTGCTGTAGCCCTGATTTTCCTGAGTTACATAAACAAGCATCTGGAGCTCAGTTTCAACAGGGTTAAAATGATCTTCTCCTGAGGTGAAGACACAACTGTAGTGGTCCTAGTGTGGGCTGGAAGAATTTCCAGACTCATAGTGAGGTGAAGAGAAAGAAGAGTTTACTGAGATAAGAAATGCTGCAGGAACAGCAGGATGCCTTCCTGGTAGTCAGAGAGGGCCAACCCCAATGGGAGCTGGCTGCTTCTTTTTATAGCCAGAGAGTAAGGGAAAGGATGGTAGGGCTTTACTGATTAGCAGGGGGGTCTGAAACTCTCCTCATTCCCAATAAGGGCCTGTTTGAGTAAGCCGTCCCTTTATCGAGAAAAGGAGAGCTCGCCAAGGCAGGCTACTTCTTTATCGAAAGAGAGCCAGGTCTACCATGAGCATCACCTCCAGATTTTGTCCGTCAGCTTCAGGTTGTGTGTTTGAGCTAAGACTCTGCGGTTTGAGTTCCCCAAGAACCTTAATGTCAATGTTCCTACATTCATCACAGATTTTCGAGAACCTTGAAAAACAGCTTTTCCACTGGTGAACAACATGTTTTCATAGATAACATCAGCTCCTGAACCAAGCAAGGAAGAAGTAGTTGGCCAACCTCTCAACTTGACAGATGAGAAAGTGGCCTTTCTGCAGGTCCAGACTGACCCTGGCTTGCCCAGTCTCCCAGCTGGTTGGTGAAAGAGCACGAAATAGGATCCAGATCTCTTACCTCTCAGTCCTCTCTCCTTTGTGACATGGTATAGCCTCGTACCTGCCGTGGAGAGTGGTGTTTCCTTTCTGAACAAACATCCAGAAACAGGGTGTTCCCGTCATGGCTCAGCTGTAATGAACCCAACTGGTATCCATGAGGATGTGGGTTTGATCCCTGGCTCCGCTTAGTGGGTTAAGGATCTGATGTTGCTGTGGCTGTGGTGTAGTCAGGCAGCTACAGCTCCTATTGGACCCCTAGCCTAGGAAACTTCATATGGCGTGGGCGTAGCCCTAAGAAGACAAAATAAATAAGTAAATAACTAAATAAATGCACACAGAAATAAATGCATGCTATCTTAAAGAAGAATGGACTAGAACTCCCCCATGCTGGACTCTCTCTGACCCCTGATCTTTACTGGCAGACCATGGCTATTTCCCTCAAAGGCAGGGTATTGCCCCATCCCAGAAGAGGTCTATTTCTGTTTTGAATGAAAGGATTTGACTTGTAAAGAAACAGTAGTTGACTTGTAAAAGAACAGTTGTGCATAGCGGCTTGTTAGCAGTTATAATGTACCTAGTGGCCCAGGCAAAACTAATCATAACATCTAGGGCAATTTCATGTCCACAAGCCACACTCTGTAAATATTTGACAGTCATAGTGTTTAGCATCAATCTGAAGTGTTCTCCAAGCAAAACAAACATGGTTACATCGCACGGTTCACACCTTCTCTTCTTCAGACACTTGTCATGGGAGAAATCTATCTTCCGGTTGTGTTGAGTGATGTGCTAATTAGAGGCAATGGAATGAGCCACACAGCTCCATGCCCTTTCCAGATCTGTGCATCTTTTATTCAAAAAATTCTCCAGTTTTTTAAATCATGATATTATGTCACAGTATATTTTAAACAAGTTTCTGCCTCCCCTTGTCACGCTCCACCCTCCCCAAAATGGTGGGAGAGTTGGGAACGGGACTGTTTGTAATTCAAGTAGACCCCACTAGAGTGCACCAAATGATCCCAAAAACTAATTTAACGTGTTTGTAACATCTCAGATTGGAATCGTCATTCTAATCATCAAGGTACGACCTCCGAGCATTTAAGTAAACAGGTGCTTTGAGAAATAGTGGCTTGGAAAATAATTAAGAACAGGACTATAAAGCATATGTTTACTGCATTCATAATTCTTCTATACTATGTGAATTTTGGCTCCAGGGAGCCAAATTTGAAAATGACATTTTTCAAAAGTAATGATCATTTTAACCTTTCTGCGTCAATAATAAACAAGCACGGCTGGCTTTCTTGGACGTGGCATACCACAGAATCCTACACTAAGAATTTGATGGGTGTCTATTTCATATTCTGATAGAATGACAAGAGGTCACATATTTTGAAAACAGAGAAAACAAGAGGCAAGTGCCAGAAAACCTGGGTGTTGAAACAGAAAGAGTGGAAGGCTAAAGCTTCTGGCGGAACACAGCATTAGAACTTGGTCTCCGGATATAGATGGTCTTCAAAGAGAAGTTAAATGTTCCCAGAGCCCCTGCAGGCCCACTGCTGGGGTTGTGACTGACAGGTGGGGCCCAGGAGGAGCAGAGGTCAGGAAGATGCTGGAACTGTGTTATCCTCTGGACTTTTAGAACCTGGAGTCGCTCTGATTGCTGCCAACAACTGCAAGCTGATGTTGGGGAACACATCAAGGCAGGACAAAGGAGGCAGACATTTGACACTTAAACTTTTTTTCTTTCTTTTCTTTTTCTTTTTTTACTCCAGCTCTGATAGGGGCTGAATCAGAGCTGCAGCTGCCAGCTTATGCCACAGCCACAGTAAAGCAGGGTACAAGCCGTATCTGTGACCTAGACCACAGCTCACGGCAACACTGGACCCTTCACCCACTCAGCGAGGCCAGGGATCGAACCTGCATTCTCATGGATATTCTGTTGGGTTCTTAACCCACTGAGCCACAACGGAAACTCTGACACTTGAACTTTTAATGCAAGACAAGGACTGGCTACTATAAAGCCCAACCTAAGAAGCATTTATCCTGCTGTGCCTCCGTCAGATCACTGAAAGCCTGCTCTGGAGGCCAAGTCTAGGCCTGGAAGCTGCTTCTCAGGAAGAGGCAGAGTGTGATCAAGACGAGCAAGTTGAAATGGGAGGAAGGACTCTGCAGCCACTTAATCCTAAGGAGTGTTTGAGAGCGCTGCCCTTGACTCCATAAAAATGCTCCTGCAGTTACATGGATGCAACACGTAAATATACCAGGTGTGAGAAAAGATAACAAGAATTTACAGAGACACTCAAGGAAATTGGAAGGATGAACATCAAAATCATAGGCTAACTTCTGGCTACCAAAGGGGAAAGGTTGGGGTGGGGGGTAAATTTGATGGTTGGGATTAATAGGTACAGGTAACTATGTATAAAGTAGATAACCAACAAGGGCCTACTGTGTAACATAAGGAACTATATTCAGTATCTTGTAATAACCTATAATGGAAAAAATATATATGTACAGAACTGAATCACTTTTCTTATACACCTGAAACTAATATAACACTGTAAATCAATTAGACTTCAATAAAAAATTTTTAAAAATATGGAAGAAAGCATAGGCCATTCAAGAGGAAGCTTGTGCCCAGACAGCTGCCATAAACTCCCTGACAAGTTTTAGGTTGTTATTTTAAAAAATAATCTTTTGGTGTTCCTGCTGTGGCTCAGCGGGTTAAGGACTCAAGTAGTCTCCATGAGGATGCAGGTTCGATCCCTGGCCTCTCTCAGTGGGTTGAGGATCCCTCATTTGCCACAAGCTACATTGTAGGTCACAGATGTGGCTCAGATCCGGTGTTGCCATGGCTGTGGCACAGGCCTCAGCTGTGGCTCCAATTCAACCCCTAACCTGGGAACTTTAATATGCTGCAAGTGAGGTCATAAAAAGAAAAAGAAAAAGAAAACAAAAGGTAGAAAATTATCTTTGAAGGGCAAAGCCAAAGAATCCATGTGTCCGGAAGTAATGACTGATCATCAAATATACTATTTCACTTTAAAGCGCTTCGGATCAGCCATGTATATAAGGAATAACTAACCAGTTTAATGCCTGTGAAGGCAAGAAAGTGACAGAGCACAGCTGTTGAACATGGTAAGATGACCACATGCATGTGGAAATACTGAAACCTAGACTATAACATGGGAAGAAAACATTTATGATCTGATAGTTGAAGGCTCTCTCTCTCTCCAACTGAGAAGAAAAAGAGAATTTAGAGAATTTAGGCCTTTAAATGTCCCGGCCATGTTTCAGAAGTGTGAATAGAATTGACTGAGAGGAGTTCCCATTGTGGCTCAGCAGTAACAAATCTGACTAGTATCCACGAGGATGTGGGTTCAATCCCTGACCTCGCTCAGTAGGTTAACAATCCGGCGTTGCCATGGGCTGTGGTGCCGGTCGCAGACTCTCCGTGGAGCCCGCCTTGCTGTGGTTGTAGGCCCGCAGTTGTGGCTCTGATTGGCCTGAGAGGCCGTAGACACCTGTCTGAGCTTTGTGGTCTGCTGGGAGCCGCAAGGACTCCACACTGGAAAGCCGGAGGTCGCAGTCAGGACAGACGTCTCCAGCTAATGGACAGAAAGCAAACAAACTAACAAGCAACTCAAGAGGCCTTGGGTGTGGGAACCTCTGCAGAGAAATCTCACGCCTGTGCCCCCAACGGAATAGGACTGGCCACAGTCAGTGGGCCTTGGCTGTGCTGGAAAAACCCTGAAATTCAGAATTATGGAGTGACACTGGGAATCTTTCTGGGCTATCTTCCTTGGGCCTGTATTTTCACAGAATGTTTGCCTTTTAGGTATTTAATCCATGTTTCAGCCATAGGAGTGCAATTACAATAGCGATTTATGAATAATGGAAGTTGAATTGTAATATGTCATAGGAGCTCTAGACAAGTTGAGAACTGGAGTGGTTTGTTTTTATTTAAAAATCAGGACAATTTTTCAAAAGATATTATTTTATTTCTGGCTAACACTTCTCCAGTCTCAGTTATTTTGCTTGTGCTTTCTTTGGCCTGCCTTGGTACTTTCTTGGTTAAAATCCTTCATAAACCAGCTGAGCTATTCAAAAAAACATACCATACCAGACTGGTTAAAAATCTTCATAAACCAGTTGTACTGTTCAAAAAACATGTTTAAAAAACCGTAATTCAAAATAAATAAATGTGCAGTATTAAAGAGCTGTCAGATCATTCTATGAAAGGCAAAAGGGAAAAGAAAACAACTACCTAAAAGTAATTTTTTTGGAGATATCTACAACATATTGTTAGATGAAAAAAGGAAACTGCCAACAGTATTTACAGTCTGACCTCATTTAAAAAGAGAGAGATGAGGAGTTCCCTTCATGGCTCAGTGGTTAATGAACCCAACTAGGAACAATGAGGATGCCGGTTCGATCTCTGGCCTCCCTCAGTGGGTTAAGGATCTGGCGTTGCTGTGAGCTGTGGTGTAGGTCGTAGACACGGCTCAGATCCCACATTGCTGTGGCTGTGGTGTAGGCCAGCAGTGTAGCTCTGATTGGACCCCTAGCCTGGGAACTTCCATATGCCTCAGGTTTGGCCCTAAAAAAAAAAAAAAAAAAAAAAAAGAGAGAGATAGAGAGAGGATAGATAAAACGATACAGAGACAGATTATACATGTACACAGTTTAAATATAAAAGGATTCATACAAATTATTTTATATTAAAAAAACATGTATAAGCACTATATTGGCAGCAGATTCTTGTTTCTTCTTTGACTTATTTGCGTTTTCCTAATTTTCTACAATTACTGTGTATGTATGTTACTTTGAAGTAAGAAAATAATAAAAGACTTATTTAAAAATAAAACGGCTCATTTTCTAATATGATTAAGGGTGCCAGAATGGGTGACTCAGTAGGGTACTGCTGGCTCTGACTGCTGTATTTTGGGAATTTTTTTTCCCTTTTTAGTGAGTCATGACAGTTTACTCAGAGGAAAGTAAGTCAAAAAGTGTAGGGCAGGCATTTTGCTGCCAGAGCTATCACTTTAGGCTCTTTTCAGAGCCTGAAAAGTACATCAAATCTGGTTAAAAGAGGCCCATGGGCCTGAGTGACCCCTCCACATGATTTTACTTTCTAAGGCCATACCCTCGGCATATGGAAGTTCCCTACCAGGGATTGACACCCAGCTGCAGTTGCGACCTCCGTCACAGCTCCAGCAATGCTGGATCCTTAAACCGCTACACCACAGTGGGGACTGCTGTGTGATTTATTTTGCACAGACGCTGCATGGCAGCCAGGCCTTGCTCCATCTCTACCCAGTCTGTCTTGACCGCCCCCTCCCGCTTTGACTAACGACTTTGTTTCTTCAGTCTTATCTCTAGCCTTGAACTCCACCTTGGCCTCCGAGGTCACACCTTGTGTCTTTCAGGCTAGCTTGCCTGCATTCTGACCGGACATTACACCTGACATCCCTTTCTGAAGATTCCTCGAGGGGTCTTTCATGTGGCAGAGGATGGGGGGGTGCAGTTCCTGGCCTGGCTAACTTTAAACAGCCTGATGCAGGATGCCAGCAATCTGCATCCAGCAGAGGGAGTCCCCAGCTGATGGAGCTACCAAAGTGATGGGGCTAGTCAGTGGTTTCTGGGGAGATCAGTCCTCAGAATCGAGGCTCCAGCTTCCAGGTTGGGTTTAGAGGACTCTCTTCAACCTCAAGGCAAGAGTCAAACAAGAGAGAGGCAGAGCCCAGGTACTTATTTTACAAAACTGTTGAGCTCAGCAGGTTAATGCAAGAAGATCTCAGGATTGGGATCAAGGAAGGCAGGCGCTCAGGCTAAGAACCAGCACCACAGGCGAGGGCCAAAGCTGGAGACCCAGTCTCAGAATGCAAATTCCACGAGAGGCAAGTTGCAACTCTGAGAAAAGGACAAGATCTTAGGGACTGAGGACCAAGTCTCCCCAGAGGGGGAATGAGGCCAAGAGTATTGGCTCAGAACCTGGAAGAGTTGAAAGAACAAGATCAGAAAGAGGCTTGGAGAGAGAGTTCACGCTGTGGTGAAGTGGGTTAAGACTCCAACTGCAGCTGCTTGGGTCACTGTGGAGGCTCGTGTTCAATCTGCTGCCTGATGCAGTGGGTTAAAGGGTCTGGCATTGCCTCACCTGCAGCGTCGGTTGGAGCTGTGGCTTGGATTTGATCCCTGGCCTGGGAACTTCCATATGCTGTGGGTATAGCCATTAGAACAAACAAGCAGACAAATGAAAAAACAATCAATTCAAGGAGATGCCATTAGAAAAGCCAAAGCCTCGTTGAAGTCCTTGCATTTGTTTTATAGTTTAATATTGTTTTGCTCTTGAATTACAAATGGAGAAAGGGCAGTATAATCTCATTGCTTGGAGTCTTGGCAATCCAAATCCATACACACTAAACAGACCCCGGGGTGTCCTGTTGCGATGTCACATGATCACACACCCCGCCTCTTTGTATGCGTGCATGCATGTCCATGCACACAGGCAAAGGAGCATGTATACAGCTAAACAAACTAACTTGAGAATTTCTTGCTGTAAAATTGTAACCTTTTAGTTCAAGGATATAGTTCTTATAAAAAGTGTAAATACTTTCTAAGCTGAGTCATACAATCAAGCCTTGTCCACCGTGGATGGTGGGAAGGGAGTATGAAGCTAGTGAGAAGGAACTAGTGGAGGAAAGCTATTGGCTTATAGTCAGGATATATGAGGCTCACAACCAAAGTTGAGCATCTTCGTGGCTGGCCTGTGACCAATACTTCATCTTCAATGTAAGTTTGATAGTTGCTGCCCTCCTGCTTAACAGAGAACTGTGCAAATGACTTTAATGGTTTCACTATGGTTTTTTAGAGCTGGTCTCAAAATAATTCTTAAAAGGAAATTAAACATGGTAATCAAGTGATGAACAGGTTTTTTTTCGCTGTAAGTAGACCGTATTACCAGCATTTTCTATTTTATAACCCATATCCAAAAAATGTCCTCAGGTTCCCTTAAGAATTAAAAGTGATTACAACTACCTACCCACAGGACTCTTACAAAGATTTTATTTGTATATAAAAGCTAAGAAGTGAGAAGGGGCATATTTTAAGGGGATGACAATAGGGAATAAGTGCAACTCAGCATTTACATATTTAGCTTCTTAATAAAAGCCATGGGTTGTGTGAGTAAAGGCATGGCAGATATTTTTCCTTTTTATTTATTTATTTTTTTACTTTTTTTTACTTTTTTATTTTTTTTAGGGCTACACCTGTGGCATATGGAAGTTCCCAGGCTAGGGGTCAAATTGGGGCTGCAACTGCTGGCCTACACCAACAGCCACAGCAATGTGAGACCTGAGCTTGGTCTGCGACTTACACCACAGCTCACAGCAATGCCAGATCCTTAACCCACTGAGCAAGGCCAGGGATTGATCTGGCGTCCTCATAGATACTTGTCAGATTCATTTCTGTTGCACCACAATGGGAACTTCCAGTTTGCCCCTTTAGGGGAAGGCCATGGCAGATAGCAAGTATCTTCAGAGGCTTTACAGTCTTGTAAGTGTTGGTATTTTTGTTATCAGAAAAGTAGGTATTTCTCATGGAATAAGTCTGGACACTGAAAAAGCCTGGACAACCCTAGAAAATGACCACTTCTGTTTAAATCACAGACCTCTGCTGAATAGATATGCAGCCTTGAAAAGAAAAAACACCTCTAGGCATCTATTTCCTCATCTGTAAAACAGGGATAATAATTGTTCATACCTCAGAAGATTATTGAAAGGATTAAATGAGCTAGGAGTCATAAAGTGTTTTACAAGAGTGCCTGGCATAGTAGGTATTTAATAAATCTTGGACATTCTTAATATCAAACATACCCCAACAGAGATAGCAAACTGTTGGCCTGTGTACTACCACATCCTGTGACAAGGGCACGCTCTTCTACTGAACTCAGACACAAGCTCAAAAAGCTTCTAAAAATAGTGCCCCAGTCGGCCAGTACATAATGACCCAGATCAACCCTACATCAAAAGAGTGGGCAACTAGAAATAGTGCTCAAACAAGAGCACACCCCCCAGGAGTTCCTCTGTGGCTCAGTGGGTTAAGGATCTGGTGTTGTCACTGCTGTGGCTCATGTTGCTGCTGTGTCTCAGGTTCGATCCCTGACTTAGGAACTTCCACATGCCTTGGGGTTCGGCCAAGAACAAACAATAAAACTCACAGAGCACACCCTCAAAATGCATTGTAGGCATTTGTGGTGGTTTTCTTTCTACACTGTGGGAGGTGAGTTACCTGACAGAAACAGAGAAAGCAGGCTCTATTTGACAGGCTCTGACACACGGAACTCCCATTTTGGTGGGAGATCCAAGTGCCTACGGTGATGGTGTACAATGCCTCCCCTGAATACGTCTGCACCTGATACTCCACAGAGGTTTTGTCTGTAAAGTCATCTCCTGCAGCTTTGCCTCTTCCAACTCCCTTCATTACACGAAGCTTATTTTAAATCAAACCTGGAAAGAAAAGCACCAGACTTTGCACCCAGGGCGTTAAACAATTCTCCTCAGTTCTCAGGAGAATTAGCTGCTACCCCTAAGATCTTAGAAGCCCAGATGGGTTACCTGTACTTATGGGCTGAAGTTCCTTCAGCATTTACCATGTAATGGTACTAGGGTTATGCCTGAAGTAATGGCGAAAGTTATGTGATGTGGTTCTTATCTTTGGGAAGGAAATTTCCATAGGTGAGAAAGTTACATAGACAGGTACGTATAACCCATGGTACTAAAAACATGACAGGTTGGATGTTGGACACATTGTCAAATAGATCCAAACACGAAGGAAAAAAAGATTCAGTGCATTTCCCAGAAACACCTAAGTTAGCTGCAGGGTTGAGGCTGGAGATAAATATTCCTGCTTCCCAATTCACTGTTCTTGCCCCAACGAGACCGAATAATAATTGAATACCTTGGGTTTATATTTATGTGCTGTCTTAGGCTGCAAACACAACTCTTACATAAACAAGCTCCCTTTTCCTAAAACAATGGTGCTGCTCCTTTCTGGTTTTGTTTGCTGAGTCATGGGTGTCTAAACTCAACGCTAAGTGCTTTAGTAAAAGCATCAGTGATAAGGAGAAGCAGCAGTAAGTCACCCTGAGTTTCTGGAAGGAAAAATTATAAATTGTTGCTTTTTAGGACCACCCCCACAGCATATGGAAATCCCTAGGCCAGGGGTGGAATCCGAGCTGCAGCCGCCGGCCTATGCCACAGTCACAGCAATGCAGGATCTGAGCCACATCTGTGACCTATACCACAGCTCATGGCAATGCCCGATCCTTAACCCACTGAGCAGGGCCAGGGATCAAACCCATGTTCTCAGGGATACTAATCACGTTTGTTACCATTGAGCCACAATGGAAACTCCAGAAAAATTATAAATTTTAAGGATGGCCATCTGATACACAGTTTCTGCCACTTAATGGTTTTTCAGTTATTCACGTGCTTGGTGTTCAACCTTTACATCTAAGTGTGAAGAGCGCAAAAGGTGGAAATGAACAAACGCCCAGGACCAGGCTGACAGCCTAGCAGTGTAAGGGACTGTGACACAGGAAGAGAATGTTATGTTTCCTTGAACTGACAAAAGGAATATTTACAATTAGCACTGAATTTTTGAGTATGGTAACACACTTGCAAAATACTTACACAACCTTACCTAGAAGCAAGGAATAGAGGGGGAAAAAAAATCAATATACTGCCTGCTTGGGCTTCACCATGGTGAGCATTGGTTCAAAAATCAAAGTGCTTTCTATAGAGGAGTTGTTAGGGGGGGAGTTAAAATTAGATTAGGCATTTGAGGACTGAACAAGAGAAAGAAATGTCATGCAGGTAGATTAAAAATATTTGATTAAAGTTCAAGGTAGGGAGCCTTCAGCCTTGCTTTTCAGTAGAAACCTAAAAACATCTTAACAAAAGTTCTTGAATCCTCTTGATAATCCTCTTGATTATCCTTCAGTCAGTGAACTTAAGGCTGGGAAAGAAACAAACACCTTCTTTCTTCAACCTGAAGGAAGAGTCATCTTAGGGAAAGGACACATTCGAAAGCTCAAATAAGGGGAATAATTTATGATTTGTTCGTCTCTGGAGAAGATGAATTCTATCTGTGAAAACTGATTTACCCACTGGTTAAAAAAATATTGTTTCTCTTCTCTTGAATCACAAACAACTACAGTTTTTTTTTTGTTGTCGTTCCCCTTCTCACAGCACTAAGGATTCTGACATGGCATATACTGCATACCAAATGGAACAGAGTGCACCAAAGAGAATCAACACTCAGATATTACCTTCAGGTGGTGGTTTGGGAGAAAGCACAAAACAGCACATCATTAAATATTCAGCACGTTTCCTTGTCTTGCTTTGTCAGGAATGGAGTCCTGCATTGGAGGGTACTCAGAGTGTAAAGTTGGTGTGTTTTCCCTAATAACACACCTGTTCTCTAAATAGAGCTGGCTTCTATTTAAGGAGAGACAGACTGATGTCATATCCTGCTATAAATTCCTTGTTTCTCTGAGTGGTGTTACAGTGCATTGCTATGGCAAGCAAGTGACAGCAGGTCCAGGAAAGTTTGAGTCGGTGCATTAACCCTTTTTAGTCCGAGTTTCTTGTGACTGAAATCAGCAGAACTGGGTGTTCTCATTGTGGCTCAGCGAAAAGGAATCTGAGTAGTATCCATGAGGATTCATGTTGGATCCCTGGCTTCGCTCAGTGGGTTAAGGATCCGGTGTTGCTGTGAGCTGTGGTCTAGGTCACAGTCACAGCTTGGATCCCAAGTTGCTGTGGCTGTGGTGTAGGCTGGCAGCTGCAGCTCCAATTTGACCCCTAGCCTGGGAGCCTCCATATGCTGCAGGTGCGGCCCTCAAAAGACAAAAAGAAAAAAAAATCAGTAGAACTGTTATTGTGCATATTGAAAAGTTGCTTTTCTAAAATTCCGTAAGGGAGTTCCCTGGTGGCTCAGTGGGTTAAGGATCACACACTGTCACCACTGTGGCTCAGGTTACTGCTATGACTGTGGGTTTGATTCTCTGGAGGGAAAGTGGTTCTTGTACACTGTTGATGGGAATTTATATTGATGCAGCCACTATGAAAAACAGAATGCAGACTCCTCAAAAAATTAAAAATAGAACTACCACATGTCCCAGCAACTCCACTTCTGGGTACATATTCCAAGGAAATGAAAACAGGATCTCAAAGAGATCATGGAAACAAGAGTAGAGGAGTTCCCTTTGTGGCTCATGGGGTTAAGGACTCCACATAGCCTCCATAAGGATCCAGGTTTGATCCCTGGTCTTGCTCAGTGGGTTAAGAATTTGGTGTTGCTGTGGCATAGGCTGGCAGCTGCAGCTCCAATTCGGTCCCTAGTCCGGGAACTTGCATATGCTGCATCTTTAAAAAGCAAAAGGAAAAAAAAAGAGGAAATAAACGGAGTAGAAAAGTGGTTGCCAGGGGCTGGAGGTAGGGAAAATAGGGAGAGGGCAGTAAAAGTGTACAAACGTTCAGCTACAAAATAAACAGGTTCTGAGAATCTAATGATCTGAGGGCACGACGTGCTGATAACAGTTGATAATGCTGTATTACATACTTGAAATTTGCTAAGAGGTTAGAACTTAAATGTTCCTACCCCCCAAAAAACAAAGAGATGAATATTTGAAGTGATGATGTGTCAATGAACTTGATGGAGGAAATCTACAACGCGGGGTTGTATCAAATCACCAGGACGAACACTTTAAATATCTTATAAATTTATCTGCCACTTATACCTCAATAAAGCTGAAAAAACACATGTGGAATTCCCCCAGGGATTTGCTAGATTTTTGCATGGCACACGCATCACTCTAGTTAGCGGTTTCCAGCTTTTGCTTTTCATAATGAAAGAATTCAAGAATTAAATGTGATTCTTCCTCATTTATCAAGTCAAAAACCACCCTTCTTGGAAATTTTGGGCCTCTCCATACTTCCCCTTGTGCCCCACCCCCCACAAGAGAGTAACTCCGTGGCAGCTATTACATAGCTAATGAATCTATGCCAACATCTAACATTTTGTCATAAGCTCTCAATTATTTCCTAACAATTTTTTTTGAATATTAGCCATTCTGTCAACTACAAGCAAATTATTACTTCCTTCTATTAGTTTTTGGAGTTTAACATAAGCATATTAATTGCTGTTTCCAACTAGAAACTGAAACTATTCTGGAAGTTCTTATAAGACATTCTTTCAAGACATTCCTTTTGATAAATCCGTAAAGTAGGAGAAAAGAGTTCTCTTTTTTGGCATTATGGCATAAGGTCACAATGTCAATTTTGCCACAAGAAAGCAATCATTGATACAGAATTAGAAAAAAAAAATCTTTGTCTTGCATTCATTATTTTACAAATTTTCTCTGAAAGCGTTTATATTTAATCCCTGCCTTTTTTTTTTTTTTTTTTGGTTTTTAGGGCCGCACCCGAGGCATACGAAAGTTCCCAGGTAAGGGTGGAATTGGAGCTACAGCTGCCGGCCTACACCACAGCCACAACAATGCCAGATTTGAGCCAGGCCTGCGACCTAAACCACAGCTCACAGCAATGCCAGATCCCTGACCTGCTAAGCGAAGCCAGGGATCAAACCCGCATCCCTGCAGATACTAGTCAGATTCATTTCCACTGAGCCATGATGGGAACTTCCCGTCCATGCCTATTTCAAAAACATTTAGTAATCAATTTCCTAAAGCCAAAACTATTTCTCGATGGCATTTATTTTTTGTTATTGAAGTCTGGCTTTTATGAATTATATCTACAGTTCAGCAGAGTATTTAACATTTTTAATCTCCTTAATTAATTTCATCGTATTAGCTCTAGGATTCACAGTGTTTCCTTAGACCTCTGTTTATTTGTACACAATTCACAGTGACCATGCAGCAGGGTAGTGTCCAGGATGAGCCCACAGAGGAAGGAGATGTTGGGGACTGAACCCCAGGGTCTGGGCTAGAGGGAAGGGGGAGGGGCTTCTTTGTTAGTTTCTGGCAAGGAGGAAATCCTGAAGCAAGCAGAGAAGTCTAGGGAAGACGGAAGCTGGCGGTCTAAACAAGTCTTACTTGCTCTTTCGCTTTCTTTCCCTCCTATGATTCTGATCACCAACCCCAACGTGTGAGAGCTTTTCCCACTGTCAAGCCATTCTCCAACACCAGCTGGGTGTCCTATAACTTATTCTGACACTGTCTACCCGGAAACAGCATCAGATCCTGCAGGCAAAGGGCTCAGTCCCTCAAAACAGCCACATCCCACCCTGTTCGCCAGTTTAGTCCAGGTTGTCACCCTTTCTTCTGAACAACTGGCTATAGATCAGAGACCTCATGACCCCTCCTTTGATTAACTTGATAGAGCAGTTCACAGAACTCAGAGAAATATTTTACAAGATGACCAATTTTTTTAAGGGCCAGAAATAGAATAAAGACTATATATATATATTTTTTTTCTTTTCTTTTTGACTGGCAGGTGGAATTTCCTTGGCCAGGGACTGAACCCACACCACAGCTGCAACCCAGGCTGCTGCAGTGACAACGCCAGATCCTTAACCTGCTGTGCCACAAGGGAAGTCCCTAAAATATATATTTCTTTTTAAAAATCACATCACACTTCTTCTCCTCTCCTCCTCTCTCTCTGCCTATTTCAGTTTAGACTCTTTTCCTTATAAGGAATAGAACTCAGATTCTTTACAATAAAGATTTGACATTAGAATACAGCAAACACTGGAAGTAATAGGAACCACAGTAGCCTGTCTGTCTGTATGACCTCGCTCATGACCATGACGTCTGTTTTTCTTTGTGTATCTGTTGTATTTGCATCTCTCTAATAACTGACTTCTCATTGCTATTCTTTTCTGCTTTCTCCATGCCTGTGTTTTGACTCTACGTCATGCCTTCAGCCCCAGTTTCCTTCCTAATTCACTCAGTTTCTCATTCCCAACGCTGATGCCCCAACAGCAACCTCCCAGGGTCCTGGGCACCGGAATCCACTTTGGCTGAGAGATGCATACGCTACCAGGAAGGACCGTGAGTCAGACCAAGTATGGGCTGAGCAAGATGACTGGCCAGGGACAACCCAACCACTGACCCCGTTCCCGTAAAACCTGAGACTGTGGGCCTTGTGACAGAGCAGTTCTTCTGAGTTTCCTTTATCCTGCTGTTCCCTGCCCAGGCACTTCTTCCCCATAAAGTCTCATTCTTTGACAGCACGTGTGTCTCCTCAGACAATCCATTTCTGGGTGTTAGAAAAGAGCCCATTCTCTAGCCCTGGAAGCGGCCACGCTATGTGCAGCAACAGCAAGGGTAGGGCCGATAATCATTGGGACTGCTTCCTTTGAAGGCCCCTCCAGCCTGTCTTACCTGTATGAACTCTCCTATCTGCAATAAAGAAAATTACTCTTCAGGAATGATAAGTATATAAATTCTTCAGAATCATTAGCAATCTCCCCGCCCCAAAAGTAATAACTTATGAAAAATGGTTACTGTATTCTTCAAGCATAGCTTGATATTCAGCCATGACTCTCTGCCAACAAATTTTTTGTCTTCATATTGGACCAGGAGGGAACAAGAGAGTGGGTCCTTGTTTCGAGTTTTATCCTAGAATGGCCTCAAGGGGCACATACAACTTTGGGTTCAAGCTATACCCCTGTCTCCTAAGGCATTTCACCTCAAAAGTCTGAGCAAAGTATGTCTGGTTTACTTCCAGAAAGGAAGCAAATCTGTGTGTGAATTCAGGTCACCGGATGAGGAGGGCACAGAAGGAAGATCAATGGCAGAACACACCAGCCTCGGCTGCAGGGTGACTTGGACTGTGGGGCAGGGCAGGGTATCAACATATCCAAGGGGCTGAACAAACGCTTCACGATTCCACCAAAGTGCAGTTGGGAACAGTTTAAGGAACACTTTAACGTGGTTTCGAGCAGCTGGGAGACAGAAAATTCCAGGAGGGTGATATCAGGGCCAGGGGTTTTCTGTTTGGGCTGAGGCTATTCCTAGGCTACCAAGAAGGCAAGGTTGCAAATCTTGGCCTAGAGGTCAGGGCATGGACATCAAGTTGCACGTGGAATTCCTGCAGGTGACCACACCGGACTCCCCTAGACACTTGGTAAACAATCGCTGCCTTGGCTACTCTGAGAGGGGACTACTGGGTGGCCAAGGACAGTTACCAAAAGGCTTTCTGCAGTTTCACTTAGGTTTCCTTCTGCCTCCAGCTTCCAGAAGACCAGATGTTTCCCCCAAAGAGACCGTGATCCTTTGGACTCTCCCCCGTGGCTCAGTCAGCTCCATAGAACACACGATCAGTACTCCACAGAAGGCAGGCAGGTGACAGCTACACGAATCTATAGCACTACGTAGCTTTTGACATAAACTGATACATGGGATGGCATTTTAGGGCCTTTTCGGAAGCCCTCTCCTAGGTCTCTCGTGTGACAACCTTCATTGCAAACCGGAGCCGCTTGTCTCAGCTTCCCGGTTCAGGAGAAAGTGAAACCCCTTCTGTTTGAGTTCACCCCTGATTCCTGGTCACACCCATTGCTTGAATCCATTTGAACTGTAACTTAATTTGCTCATAAAATTATCACAGATTACATATCCCTGGCTCAGAAACTCAGCATCACCCAGGCTCTGAGCACTTCTTCCTGTTCTAAAGCCTTCTGTAAAAGTGCCCAAGTTTTCTTCCAGTTTTCCCTGTGATTTTATTTTTCCACCTCCTGGTGTCCCCTCAGTCCCCAGGAAGGCCCCTCTCCCGGGCTTGCATCTCGTAGGTAATTTCCCCTTAGCAACCCAGGCATCAGCGTCACGGCACCTCTGCAGACTGACCTCAGTGCTTTATTCTCTGCCCTTTTGAATTGTTTTACTATCTGGTCTTACCTTGATTCTGCTGGAGGATGGGCATTTATTTTCTTCCATGTACTTAAGCTGTACTGACAGAACAGATGAGAATCATGGAGGTCTAAGGAGCTGAAACAGAAGTATAGAAGAGTCAAAGCTGTCAGAGAGAGAGAGAGAGAGAGAGAAGTAAGACAGAGATTCTGTCGGAAATTTCCCACCTGCTGTAGTAGTTCATGCTTTTCAAGTCACGTAATACATTGCCAAGTGAAGGGAGGCTGTGATTTTCCCCTTATTCCTATAGCAGACAGTGATACCTTTTTTTTTTTTGCAAACCTGGATAATCTACTTATTTATTTCTCTACTCCTCCCCTTCAGAGGACCACGCTCATCTCTGTCTGAAACAAAACTCTCAGTTCAACAGCCCTGCCATTTCGTGTGTTTAATTACAATGCTTATTTTTACCAACACCCAGTAGCCTCTCCGTGAAGGCACATTTTTAGAAGTCTAACAAATAAGCAAATTCACCCTCAAATCGCAGACGCAGCTATCCAGTTTTGTTTTGTACACCAGGGAATGAGCACTTACACCTACACACCACTTTCCCCCCATTTCATCTACTTAAATGCGTTTTCTGGAGAAATGACATGCAATTTCTAATTTTTTTGAACCAGAGTGAAAACTTCTGCCTTGTGTCTTTACGTGAATACCCTGTGGAAATCTTCGGTAATTATATTCCATTTTTCTTTCATGCTTTAAAATGGCTTTATAACTGAGCAAAGAAGCAAAAAATATTTGTGCAGCCAGAGGCAGGCTGGAGAATAGCTAGAAAGCTATCGTGGTAACCAGCACATTTGGGAAGTGCTCAGATGGCTTCACTGGTGAATTCTTCCCACAGTTAAGGGAGAAGTCACGCTAAAAATATCCAGATTTTTAAAGAGTTTAGAGAAACAGGAAACATTTCCCAACTTGTTTGTGATGTCAACTTAACCTGGATCATAAAACCTGACAAGGACATCTTAAGAAGAGTAATTTACAGCCCAATCTATCTCATGAACATAGACATAAGAAATCTTTTTTTTTTTTTTTGCCACCTTGTAACGTATGAAAGTTCCCAGTCTAGGGATGAGATCTGAGCCACAGTTGCGACCTATGCCACAGCTGCTGCAACAGCGGATCCCTTAACCTGCTGTGCCAGGCCAGGGATCGAACCCGTATCCTGGCACTGCAAAGACACTGCCAATCCCATTGTGCCACAGTGGGAACTCCACATGCAAGAAATCTTTTAATTAAGTGCTTGGATATCCATAGGGAAAAAAAATGAACTTTGACCCTTCATTCATACAAACTCCACATGGATGGTGTATTTACATGTAAAAAGCATTAAAAATACTAAACCTGGGTGAAGAAAACAGGGACTATTTAATGGCCATGGGGTATTTCTTAAACAGAATATCACTACTCATGAAGAACAAAAGTGATAAATCAGACTTTATTAAATTAAGAAATTCTCTTTATCAAAAGACAAACTAAGTGAAATGGCAGGTCACAGAGAAAAGTTTTTCAGTACGTATATTCCATATAGGACTTGTATCCAAAATACTTAAGAATTACTGTAGCTCAATAAGGAAAAGGTGAACAACCTGATTTTTAAATGAGCAAAATCTTGAACAGGCATTTCATAAAAAAGGACACCTATAATGTCCAAAAAGACGTTGAAATAAGCACTCAGCATCAAAAGTCAGTAGGGGAGTTCCCTTGTGGCACAGGGGGTTAAGGCTCTGATGTTGTCACTATAGCGGTTTGGGTCACTGCTGTGGTGAGTGTTGGATCACTGGTCTGGGAATTTGCACATGCCATGGGCACGGCCAAAGGGGGGGAAAAACCGGTAGAACATGTACACACTACGACATATAAAATAGATAATTAACAAGTATAGCACAGGGAACTATCTTCATGTCTTGTAATAACCTCTAGTGCAAAAGAATCTGAAAAAGAATATTCATATATCCAATATATAATTGAATCACTTTGCTATGCACCTGAAACTAAAACAACATTGTAAGTTAACTATACTTCAATTAAAAAGTGGTTTTAAAAAATGCATTCTGAAAAAAGAAAAGGAATAAAAAGAAAGGAAAAAAGCCAATGGGAAGGTACAAGTTAAAACCGCAGTGAGGTATCATGACACATCTTGCCAGAATAGCTATAATTTTTTTTAATGATATGATAGGTCAGAGAGGGTGAGAAACAACTGGAATTCTCATACGTTGCTGTTGGGAACAACTGTTTTGGAAAATTGATTGGAAATATCTGTTAAAAGAAAACATGCAAAATCCCTACAACTCAGCCATTCTACTTCTACATGTCTACACCAAAGAAATGAGTGTAGACATGTATACTCTAATAAGACACAGATCAGAACTATCATAGTACTGTTGCATATAATAGCCCCCAACTAGAGGCAACCCAAATGTCTATCAACAGAAAATGGGTAATTTATGGCATAATTGATGTTTATACTATAGAGCGTTTTACAGCAATAATGAGGGATGAACTAGTAGATATGCAACGACAGGGCTAATGGAGCAGAAAGAGTGCTGAACTTAACAAGCTGGCACAAAAGAGTACATCCTGTATTCTTCCATTTTCCGAAGTTCAAAGAGAGGCAAAACTAATCTATGATGATAGAATTTTCTTTTTAAAAAACACCCTAGTGATTCTAACATGCACTTAAACACCCATGAGGTAACCGAGGTCCCAGAAAGTGAGGGGATTTGGCCAGGTTTTCTTATTCCACCAGCATTTGAGTCTATGGGCCACACGTGGGTCTTGAATCTTCAGTTGTTTATACTGTTTCCAACAAACCCCCTCTATGCAGATTCATTCCGTGGGCTGCCTGAGAAATCACTTTCATTTAAGAGTGAGTGATTATTACGGATTCTTTTCCCATGAAAACCTTCTTAGATCATTGCTGTTACTTTAAAATGGCAAGCACATAAGAGTATCCATCAAGATGAAGGAAGTGATATATGTGTCTCTCAGGTGTCATTTTATATCTCTAGCTGATACTAGTTAAACTGGTTAAACGTTCTGATATCAGCGTTTACTTCCTTTTTTGGTTTTAACTTTTTGTTCTTTTTTTAAAAAATGAAATACAGTTGATGTGCAATGCTGTCGTTGTACAAAATGTTAGCTTTGTAACAAAATGTTAGTTTCAGGTGTACTCCATGGCGATGTGACATTCGCATTCATTATGAAATCATCACCACAATAGGTTTAGTGACCCTCTGTCCCCATATAAAGTTATTGTAATTCTTGACCATATTCCTTAGGCTGTATATTACTTCCCTGGACTTATTTATTGTATAACTGGAGGTTTGTTCCTCTTTCTATTCATTTTTTAAATCACTTAGGTAAATTCGGAAAAGGCCTAGGAAAAGGAGAATTTCCATCTCTATCAGGGGACTGAGAAACATAGTTTTCGGTCCATTACAAAATGCTTGTTCATTCAGAGCCTTCGTTCTACATGACAAAATGATAAAGGCAGAAAAATGCTCATACTCTCTGTTTTTGGCAGGAGCAATGCTAAATGCCCTCAGATTGATAATATTTGAGTGTTGCCAATGTAAACGAGATGTATTGTCACTTTGCACACCTGGTTATTAGCAATCATGGCAAATACCTCAATGAAAGCCATTTGACACATTTATGTGTGAAAGGATTTGAATATTCACAGCCGAAATTCACAAATGTAGATGCAGCTAACTTCCAGAAAACCACAGGGAAGATAGGAAAATAAGGAAGACTAGTAAGACCATAATCAGCTTTGTTGAAACAAGTTGTATTAGTGGACGGAACTCCTCAATTTTTGACTTTTCTGAAATCTTTAGCCCCTTCTAAACTCCTCCTTCTCCTCTTCCCTCCTTCTTTTTTGTCTGCCAGTGTTATCACCCATACGAAATGCTCTGTGGACCTAGAAATAGGTTTCCTTATTAGTTTATCTGAATCTCAACTCATTTTTCTGTTAGTGGGGATGCTGGTTCTTATGGCTTTCCTTCATCTTCAGGTATATCAGTGGTATAAGTAATAGCCATACAATGCCATTTGCTTTTTTTTTTTTTCATTTAGAAAGATGTATTGGACTATAGTTGACTTACAAAGTTGTGTTAGTTTCAGGCGTACAGCAAAGTAAATCAGTTATACATATACATATAGCCATTCCTCTTCAGATTCTTTTCCTATATAGGTTATTACAGAGTATTGAATAGAGTTCCCTGAGCTATACAGTAGTTCCTTGTTACTTATCTATTTTATTTTATTTTATTTTATTTTATTTTATTTTTTGTCTTTTTGCCTTTATGTAGAGCCGCACCCGCGGCATATGGAGGTTCCCAAGCTAGTGGTCTAACAGGAGCTGTAGCTGCCGTCCTACACCACAGCCACGGCAACACGGGATCCAAGCCGCCTCTGTGACCTACACCACAGCTCACGGCAATGCTGGATCCTTAACCCACTGAGCAAGGCCAGGGATCGAACCCGCAACCTCATGGTTCTTAGTCGGATTTGTTAAGCACTGAGCCACGAAGGGAACTCCTATTTTATTTTATTTTATTTTATTTTACTTTATATTTTACTTGTCTTTTAGGGCCTTGCCCGTGGCATATGCAGGTTCGCAGGCTAGGGGTCAAATCAGAGCTGTAACTGCCAGCCTATGCCACAGGCACAGCCATAGCAATGCTGGATCTGAGCCAAGTCTGCGACCCACACCACAGCTCACTGCAATGCTGGATCCTTAACCTACTGAGCAAGGCCAAGGATTGAACCCACATCCTCATGGATGCTAGTCAGCTTGTTAACTGCTGAGCCACGATGGGAACTCCTCTATTTTATATATAAGTAGTGTATACATGTCAATCCCAACCTCTCAGTTTATCCCTCCCCTCTGTATTTCCCCTTTTGTAACCAGAAGTTTGGCTTCAAAATCTTTGAGTCTGTTTCTGTTCTGTAAGTTCCTTTGTATCACTTTTTTAATTAGATACTACATATTAATGATCTCACATGATGTTTGTCTTTATTTGACTTCCTTCACTTAGTATGACAATTTCTAGGTCTATTCATGTTCCTGCAAATGGCATTATTTTTTATGCCTGGGTAATATTCCATTGTATATTTGTATCACATCTTTTTTATCCAATCCTCTGTCGATTGACATTTAGGTTGCTTCAGTGTCTTGGCTGTTGTAAATAGTGTTCAAGGCCATTTTCTCTATAGTTGCTTCTCGACATGCGTAATAAGTCACACCTGTTAGTGACTTCCCTTCCAGTCAACCATTCTAGTTCATAGCCAGAACCAAGGGCTCTCTACTCACCTACCACCAGTATCAGAGCCCTCATTGCTAGCTAGGCAGCGAGTCATCCAGCTCCAAAGCTCCATCATATAGCCTGTGTTCTTGGACCACTGTAGGTACTGTCTTGGGTTGGCTACTCTGGAGGCAACAATCCACACACGTGTAAGAGAGGGACAGGCACAGACGGAGCATAGGGAAACATCAGACTGTGATACAGGATGACAAAGCCTCAACCAATGCCCCAGGTGAAACTTCATACTCCCCCCAGCAACAGTCACAGGATGTGAGCCTCTGAGAATGATGCATCTGGAGGGAGGGGCCATCTCAGCTGAGGTTAACCTAGAAGGTGCTGACAGCTCAGCTCAGGCAATGAGTCCCTCCTGGAAGGGCCACTGTTTCCATCACAGCGAGGCAGGCAAGAGGACAGAATGCAGATTAGGTCAGATCTGAAAAGAATCCAAGCCTCCAAAATCTCCCCAGATTTCCCTTGAAAGACTATAGGTTTCATTGAGGCTGGATCTTAATTTTCAGTCCAGCATGTGGGCCAAAACATCTCCATTTACTTTGGAAAATTCTCCCACATCTCACTGACCTAAATACTTAGTGCACTGTGCGGCTCTGGGAGGGCTTTTTTGATAGTACTTGTGAGAGAGATTTCAAGTTGGGTTTTCAAGAAACAGCGCGTGTGAAAAAAAAGTTTTGGAGGGAAATGATGTAACTCTAAAAGAGATTTAATATCAGCAGGGGAAAAAGGCTTAGGAAGAAAGGGAACTCATGGAATCCCATTGAAATATGTTTGACCTTAGGCCCTGCTTTAGATATTAAGTTCTGAGCTTATGAAGTTTGGCCCAGATTCTAGGGATCTAGGGGTCATTTTCCAGAAACCTCTTTAGCCTCACCCTACCTCCCTGAATCCAGACCAGGTTCCTATGAACCTGTAATTTAAATTCTGTCCTAGCCATGTAAAAGGTTGAACCACTGCCACTAAACCTACGTGACAGTTTAAAAAACTGTATTTAGGGATATTAATCCCCTTCTCGTTCTTGAGAATATTCTTTGGCCTCATCACCAAACTGGGCACCCTGTTACCACTAAGCTTTCCCCTCCCACTAACCCGTTGAGCAGCCTAAAGGGAAAAACGGTCCTCCAGGCAGAGCATGGATGTTACCTAAGGATACCCAAGCTTTTCTGGGAACTAATTTGAAATCAGTTTCCTATGCATTAGGCTTCACAAGGCCACACTGTGTGCTTCTGCTGTCTGACCAGTGAGGATATTTTCAGTCACAGTTTCAACACCAGGAATGCTCAGCCGTTGTTTTTGATTGCCTTATCAACTATCAGATAAAATTCCTTTGTTTCTCTGCTGGCTAATAAGAATCACATCAAATGTATTTTTTTCTTTGTGATTTTTTAAAATCAAGGCATAGCTGACAGACAACATTACATTAGTTTCAGGTGTACAGCAGAATGTTTCATTAGTTGTAAATATCATGACGTGATCACCAGAGTAAGTAGCGTTAGCATCCATCACTACACATAGTTACAGAGCTTTTCTTGTCCCCGTGATGAGAATGTTTAAGATCTATTCTCTTAGTAACTTTCAAGTACACAATGGCACGCAGAATTTCCTGGGCCAGGAATCCAATCACAGCAATGACCAGAGCTGCTGTAGGGACAACGCCAGATCCTTAACCCAGTGAGACACAAGGGAACTCCATAATATAATATTATTAACTATAGTCACCGTGCTGTATATTATATCTCCATATCTTATTTATTTTGTAACTGGACGTTTCCCCTTAAAATATATTTCTTGAAGTGGAAACAAAAAATAGTTTACTATTATAAATTTGAAGCTTGTGTCATTAATCAGTAATCCAAACACTATGGTTTGATCCTATCACTGATGTCAAAATGGAACATCCGGAGTTCCCTGGTGTCTCAGCAGTTTAAAGACTGAGCATTGTCACTGCTGTGGTATGGGTTTGATCCCTGTCTTGGGAATTTTGTATGCCACAGGCATGGCCAGAAAAAAAAAAAGGAACATCCACCTGAATGTCAGAGTTTACATCCCATTCGGAAAAAGTATGGAGGACTTCTTAGGGCCTTTCTTGAGGTCGATGTCTGGTAATGAAAATAAGTGTTCTCCTTCAATACTAAAAGTATTCTTGGAACTCTTCCTTTTGTTCAATTAACTTGATTAGGAAAAATTCAGATGTAATATTTCCTCTTTAATTCGTACCACTCAAAACTTTCTTCAAGCAAATCAAGGCTAACATTTTGCTCTCAGTTCAGAGTTACGTGACAGTATCCAAATTCTTCTCCCTTTCTCTTATTGCTCCTCCTTTTTTTTTTTTTGCCTCAAATCATAGCGTAACTCCTCCAGAGAGATAAACCTCGTTTTCTCTCACCTTCATTGCCTGGCATGCATCCAGTAGATAAAATGGTCCCCAGTGCCTGGATGAGTGGGACAATTAAATCTAATTTTACAACATGGTGGGGCTGAAGCTGTATCACATATCAGCCTGACAGGCCTATTTAATTAGTTCCGGTGAAAAGTCAGGAGAGGGATGCAATGTCAATAAAATAGAACTCAGTCAGCAAAAGTGACTCATGTCAGCATGTCAGCATATAATTACGCATCCTCCTCCTCCACTCTCACCATTCAACCATTTTTAGACACTGATGGTCACCATCTGGCAGTTGTCTCTCCCACCTCTGCCCTCCAGCCAAAGGACGCAAGTTGATAAAACTGTTAGTGGGGAAAGACTAAAGGAATGACCCTTTGAGGCATAACTAGCCCTACATCCCACGCCTCTTTAGGCATCATCTTAATAGTATTGGATGAAACCATAGGCTGCCGGGGACCTCAGAGTTCTCTAGAGACCTGTTACTAAAAATAAATGTTAGCTCTAGGGAACAGATTTGTGGTCGCCAAGGGGTAGGGGGTGTGGGGGAGAGAAGGATTAGGAGTTTGGGATTAACAAAGGCAAACTATTACGTGGTTCCCTGGGAACTATGTTCAATATCTTGTGATAAAACATAATGGATAAGAATATATATTTATATATGTATGTTTATATATGTATAAAACTGAATTACTTTGCTACACAGTAGAAATTAATACATTGTGAATTAACTATAGTTCCATAGAATTTTTTTTTTTTTTTAAAAACCTCATCACATCACTCCCCTACTTAAAAACCCTTAATAACTTTCCATGGACTTAAAATATCCCAAGTCCTTGGCATGCCCTTCAAAGCTTTGGTTTGATCTCCTTCTTCTGTGTTCATTGCACTCCAACCACACTGGTATTTTTCCTGTATTTGGAAAGTGCTAAACTATTTCACACTTAGGAACTTGTATTTTACAATACAGTCCTCCTCCATGTGAGTAACTTCACCTTTCAGATATCAACATCCACATACTCGGTCAAGTTTGAAAAGCACTGGAACATCCTTTACTGTGGGTACCAGAAAACTGAGCTCGGGGGAAGCTAGGTATCTAGACAAAATAGGTCAGGAAAGATTTGCAGATCAATTAATTCATTGATCCTGGAGAAACAGTAATATCAAAATATATATAACACAGAGGTTATTAGCCCTTAACAGAAGATTTACCAACAACTGTATGAGAAATCTAATTACATGACAATCTTTTGGCGTGTAACATGGCAGTGCTTTAATATTTCTACTCATAATCATAAGAAGTACTCAGTGAATACTTGCATTAAATTAAATAAAAAACATTATTTTTGTTGATTTGTGTGTTTGTTGCCTCGTTTTGTGTTTGCCTGGGCTAATCGTAGAAACGCTAAAAGGCAGCCAAGTTCTTGGTCTTTAGGCAAGATTTTTAGAAGTTTCTAGGATTCCTAAAGTTGTTACTCCCTTCATTCTTGAAGTTTCTATATGGTTTGTTATTTCACCTCCAGCCACATGCTGATCGCTATTTTTAATTATTTGTTAATAAAAGGTAATGTACGTTCCACATGAAGCATACAGGAGAGTATTTCAAAGACTAGAAATTACCCAAAATTCCAGTCCAGGAGAAATACAGTTAATATGTTTGTGAATCTTCTTCCAGATTCTTAATATAGTTAAAATGTTACAGTTTTTATAGGTTGGTATCCTGGTTCATTTTAAATTAGGACCAAGCATATTATCATTTTATTACCTTGGGTATAAACAAAACTTTATAAAATCATACTCTATAGTCATAATATAATAAGATCCTTTATAATCATAATGTTAATGATTGTATAATCTTTTATTGGGCACCATTATTTACTTAACCATTCCTTCATTGTCAGGCACTTAAACTATTGGCAAATTTTACTTTTCAAATAAAAAGGTGGAAATCTTCATTGTGAATAAAATTTTGTTCATACTTTGGCATAGAAATGTTACAAAACCCTTGATACAGACCACCAAACTGAGCACCAACCTTTTACAAGACCGACCATCTCATCAGAATCATGGTACTTAACGTATTTACTAATTTGATTAGGTTTGAATCTATGTTGTGAAAGTTTTTATTGCAGACATTTTAATGTACAGAGATTTTTAAAGCAAAATTTTATATAGCAAAGTCTATCTTTTACTTAATGTTTCTTTTGTTTGCTTCCCAGCTTTAAAAATATTCTCCTACTTGGAGTTCTCATCGTGGCTTAGTGGAAATGTATCTGACTAGCATCCATGAAGACGCAGGTTTGATCCCTGGCCTTGCTCAGTGTGGTAAGAATCCGGCGTTGCTGTGAGCTGTGGTGTAGGTTGCAGATGTGGTTCAGATCTGGTGTTGCTGTGGCTGTGGCGCAGGCTGGCAGCTGCAGCTCTGATTCGACTCCTGGCCTGGGAACCTCCATATGCCACAGGGGGAGTCCCAAAAAAAGGACAAAAAAATTCTCCGACTGAGAGATATACTCTTTATTTCTATTGTTGTCTAGTTATATTGTCTTGACTTTTAAATTCAACAGGTTAGTCCAACTGAACTGATTTTGTTATATATAGTATGAGATGAGATATAAAAGAATTTTTCCAAATAATGAGCGAATTGTTTCAGTACGATTTGCTGATACTTTTTCTTTTCTACTCAATTATTATACCACACATACACATTAATGTATATAAATATGTAATTTATATACTATATGAAAACATTCTGTAGTCTCTCTGAGCTATACATTCCTGAGTGAGAAAGACTATTTTTATTATTGTGGCTTTATGGTATGATCACATAAATGATTGACAACTCTCGTTTTGCTGTTTTTCTGAGTTTTTCTATACATTTTCTAAGCTCAGAAAATGATAAAAAGACACTTTAAATGTAATTGACCATTCAAACATAATAATTTTTGTCTTTAAGAAGGAAAAATAAAATTCTATAAAACATTGACGAGATTGTAGATGGAATGGCTGAATAGGTTAATTGCAATGAGATTCTTATATTTGAGAGGAAGATAGAAGTACTGAAAAAAATCAAACTTTATTAGAAATATTTATATGTATATGAACATTTCGGAGTAACCACCAAAAGGTAAAAAAACAACCAATAGCTTCCAAATCAGCTGAGGAGGAAAAAGGAGGAATATGAAGAAAGGGAAAAAAAGAAGTAAATAAAAAGAATGATAAAAAGAAAGCTTCGAATAAGGTGTGCAAATAAATTCAAATATATCAGTAATAAAAATAAATACCACTGGATTAAACTCATAAATTAAAATAATTATCTAATTAGATTCTTAAATCCAGCAATATACTACTTTCAATAGACACAATTTAAACAAAAGCATACAGAAAAGTGGAAAATTGAAGAATGAAAAAATATGCACACACTACTGCTACTTTAACAACAACATCAAAGCTGCACGTAGAATATGGACTAAGATTAACAGAGATCAAGAAGCATGGCAATACTATTATTTCCTGGGCTCAATGCCTCCACTCTTCATTCAGTGTAATTAATATTTTTATAATTTAGAAAGGGTCTTTAGGTGATAAATTATTTTTCTGAGTATGTTTGCCTTTTTTCTTTTATTTTTACCTCACTTTTTAAAAATAATTTTGCCAGACGCTATTTTAATTTGGCATGTATATACTTTTAGCACTTTAAAGATATTACCGTACTGTTTTCTAGCATCAGTGGTTGCTGAGGAAAAGTTAGATGCCAGTTTTAAAGTATTCCCTTTCAATATAGTTGGTCTTTTTCCACTGGTAGCTTTATAATAAATAAATACATAACAAAAAAATTAAAATAATCTTATTTTTCTTTGATGTTCAGCAAGTTCACCATGATACTTTGAATTTCTTTATGCTTTGAATTTACTTGCCCTTCTTGATATTTGTAATGCACTTTTATTATGAGAACACCTATCTTTTTTCAGTTCAGCTATTATTTCTTCAAATGTTATTTTCCCCCACTCTCTTCTTCTGGAACTTCTATTAGACGTATTAGAGCTGCTGTGCATATTCTACATGTCTCCGCTGTTTTTTCATATACCTCATCTCTCTATCACTCTTCAGTACCATCTTTCAATTTACTAATTCTCACTTTGACTAGGTTCAGTCTAGAGTATATGCTATTTTTAGTTTTTCATTTCAATGACTATCTTTAATTTTCATAACTTTCGAATGTTTATTTTCTCATGTGCATTTAATTCTTTAATTTACGCCTTTTTGCACTTTAGTGGTTTTTGTTGTTGTTCTGATTCCTTCATGTAGCCCTTAGAGCATTCTACATATATTTATTTAAAGTGTTGTCCAACGGATACATAATACTGTTTTAATCTGAGGCCAATCTATGTCCCATTGTTGATTTTGTTAGATGGTCTTCTGAGGTTAATTTCTTCACACATTGTAGAAGTTTAGCCACATTTCTGAAATTAAATTTCCTCAAGTATGGTATAATTTTGGTTTGCATACTCGTTTTGAGGGTTTTTTCCTCACTCTCTTAGCTATATACTTGCTTTTTGTATTACATTTTATCTAAAATTTCTATATGTTTGAAATGAGTGGGATGAAGAAATAGGTCCTCATCAGTTAATTCTGTCATATATCATCTTTTTATCTATATTAATACTGATGTAAATTCCTCCAAATATCACTGAGGTTGTGTTTAGACATGTTAAAAGTTTAAATTAATTTGGGAAGAATTGATACCCTATTTAGACTTCCCAACCAAGAACAAGGACTTTGTGAATTTTCATTTAGTCAGGTCCTCTTTTTATTTTTTATTTTTTATTTTGTCTTTTTGCGTTATCTAGGGCCTCACCCGCGGCGTGTGGAGGTTCCCTGGCTAGGGGTCTAACAGGAGCTGTAGCTGCCGGCCTTCGCCACGGCCACAGCAACACGGGATCCGAGTTGTGTCTGCGACCTACACCACAGCTCACGGCAACGCCGGATCCTTAACCCACTGAGCAAGGCCAGGGATCGAACCCGCAACCTCATAGTTCCTAGTCGGATTCGTTAACCACTGAGTTCACAACTAGGGAACTCCTAGTCAGGTCCTCTTTTTTATCCCTCAGTAACTTTTTATACAATAATACCTTCTGAAATAGTTAAACCTGTAGTATTCAAGATCAATTCTCCTAACTTACGATCCCTGTGCTGCATCCAGGACATAGGAATATTCAGACTTGAGATGATATTTCTCCTCATTCCCCACAAGGTCTCTTCTATCAATTAATGTCACTATTTTTTCCATGAAAGGATGCTACGAGCAGTGCTTTAGGCTCCATAAGGACACAAGTCCATTTCTCTCCCTAGGATTGCTGGCTATTTTGATAATTTAGACCTACATCGTCTTGGACTAGTTTCCTATAGTCATCTGTTTCCTTTTTTAAGGACAATGTCAAGGCCCAAAGCCAGAAACACATGGCCATAAGCCAAGAACAAAATTGGTCTATAGGCTAGAGCAGCAGGCGTTGTTGATAGAAGTCATGTGTGAGTATGAAAGTGTGTGTATTTGTGCATGATAAGGACACCTGCTTATTAGTCTCTGGACAAAAGAATCCTTTCTCATAATTGTCAAGCTCTACTTCCCCTCCATTGCATTTTGTTGACTATAAAGTATTTGTTATGAATATTTATAATTATCTGGTGGTGGGGAGGGATGGGGGGACTATAGCAATCGAATAAATAAGTACTCCATTATGTTCATATTTAATCCATTTAAATTTGACTATGTGTTTATTTAGCAATGGGAGCTTCTAAATGTTTGGGGGTACCCATGCTTTAATCTAATTAACTCAATTTTAATTTACTTATGTCACATATACTGTCTACAAAAGAAATGTCACTTGGCCTATCACTCACCAAGGAAAAATAGATTTAAAGTATAAATAGTTTGTTCAGAGATTTGCCCATAAAAATATTTATAAAATGGAAAATTTTCTTATCTGTTTCTTGAAATGACAATGTATAACTATATTTGATATATACTTATGCAACATTTTCTTTCGAAATAAAGATCCTAAAGTTTAAACTGAGTCAAAGTTTCAAGATCTACCAAATTCCTAATGATGACAATAACAACAAGAACAAAATCAAAACAAAACAAAATTTCACTAGGCAGAAAGGACAAAGTCTAATTGTCTTAAAGTAAAATGTGTGCTACTTAGGTCGTCTCTTTTGGAACCAGAAAATCAATTTCCCACAAGATAAAATAGTTTCAATCAAGCAGTTTTAATTAAATTAATTTACAACAGAATCCCATTACCCTAATTAAAGAAATCAGCATAGTATTTATAGATTTTTTTTAAGAATTTTTAAAATAGTCACCAATAGGAGTTCCCTGGTAGCTCGTGGGGTTAAGGATCTGGCATTTTCACTGCTGTGGCACAGGTTTGACGCCCGGCCTGGGAATTTCTTCATGCCATGGGTATGGACAAAAAAAAAAGGATAATTAATTTTTTTAAATACATACTTACAATTACACTTAAAATTCCACATTAAGACAAAAAATGTAAGATCCAAAAAATTAAAGTGAGTTATTATAAGAAGGAACTTCTGAAAAGTTGGTCATTCCTTGCTGACTACACTGTACAACACTTTAAGGGTCACGAGGAGACAAACCAAAATTTAGAACATTCTTTAGCTGAATTATGTCCTGTAATTTGCCACAAATCACTCAGTTAAAACAAAAAGCCTTGAATTATTACAATAATAATAATCTTTATCTTTAAGATATTACTTCAAAGAATTGAATACTGTCCTATGAAAATCATTGAAGCAAAAAGCAATAAATATGCTATACTATTTTTGAGATTGGGTCTTTAATAAACAACCACAGAAAATTCCTAGTTCAGAAACTAACTTTTCAAGAATAAAAAGAATCTAGTTTAAAAGATGTCTTAAATATATCTTTCATTCTCAAAATTCCAGAAAATATGTGATTCCATAGCAATTGCTCTAGGTTCTGCAATGTTCCTTCAACATTCCTTCTGAGGATTTAAATGGATTTAATTTTTAATGGAATGAAATTTAATAAAAATTTTCCTCATTGCAAAATGTCAGTGACTGGGATAGCAACCCTAACACAAGCTTTCAGCTTTTCATCATGCTTTTCATTACTAAAGGATTTGATAATAGCACCTTTTTTTTCTTTTCCTTTTTTTAGGTCTGCACCTGCAGCATATGGGAGTCCCCAGGCTAGGGGTCAAATCAGAGCTGCATCTGTTGGCCTACGCCACAGCCACAATGAACACCAGTTCTGAGCCGTATCTTCAACCTACACCGCAGCTTTTGGCAATGCCAGATCCTTAACCTATGGAGCAAGGCCAGGGATTGAACCTGCGTCTGCATGGAGACATCAAGTCCTTAACCTTCTGAACCACAATGGGAACTCCCTGAGGGTAGCACCTTTTTCAAGTCACCTCTTTCATCCTTGACTATCAACTTTCTTCATTTCAACTGTCTTTCTAACATCTTACCAAACCCTTTCTCATTCCCAGTCATGGCTGTCCAGTTAATCAAAAGCACAATACAAAAGTAACAAGTAGGTTCTGCAGATTCAGGAAAGCATGCCAAGTCTTGGATTTCTTCAGAGGACAATTTGAGTTATTGACTTCCAGGACTGGAATGGATATTAAAAGACATTTATCCAAACTGTCTTTAGATGAGATTGTTATCAGATTCTACACATCATCTAGCTAGCCAATCTAATTCCAAGGAACCAGTCATCTTTCATGACTGACCATTTTGTTTTGAATAGTACAAGAAGGGACTCCTGGATTTACAGAAAGAAAATCTACCTTGTGTTCTCCAAGACAGCACTTAACATTTTTTGGTGGGGGGGCATGGCGGACTCTGCCTGTGGCACATGGAAGTTCCCAGGCCTGGGACTGAACCTGCATCACAGCTATAACCAGAGCCACAGCAGCGACAAGGCTAGATCCGTAACCCACTGAGCCAGGAGGGAACTCTGGAGTGTAGCTATGACATCTACCTATCCCCCATGTTGACATCCCCTTTCTGAGTTAAGAATTGGCACATTTTTCTGTTCCAAGGTTCCTCCAAGTGTGGGAAATTTTCGCAAGAGAACCATAACTACTTCAGAAAGCAGAACTGACAGTAAAATTTACTTTATTGGGTTCATCAGATATTTCTTGATCACTAGATTTACATAAAAATAGCTTTCCCATAAATATTATAAGTAGCAGTGATTTCTTTACGTCAACAAGAAATAGAATTGTTTTGAGAAGAATGTAAAGGAGGATTTTTCATAAACGATTTTGTTGTTTTCATAAGTGAGCTGTTTCCATTGTTTTCAAAGAGAGAGTTCTTTCCACTTTATTCCAGGTGTCTTCTGTCTTCATATGAAAGACCCCCCACCACTTCCAGTCCATCATTTCTCTAACCTGTTTAATGTTGATTTCGAGTGGACTGAGAACAAAGCTCCAGGTACATTTAACTAATAGTTCAGTGTTCTAATGACTTACAAACCTCAAATTTTCCTCAGACATTATTTTGTATTACAAAATGATTTTTTCAATGGCTCATTTTTAAGAAAGTCATTTCACAGCCGTGATCTTAAAATTTGGAATCAAAAGAATTTCTGCTGTGACACAGTGGGTTAAGGATGCAGTGTTGACACAGCTGTGGCTTGGATTTAATCCTCTTGGCCCTGGAACTTCCGTATGTTGCAGATTTGGCCATGCAAATTTTTTTTTTTTGGAATGAAAGTCTTAAAATGATTGCACATAAAAAATTCCATCCTGGAGTTCCTGTCATGGCACAGCGGAAGCGAATCCGACTAGGAACCATGAGGTTGTAGGTTCCTTCCCTGGCCTTGCTCCGTGGGTTAAGGATCTGGCATTGCCGTGAGCTGTGGTATAGGTCATAGACACGACTTGGATCTGATGTTGCTGTGGCTGTGGTATAGGCCAGCAGCTGTAGCTCCAATTAGACCCCTAGCCTGGGAACCTCCATATGACGTGGGTGCGGCCCTAAAAAGAAAAAAAAAAATTCAATCCCTAAGTTCCTGGTGTGGCTCAGCAGGTTAAGAACCTGACATTGTGTCCATGTGGATGTGGGTTTGATCCCTGGCCTTGCCCAGTGGGTTAAGGATCCAGCATTGCCACCAGCTGCAGCATAGCTTCCAGATGCAGCTTAGAGCCTGCATTGTGGCATTGTTGTGTCTGTGGCCACAGCCTGTAGCTGCAGCTCCAATTCTGCCCCTAGCCTGGGAACTTCCATGTGCCGCAGGTATGGCCCTAAAAAGAGAAAAAAAAAATTCCGTCTCATCAAGTGTTAACCTTAGCAAGAGGGCAAACATAATAGAAATGAAAGCCTTTTACCTCTGCTATGAAATTCTTTGATATTTTCTCATTGTTCTGGGGATTTTCTTAGCTGAGTGTCTATATGGGACTTTAAATGACTGCTTCCCCCTAGCAAGTTAATTTTTCTCTAGTGTTCCAGAGCTAGAATTTTTAGTTTAACTCCTCACCATTCAGAAAACAGAATCTAATATAGATTTCTATTTTAGGCTTATGCGGTTTTAGGGCTTTTTTTTTTTTTTTAATTTTTAGGACCACACCCACAATATATGGAAGTTCCCAGACTAGGGGTTGAATCAGAGCTGTAGCTGCCAGCCTACACCACAGCCACAGCAATGTGGGATCTAAGCTGGGTCTGTGACCTACCCAACTGCTCACAGCAACACCGGATCCTTAACCCACTGAGCAGGGCCAGAGATGGAAGCGGCATCCTCATGGATAATAGTTGGGTTCATTACCACTGAGCCACAATGGGAACTCCAGGTTTTAGGCCAATTTTGCCTTACTGGTCCTGACTTTTAGTAATTGCTCATTTCAGAGAACAAGACAGAAAAAAATTCATTTTGTAATTAGGAAATTCAGTAACTACCCCACTTAGTACTACAACGTATAAAATGAAAAGGTACTGGTTTTGATTCCTTAAAAGCAGTTTTTTTTCTCAGTGATCCATTTTTAACACCAAGTGAGCAAATGTTTCCAGGTATGAAAGACATCCTTGCATTTTAACATGTCATCAAAGTAACGTGTTCAAAACTTACTCTCTCTGTTTTAATTATCAAATACTATTTTGTTTGTATGTCTTCCCGTAGTAAGTGGAATCCTAGCTATTTTCCTTTAAAATCCAATCATAAAAATAAGCAAGCTGTGTTTCTCCTTGGGTTTATCCCGTATGTGATTCTCTGTTCTTCCTCACCTTGAGTGTTTCCTTTCCCATACTAGGGAAGTTTTTTGCTATAATCACTTCAAATATTTTCTTTTGCTCTTTCTCTCTCTCTTCTCATAGAACCCCTGTGATGCAAATGTTGGTAGGTTTAATGTTGTCCTAGAGATCTCTTGGACTCTCCTCAGTTCCATTTTTTTTTTTTTTGGTGGCTCCACCCATGGCATAAGGCAATTCCCAGGGCAGGTATCAAACCAGAGCCATTGAAGAGACGATGCCTCGTATTTATTCTGTGAGCCACAGGGGACGTCCGCCTCAGTTCTTTTCATTCTTTTTCCTTTATTCTTTTCTGTGGTGGTGATTTTCACCACTCTGTCTCCATTTGCAGCAACGTGGATGCAACTAGAGATTCTCATACTAAGTGAAGTCAGAAAGAAAAATACCGTATTATATCACTTACATGTGCAATCTAAAATACGGCACAAATGAATGTATTTACAAAGCAGAGACAGACTCACAGACATAGAGAAAAGACTTGTGGTTGCCAAGGGGGAGGGGGGAGCGAGTGGGATGGATGGTGAGTTTGGGGTTGGTAGATGCAAACTATAACATTTAGAATGGATAAGCAGTGAGGTCCTACTGCATAACACAGTGTATTGAATCTCCTGGGATAGACCATGAGGGAAGAAAGGACTGAGTCACTTTGCAATACAGCAGAAATTGGCACAACAATGTAAATCAACTATACTCTAATAAAAATAAAAAATAAAATAAGCAATATATAGGACTATGTCTGGAGTCACATACACTTGAGTTGTTTAGTAATGCTTATAATGGAGCGGTTAACACCATTGCATCCTTAGCTAAAGAGCCAGTTTAATTATGATATTAACTGTCTATCTTTTGTGCTAATCCATTTTATTTTAATATAGGTATCAAACAAAGAAATAAAATGAGAACCTGTAGTCAAAAAGGTATTTGTGGACACTTAGAACGCGTTAATGTCTTCATTTATATGTAGTACAGGGTGATGAGTGCAATGGAAAATGTTAAATCCCCCTGTTGTCTTGATGAGTCAATGTTGCCTGGTGGCAATACAAATAACTGAATAAAATAAATTTGCCCTTTGCTGTGTGCTGACAGAATTATCACGTGTTCATACGCCATAATTAGTGACATTCCACCCTCTCAGGAATCTTCGAGTGCAGAAAGCAAGTGGAAAAAAAAATATTATCTAACACACCAACAATTCAAATGCACATGTGATAAAATGGTTGCTTTTAGTACAGCATGCTTGGAATGAGAGCTTCAGAATGTCTCAGTAGCAGGTGTTGGCATATAAATATACATCCAGAACTGGTCATTTGGCCTCTCTACTTGTTTCCCCTTCTCTGTTACTCTTTTTGTTAAGCCACTGACCTTATTGCTTATTCAAAAATAAGTTACCTGAAGTGACTGCCATGTTCTTCAGATTAGATAATAAATGTGTATTATTTTGCACTACCGTTCAGTCCATGTAGAATACCTCTTTCAAGATGGATGAATTGCTTATTCTGGAATAGATGGCTTTTCCAGCTATAAGGTCTCCATCTATTTGATTATTTTGGATGTAGAATTCATTTGCCTAGTATACAATCTTCTGATCAAAAAGCTTAATGAAAATTACATTTTGTGCAGTATCCTTTTAACAAATTTTCTTATGAGTTCCTGAGGGTCATTATCTGCTCTTAAACCAGAGATTTTGCAAAGTTTGAGAATTAACATTTACTTAATCAAATATCCAAGCTTCTAGCTTCCAAGACCAAATTTAGGTCCCTGATAAGGCACTGTACCTTGAAATAACTCACCAGGCATTTAGAGGCTAGTTGTTACCCTTGGACTTCAACTCTAGCAGAGACATGATCCGTTTTGATTATACTTGGTAGATTCTAGGGAGTGGCTTCTCTTTCTTGATTTCAGGACCTAAGCCAAAGGCTTACAAAATGTTTGCCCCAGTGACATATGCTAGATAATCAAGCAGACGTTTCATCATTTGCTTCATTCTGAAAAACTGGAATATCGCTTTATAATCCATACTGCTATACTCTATGCTTAGTGATTTGATGACTCACTTCCAAGATGTAACAATGCACAGAAACTTCCAAATAAATTTTAATTAAGGAGTGCAAGCTAGGCTACTCCTGCTGCAAGAGCAGGACCAGAACCACTTGCTTACTGCATGTGCGGCATCTCGGATAAAATTGGGCACATAGCAAAATATCAGGGAATGTATTTGCTTTTATCTACTAGGTGGCATTGATAGATTGTAGATATGATAGAACCACACAGCAAGCCCATCATTAGAGGTTTGTCCAAGACCAATTAGAATCTCCACTGGCCTAAAAGAGGCAAGAAACAAGGGTTCCACCTTAAATTCCTCGCAGACAGGAGGGAAACCAAATGATCTGCTCAAGCCTTTAGCTGGTTTCTGAACAGTCCAGTCTCCTACCAATGATATAGTGGGTCAGACTGGATTATAACAGAACCTTTGGTTCTGGCAAAGCTATTTGTTCCTATTCTGTATCAACCTGTACAAACATGGCTTATTACTAACCTCAGAAATAAAAAGCTCTCCACAAGCCCAACAGTATTACCTTGTTGTGATCAGCAAAATATTTACAAATCATTGTTAATGATTCATAGGAAAAGTCTTTCATTAATAGGACAACGAAGATATCATATGAACACAGTCTCTTTTTTTTTTTTTTGGCTGCTCCCACGGCATGAGGAAATTCCTGGGTCAAAGACTGAACCCACGCCACAGCAGCAACCTGAGCTGCTGCAGGGACAATGCTGGATCCTTAACCCACTGAGCCACTAGGGAACTCCACCTTTTTTAATTATTAGAAAAATATACTGGAAGGAAAGATACCAGTTAGGTGGTAGAATTATTGGTATTTTTCTTATTTCTATTTTCCCATAATTTCTAAATTTTTATGATAAACTTGTACTATAGGTGTAATTTTAAAACTTCTATGTTTAACATGTTTCCAAATTACTGTTCATGTTTCACTTAATTCATTTCCAGATAATTATTCAGAGCACCTCTGCATCTTAATTAAGATCTATATTTTCACAAATGACTGGGATAAGAACATAATTTTATTTGAATGAGTAATGTTTTTCTGAAAATAGAAAGTCCTATGCTAGAATTTGTCACCACACACACACAAAAAATGAATGCACACTTAGAAAGGTTAGTCTGTTTCTGAGTTATTACTGTTTACAAGAAAGGCATGTGGATATCTCATCTGTGTTCTGTGTTGCCTGGCTAACCTGAATTCATGATGGGCATGAACTGTCACTTAAGGTGTGGTGCCTGGGGAAGAATCATAAAAGTGGCTTTTATTAATATTTTTAAAAAGGTATTCCCACTGGAGGTTGCTGAAAGTTTCCATTCCTAGAGTCAGAAATATCAGTGAACTTCAATAACTTACCCTTTGTTTTGGGAAATTCACCAGGATGCAACTTTTCCTCCATTGTAGCTGGAGAGAATTGGAAGTCTCCATGAATCAGAATGTCATCTCATTGGAAGGAATGCTTGTTCTGCCAGGTAAATTCAAATGGCTGCATTTCAAGCAGATGGTACCTTTGCAGATTTGTGAACTCTTTCCCCAAATACGGATTTGCACCAAACATTAGGGCCCTCTCCTATCTAGGTTGAATTACCCCAAATTTAGGAAATACATTTTCAACTAGTGTCTTGACCGTATTAGCTGAGTTTAACCATCAGCTATGCTCTGCTTCTTTTGCTAAATGAATGGGAGTTTCTAATATCTGTCTAGCTGGGGCTAGAATGGGTGGATCCAGGCCTTGGAGAGGGAAGGGCTCCTCCCTGAGACATGAGGCTGAAGAAGTAGGGGCCCGAAGAGAAGGAAGGTAGAGATTTCTCCGTGGCTGGAGTAGTGAACCAGCTTCCAGATACCCAGGAATCTGCAGGGGGGGCTGGGCTAGAAACCTGACACTGGGTTAATCAGTAAATCAGGGTAAATCACTTCAGCACCGGGGAATATTACCTCCCAAAGATTCAGGAAAGACTTACTGAGCATGATGGCCCCACAGGGGCTCGGAAGGGTTCAGAGAAAGATATATCTGCACTTAAAGCAAATTGGTCTCACATGCACAGTGTCAAGTCTTATCAGAAATGGCCATCTACTAACAGCAAACTATTACATTTAGAATGGATAGGCAATGAGGTCCTGCTGCATGACACAGGTAACTACATCCAATCCCTTGTGATAGAATATGATAGAAGATGATATGAGAAAAAGAATATATATATATATATCTTTACATATATATCTTCTTATATACGTATGAGTGTGTGTGTGTATAACTGGGCCACTTTGCTGTATGGCAGAATTTAAAAGAACATGGTAAATCAACTATAATAAAAAAATTAAAAAAAAAAAAAAGAAATGGTCACGGGTGACTCGAAAAGCCCTAGAGTTCCCAGTGGCCATCAGGCTCATTTAGAAAGCTATGGAAGAAAATTCCCTAGCAAGTCCCGGGAATTCTAGGAAAGAGACTGCAGTCTTCAACAATCGGAGCAAATCAGAGTCACCAGTCATTATGGCTTGACTAGAAAAATAAATCTGATCCCAAGCTAGAGAAGAGAGGTGTGTTGCCTCTGTATGTATAATCTAGATATCTAAAATATATTAAAACACAGAGTATGAGACTTTTAATCTGTCAGATGACCCGTTGTGAGTTCTCAGTTACACCTATTGAAAGGTATTTAGCAAATGCATCACTTAAAAAAAAAAAGTTTTCCATATTGTGTTTCAGTTCTACCTAATTCCTGATCCTTTCCTCTCTGTCTTCACCAAGATGTTGTCATTCCATTCTTGGACATCTCATTATTGGAAAGTTCTTTCTTATACTTTCCTCTCCTCCAAACTCACATTCCTCTCCTATTTATAAGGAGAGAAATGTGCCCTGCGCTCCAAAGAACACATTGAATTGCTTCAGAAAATAGGATCGAGTAACTCAGCCTTATATTCCTGACCGGCTGTCCGTAAATGATCAAAATCTTTTGAAAAGACTCAGCACACCTCCAAGGAAAGTGGTCTGAATCACCTCCTCCTGTGTAAACATCATGGCTCCTACCACACGGTTTTCCTGAAAACAACCTTGTTTGCCAGCTCCAGGAAAGTCTAGCCAGGAGGTGGAGCCAAGGTAAGCAGTGGCAAGCCACTTAGAAGCACTGAGCCAGGGGAAGCATCCAGACTCTCGGTTTACCATGTTTGATGAGACTGGCTTCTCATACTTCTTGAAGAGCAGAGGCGGACTCCTTTATTATTGTCCACAGACACCTGGGATCCATTGATTGGCATCCCCTGTCAGGTGAGGATCAGGAACCATCTCCATTCGCCACCTGACCCTCAAACTCGGTAGCCTGCAGAGTCCTACGCGCTGCCATTATTTGCTGGATGGGAGGCGTCCAAGGGCATTGCTTCCTCGTTTTATGCGTGAGACAAGGACAGTCATGGGTCTGTGGGGACCCCTCTGTTCTGCTCTTGCTTTCTCGACCCAGGCCGGGACGGACTGGGTTCGGAGGGCATTTTACCAACGGATGTTCTGACACTGGACCGAGGGACACAGAGCTCAGTGTCCTCTCAGCGTTCCAACATTAGGAGAAACTCAAGTCCAAGCTGAGGAGCAAGGTTGGTGGACCGAGAAGCAGGGGCCACGTGGAGCAGCACTGCCGACTGGAAGGTGAGCAGCTGAGAGGGCAGAGAACAGGGAGGGGTGAGCCTGTTGGGCCAAGAGCAGCTTGGCAGGAGGGAGTACGGCTCTGAGCTCCTTGGCTTGGACCATTTCACCCACGACCGAAAACTCATGACCGAACCTGACCTGAATTACCCGAATGGGTGTTGGTGATTGAATCTGTGAGCTTCTGAGGGCTTTCTGAGGTTCTGTAGGCACAGCCTGCCGGAAACTAGGACTTCTTCCAGAACATAGGGGCAGCTGCCACAGAACAGGGAACCCAAGGAGGTACCTCCTTCTAGGGATAGGAACTCCATCCTTTCCATCTTTGTCACCCAGTGCTCACAATAGCGTTTGGTAAAAAGCAGGGGCTCAGTAGCTGCATGCTGTATGAAGGATGAAACTAAAAGAATGGCACATTGAATAGCCAATGAAGTACCAGCCCTAGGCAAAACTGTAAACATGCATTCAGCTTTTCGGGTTATAATGTTCATCAAATTTTGCCTGACCTCCCAAAGCTCCATCACCTTATATTATACCCTTGACCTCAGTGATCCCAATAAGAGGTTCCATTGAATCCTTATCCCACGAAGCAAACATGTTGATTCTGTAATTTGCTTTGTAACACCTTTTGTACTAAACCTTAGTTGCTCATTTTCTCTTCATCCAGGGCCTGGGTCTCTGTGCCTTGTATGACAGCTCCTGCTATGATAAATAAAGATGTATATTTGGTAACTGTGTAAGGGTAAATGAGTTTCCTGGGAGCATTTCTCCCTCTCCCTTTAGGTCTTGCCGATTCATTTGAATACTGTCCTCAGCAAAGTATATAAGGTCTTTGTGCTAATCCCCAGGTGACACTCGGATAACAGAAGATGCTAGCTTCCTGGGAGGGACCCTCAGCAAAAAAAAAAAAAAAAAAGCCGTGGGAAAATTTGTTGGAGAGAATATTTTATCTGTAGCACCTGCTATACATAATAGGATGGCCTTTTCATCTTCTATTGTTGTTTTCTTGAAGAAGCTTACTACTATGGTTAATGTTAATATTTCTCATGTATTTAATGCTAAGCATGCACTTCATATTATGGTTTAGAAAACAAATTTTAAGCTGGAAAGAAAACTCTTTTACTTTTGAAGAAATGGCTGTTAAAAGCTTATTAATTACAAAGTGAAATTTTTATCTTTAGTTTTAGCCACCAACAGACTCTTAACATTTTTTAAACTCTGTAAATAGGCGTTCCTGCGTTGGCACAGTGGGTTAAGAATCCAACCACAGCAGCCCCAGTTGCCGCAGAGGTGCAGATTCAATCCCCAGTCCAGCACAGTGGGTTAAAGGATCCAGTGTTGCTGAGGCTGCAGCATAAGTCACAGCTGTGGCTCGGATTCAATCCCTGGCTTGAAAACTTCTATATGCCATGAGTGCAGCCAAAAGTTTTTTTAAAAATTCTGTAAATGTGTGATATTTTTTATAGTTCTGATTACTGCCACACATTTTTTCCCCACAGGACAAAAGAAAATGTTTTTAAAAATATAAATCCATCCAAATAAATGTGAACTAAAATTTATCCTTGACAAAGATAAATAAGAATGAGTGAGCCAGATTACTGAAACTGAAGACTCATATCGTTGGCCAAAAAATAAAACAATGAGGAAATTAGAAAGCTGCTAACATGCTGAGACAGAAGTTTGGGATCACTGGTGGATCCTAGTGGAATGAACAATCAAGAGAGTTTGTGAACGGATGATAGTTCTATTTTACAATTTATTTTACTGAAGTATATTTTGATTTACAATGTTGTGTTAATTTCTGCTATAGAGCAAAGTGATTCAGATATATATATGTGTGTGTGTATATATATATATATATATATATATATATACGTACATACATATATATGTGTGTGTATATTCTTTTTCATATTCTTTTCCATTTTGGCTTATCATAGGATACTGAATATAGTTGCCTGTGCTATACAGTGGGACACTGTTGTTTATTCATTTCCACTACTAACCCCAAACCCCCAATCCATGCCTACCCTGCCCCTTAGCAACCACTTCTATCTGTGAGTCTGTTTCTGTTTCATAAATAAGTTCGTTTGTGCCATATTTTAGATTTCCACATAAAAGTGATATATAATATTTGTCTTTGTCTGACTTGCTTCATTGAGTTTGATAATCTCTAGGTCCATTTATCTTGCTGCAAATGGCATTATTTCATTCTTTTTATGGCTGAGTAATATTCCATTATATATGTGTGTCACATTTTTATCCATTCATTTTTCAGTGGACCTTTAGGTTGTTCCCATCTCTTGACTGCTGTGGATAGTGCTGCTATGAACATAGCGCACTATGAACATGTATCTTTTTGAATTATAGTTTTGATCTGGTGAGATTGTTCAATCATACGGTGACTCTATTTTTAGTTTTTGAGGCACATCCATATAGTTTTCCATAGTGGCTGCATCAATTTACATTCCCACCAACAGTGCACGAGTGTCCCCTTTTCTCCACATCCTCACCCAAATTTATTATTTGTGATCTTTTTGATGATAACCATTCTGACAGGTGTGAGTTGATATGTCAATATGGTTTTAATTTTCACTTCTCTAATAAATAACAGTTTTGAACATCTTTTCATGTGCCTGTTGGCCATTTATATATCCTCTTTAGAAAAATGTCTATTCAGATCTTTTGTCCATTTTTCAGGCAAGTTGTTCATACCACATGACCCAGCAATTTCATTCTTGGATATATGTCCAAAATAATGAAAACACTAATTTGAAAAGATACATGCACCCTAATGTTTATGGTAGCATTATTTACAATTACTAAGATATGGAGGCAACCTAAGTGTCCTTCAACAGATGAATAGTTAAAGAGGATGTGGTATGCAAACACACACATCTGCAGAAGAATACTACTCAGCCAAAAAACAGAATGAAATTTTTCCATTTGCGACAACATGGATGAACATGGAGGGTATTACGCTAAGTTAAATCAATCAGAGAAAGACAAATTCTGTATGATATCATTTATATGGGGAATCTAAAAATATGACAAATCAGTGAATATAACAAAAAAGAAGCATACTTGTATATATAGAGAACAAAACTTGTGGTTACCAGTGGTGAGGGGCAAGACAGGTATAGGGGATTAAGAGGTACAAACTAGGAGTTCCCATTGTGGCGCAGCGGTTAATGAATCTGACTAGGAACCATGAGGTTGCAGGTTTGATTCCTGGCCTTGCTCAGTGGGTCAGCGATCTGGCATTGCCGTGAGCTGTGGTGTAGGTTGCAGATGTGACTCGGATCTGGCATCTTGTGGCTGTTGCATAGGCCGGCAGCTGTCACTCCGATTAGACCCCCTAGCCTGGGAACCTCCATATGCCGCGAGTGCGGCCCTAAAATGCAAAAAACAAGAAAAAAAAAGATTTCATGAAAGAAAAGAGGTACAAACTACTATGTATAAAATAAATAAGCTATAAGAATATATTGTACAGCACAGGGAAGATAGCCAAAATTTTATAATAATTGTAAATGGAGTATAATCTTCAAAACTCGTGAATCCCTAGTATTACAAATCGGCTATACCTCAATAAAAAAGAAAGCTTATGGAATTAATTCATTTCTGACTCCTCACAAAAAGAAAAGATTTCCCCTGGTGTGGAATGAATGAAAAGCATTGTTGCCAGAAGGCAGGAAGATAAACTAGATAAACATTCAACTGTCTTTGGCCCAACAGTCCTTTCTTCTTCCCCAATCTTCCTATTCGTGTGGTCCCGGTATTGCAAACTAGATCATAAACTTTTACTTTCTGTAATACAAATACATCCATTTTAAATTCAGTTTCTCAGCTTTAGTGATATTCAGCTACATTTAAATCAGTAATTTACTTGCGATAAGACCACATGAAGTTTGGCTCTTCCGAGAATGATTTGAGGGGTTCAGTTATGAAGTCTGGCTCTTCCGAGCATGATTTGAGGGGCTCAGTTTCTGGCCTTGTGACAGCGTTTGTGGACACTGGTTAATTTTCTTTTTTAACCCAATAGGAATTAAATGTAATGGAGATACACTGAACAGAATATCTGTGCTTATATATATTTTTTCTGTTTCCCATAATAATACGCCCTAAGAAGAAGGCAACATCCAATAATAAAAAGATTAGGAGGGAGTTCCTTGGTAGCACAGCAGATTAAGAATCTGGCTTTGTCACTTCTGTGGCTCAGGTTGCTGCTATGGCACAGGTTCAATCCCTGGCCTGGGAAATTCTTCATGCTGTGGATGGGGCAAAAATTAGTTAAAAAAATAAACAAACAAGAATTCCCATTGTGGCTTAGCAAGTTAAGAACCCAGCTAGCATCCATGAGGATGCTGGTTAAATCCCTGGCCTCGCTCAGTAGGTTAAGGACTCAGCAATGCCACAAGCTACAGCATAGGTCACAGATGCAGCTAGGAGTCCACATTGCTGTGGCTGTACCACAGGCTGGCAGCTGCAGCTCTGATTAGACCCCTGACCTGGGAACTTCCATATACCACAGGTATGACCCTAAAAAAAAAAACAAATAAACAAATAAGACTAGGAAACGGACTTCTGGTTCACATATAAGAGACATACATATCATTCAATACTGGATATGTTCAATCCAAATAAAAGATATAAATCTAATTGAGGAAAAAAGATAATAAATTACAGAGCGGAAATGTACAGCTGGCTATTTCCATAACAAGCATGATGCCTGGTCTTTTGTGCACACTAGCTCAGCTCTGAATAAAAAGGACTTATGAGGGCTGAAGTGGTGCTAGCCTGGTAAGGCACTCCAATCCTTGTCATGCAAGGGTCTGTTGCTGAAGAGGCAACAAGGGATTGGCCAGGGGGCTGTGGTGAGAGGGCAGTGTATCATAGAAGGCACTGATGTAGACGTATGTGTAGGATAGAATGGGCATATGGAGGATGAGCATCCAACTAAGTTTGTGAAGGCACAGGGGCTGGGTTTCAGGTCTCAGACATCCTACTTGAGCACAGCCTACTGAGGATTTGGACTTCATCCTGAGGTTAATGAGAATTCCCTGGAAAGTTTACCTAAAAATCAGAGCACTCTTCTAGAAAAATCGCTTTGGCAACCATGCAGAAATTGTATTCAAGGGGCACGGGGTAGAGAGAGGGTTATGAGTTAAGAGGCTATCCAGGAGAAAAGGTCAGCAACCTGAGATGAGGCCGAGACAGGTGGGCAGGGAGCCGTGTGAAGAAGGGAAAGCATTTAGGAACCTTGGGGAAATGGAGGCCTGGCTGTGGGGAACAAGGGCAAGGAAAGTATCCTAATGGAGTCAGCCGCTGCTCTGGAATCTGGTTTCCTTGGATCAGTGGTCTTAATAGAGGTCCAATTTGAGAAGAGAGATGATGAGTTCAATTTTCTATGTCAGTATAGGTACTTGGACATTTCTTGTACAACTGAGCCTCAAAACCTATTTCCCTTCAGTCCGGAGAGTTCAATGATCCTGTGAAAACCAATCACCCAAGGTTTTAGTGACTTAATATGGTGAAGGTGAATTTCTCATCTGGGCTGCATCTCCCACATGGGTCAGCTGGAAGCTCCACAGCATTCCGGTGCAGGGACCGGCCCACAGACTAGCTGCTACCTGGAGTGTTGCCAGGTGTTGTGTCCAACAAGAGAAAGGTGGCCAAGTGTGCAGTGATTCTTTTTTTAACTGAAGAAAATATTTAGTTGATTCACAATGCTGTGCCAGTTTCTGCTCTACAACAAAGTGGCCCAGTCATATATATATATGTATATACATATTTTTTTTCCTATATTATCTTCCATCATGGTCTGTCCCAAAAGATTGGATATAGTTCCCTGTGCTGTACAGCAGGACCTCATTGCTTATCCATTCTAAATGTAATAGTTTGCATCTACCAACCCCAAACTCTCAGTCCATCCCACTCCCTCCCCCTCCCCTTTTGCAAGCACAAGACTGTTCTCTATGTCTGTGAGTCTGTCTCTGTTTTGTAGATAGGTTCATTTGTGCCATATTTTGGATTCCATATAAGTAATATCATAGGTATTTGCCCTTCTCTTTCTGACTTACTTCACTTAGTATGAGAATCTCTGGTTGCATCCATATTGCTTAAAATGGCATTACTGCATTCTTTTTAATGCCTGAATAGTATTCCCTTGTATATATGTACCATGTCTTCTTAATCCATTCATCAGTTGATGGACATTTAGGTTTGTCTTAGCTAATGTGAATGTGCTGCAATGAACATTGGGATGCATATCCTTTTTTTTCTTTTTTTAAAATTACTTAATGAATTTTATTACATTTATAGGTGCACAAAAAACATCACAACCAAATTTTGTATGCATATCCTTTTAAATTACAATTTTGTCCAGATAGATGCCCAGGAGCAGGATTGCTAGATCATACAGTAGTTCTACATTCAGTTTTCTGAGGAATCTCCATACTCTTTTCCATAGTGGTTGTACCAGTTTACATTCCCACCAACAGTGTAGGAGGATTCCTTTTTCTCCACACCATAGCTAGCACTTGTTATTTGTAGACTTATTTAATGATGGCCATTCTGACCAGTGAGAATGAGGTGGTACCTCACTGTAGTTTGATTTTCATTTCTCTAATAATTAGTGATGTTGAGCATTTTTTCATGTGCCTATTGGCCATCTGTATGTCTTCTTTGGATAAATGTCTATTTACATCTTCTGCCCATTGTTCGACTGGATTGTTTGATTTTTTTGTTGTTGTTGTTCTTGAGTTGTATGAATTGTTTGTATATTTTAGAGATTAAGCCCTTGTTGGCTGAATGGTTTGCGCAGTGACTCTTAAAGCTTATTGCCAGAAGTGACACATCCTGTATCCACACAGTTCACAAGCCAGAGGAGGTCACATGGCCGCACCCAACTTCAAAAGGGCAGAAAAAGCATCATCCCCAGCATATGCCTGGAACTCAGAGGCTGGGGGAGAGGGAAATATTTGGAGAAGAGCACTAACGGCTACACTTCTTAGTCTATGGTCATTACTGAAGGAGATTCATTGCTATATGTGGATCCATGAGAAGAATAGACCCTAAAAGGGTTGCCTAAAGACCTTAATGGTCTTTCAGTTACTGCCATTTCATTTAACAGTAAATTTAGTTCATTCAGAGAAAGAATCATTTTCATTATTATTTTCCCACCATCATCTGCGTACACTCTTTCTCTCCAGCCTAACAACATGATTCCCACCTCATTTCAAGCTTGCTTTGTTCATTCAACAAATATTGACCATCTGCCACATGCCAGGCACTAAAGATAGAATAAACAAGGCAGCATCAGACAACATCCCCATGAAAAATAAGAATTAAACAATTATTGCACAATTATTCACTTCCTGTTACAAGCACCAGGAAGGTTAATGTTGTATACAATGAGAATATAAGAGGAAGGGATAGTTCGGAAGGTGAGGGTGGTCAGCTGGATGGGAAGTGGGTCAGGTGAAAGTTCAAGGAATCTCTACAGGCAGAGATATTGCTTGCAGGAGAGCCAGAAAGTGGGAAACCCATTGGTACTTGAGAGGGAACTGAAATAAATCCAGCCTGGTTGGGGCATAGTAAGCAACAGAAAGAGTCAGGGGGCTGGAGGTTGAGGCAGAAATGAGACCACAGAGGAGTTCCTGTCGTGGTTCAGCAGTTAACGAATCCGACTAGGAACCATGAGGTTGCACGTTCGATCCCTGGCCTTGCTCAGTGGGTTAAGGATCTGGCATTGCCATGAACTGTGGTGTAGGTTGCAGACGCAGCTCGGATCCCGCGTTGCTGTGGCTGTGGCGAAGGCCGGCGGCTACAACTCCTGTTAGACCCGTAGCCTAGGAACCTCCATATGCCGCGGGTGCGGCCCTAGATAAGGCAAAAAGACCAAAAAAAAAAAAAAAAGAAAGAAATGAGCTCACAGAAGTTGTCCTTGAACAAATTAAGGAGATGACACACATTATGCTAAAAACAGCAGGAAGTCCTTGAAGTTTTAGGCAGGGGAATGACATGATCTATATAGAAAAACAGATATATGAGGGCTGCTCAAAAGGAAATTTACAAGAGGAATTATCAATGTACTGGACACAGTCGTGGCTCATTCACCTTCTTCAAGTCTACTCATATGTTCCTCCTCCGCGAACCCTACCTTCAAACATCCCTTCTAAGATTACACCTACTCCTCCTGTATCAGGCTCCAAATCCCACTTACTGCTCTCTTTTTTCCATAGCACTTGTTTCCTTCTAACATTCTGACAATTTACTTATTTATTAGTTTATTTTCTGTCTTCTCTTGCTAGAATGTAAGCACTACTGGGGCCAGGATTCTTTTTTTTTTTTTTTCCTAGAAAATGACTGCCGTATGGATTTACAACAAATGTTTTCTGAATTAATGGCATATCATATAATTATTTAAAGCTAGGGTGTAAGATGGTACATCTATCAATGTTTATTTTTCAACATACTTAGTTTAAAATAACTGCTTCCTAGCTAAGCAAAGCACATACAGTGATTTAATTCTTATAAATGAAAGTTGCTGCTACAGCAGAAATGCATCATCAGCTTATTCATGTCTACAGAAAAATGCTTTTAGTTGATAAAATAACAAAACACTGAGCAAATTTTAGGAAGGAAAAATTACGAGACATGGTCAGGAACCATGAGTCACCCTGACAGCTTAGCTATTTTACAGTGTTGTTGCATACCAACAAAGATGTCTGCTGTGCTGACAAAATTATAGTATATTCACAACACAGCAGTGATTAACCCTTTAAGCCTACTTTTGAACAATGATTGTAGCTGTAGTTGAAGGTGCTTTAAGGACTAATATACACTTGGCAAGTTACAGCTTGTGACAATGTCTAGAATGCCTTGGAGAAAAGCCAGTTGATTTGCAAAAAGTGCCAGGAAGTCTCTCTTTAATTTCCCAGTGTGTCTGACCTCATATAATCAGAGAGATGGTAAGAATTTCCTAGTTTATTTCACAAAGAAAATTTTCTAGATAAAAATCTTTTCTATTGTCAATGTCATTACTACTTGTGATTTCCCATTCATTCATTTATTAAACCTATTTATTGAGCCATCTATTACATTTCAGGTACAGTGTTAGATATTGGTCCATTCGTTTATTAGCTCACTCATCAAACATTTATTTGTCTGTGTTGGAGAGAAGCACAGATTTTAAGAGGTAAAATGGGAAATTTACATAGTCAGGAAATTTATTTGTAAAAAAATGAGAAGGCTTGAGTAAATACAGAAAGACATATTTAACTGTTATAAATAAGAAAACACACTGGTGTTCCCTGGTGGTACAGCAGATTAAAGACCTGGCATTGTCATTGTTGTGGCTCAGGTCACTGCTATGATGTGGGTCCCGTACCTGGCCTGGGAACTTCTACATGCTGCAGGCATGGTACAAACAAACAAACAAACAAACAAAAAACACATTCAGTTAGTTCCAGTTTTAAAAGTTACTTTTTGGCTGAAAGGAAGACAACGAGATTATAATTGGAAATCTTTCTTGCATTAAACAATATAGATATATTAAACCAAATAGAAATACCAGAAATAATTATTTCATTTATAGGCTAGAACTATAAAGAAAATGTTTTCATATTATTAATAAATAGTCTGTTTTCTAAACCCTTAAAGATGGTTTTCACAGGAAACTGTAGAGCAGGATAATAAGACTAAAACAAGGCAGAGTTCTTGCTGAGCTTGATTTCTTAGAATTTTTGGAAATGGGTCTCCTTTATGCATCGTTGCAGAATCAGTGCCATTCCAATTCAGAACTAGCCAGGTAGTATTAAAGGATGACTGTTAATCCCTCTTCTAGAATTTCTCTTATCAGCATCCTTACCAATGTTGGAATCCTGCCCCTGCCCTTGAGCTACTGACTGGGCTCTACTTCCTCATAACACACTTGCTTAGATAACCAGGTACTGCCTGGCTGGTCTTCAGCTCCCAGGCTAGTGAACGCCAAGCGTTTTCTGGCATGTTGAATGTTACCCTAACAGGTACAATTTGGACTTAGACACCTGCACCTCAAACCCTAGAGATGGGTTGAGGTTGAGATTCCATTCCTTTCATCCTTCTTACCTAGATCAGCCTGAATAAAGCATTTAAGTACATGCTTTCGACAACAGTCAATGCCATCTAGTCTACATAAACTTGCTCACAATTGATAAAAATAGACATATCTTGTACCAGCATATTCCTCCACATACGTATGAAAATCATTCACTCCATTAGAACAAGAGAGCCCTCAGGATTATGAAGGTAGCTTGTGTTATTTTATTTCTCAAGTGATTCTGCTGGTTCCTCTTCTTCTTGAAGTCTCCATGTAGGAAGGAATTTGCTGGCCTTGGAATGGACACATCTCTACTGCCCTGATTTCAGTCAAGCCTCTGTGAGGTTACCCTGCAAGAATCAGGATCTTTGACCTACTCTATGGAGCCAGGGGTCATAGGGCATTGTCTGATGACAGATACTTTGGTTTTCTGAATCAAGGAGGCCAAGATGAAGCTGGCCGAGTTTAGAATCAGTGAGGTATCAAGCTCCAGGGGTATGGGTCTAATCTTGGAGATGACGGTAATACTTAAACCTATCACAATGTCATCCAGCCTATGAGACGGTCACGATGGAGAACAAAGGGGCCACAGACCCTCTCCAGCAATGAGTTCCCTGACTGTAAATAGACCCCTGATATTAAAATGATTCCTGTCCACACAGCCATATGAAATGAAGAGGACGAGCATGAGGACTTGGAAATGCCTCCATGTTGGCCCAATGAAGCTCCTACACCTCCAACTACAGAAAGCACGAGATGTGGTGTAAGGACTTACTGATGCCTAGTAAGTGGCAAGGCTGTGGCCCACTGGGGAATTATAGCCAGTGCAAGATGATGTATTTATGCAAATAACCACCATTAAAGGTTGTAAGCAAGAGACTGTGTATCTGAGGCAGGTGTCAAACAGAAGCAGGCACATCATCCATTACTACAGCTGGAAATCAATCAAATATTTTTATGCACAGTTCAGAAGGGGCTGTGGCTCCCTAATAGGCACTGTGTGGTAATGACAATCAATGACATCTCAAAGTGCAAAGGACAGGAACCAGCAATAAAGCCTGCAGCTGCCAAAAATTGTCCCTTGCTGGAGAGCACCAAGCTAAGCGCTAAAGCCCCCGACAAAATTTCAAAGACACAAATAACGGTATGTGTTACCTGAGTTATATGTACATCTTCAAAATTTTATGGCTAATTAATGAGAAATATTTTGATGTCCCTTGAAACAATTCTACATAAATACTAAGTTTACTGATTTACTTATTCGATTCATATTTCATTGCTTTTCTCCCATCAAGTGGAAGCTTTAGGATTTTCTTGTAATGTCAACATTCATTCTTTCTTATCAACAAAATCTTGAGTGAACTTGACAGGGGATGTAAAATAAAGTCGGTAACAATGGAAACAAATTGGCTGTCTCTCCACATCTGGCAGATATAAGGCATGCACCACGGACACTGATTCAGATGTCATTAAGTCAAATGCACATCTTGGATGATACCCTTCCAGAAGCATCTGACATGGAGACATAACAAGCCTTCAGGTCCACCAGTGATGAGTGATGGAGAAGGAGAATTTCTCGAGTTTTGTTTTTATGAATATATCTGAGATCATCCCCAATGACAATAGAACTCATCCAGTTTTAGTTTGAATGAGACAAAAATTGAAGGTCAAGGTATCCATTGATCAAGTCAATAACGGCTACAAATTTGGGGGAAGTATAATAATCAACTCATTGTTTAGTTTCTCCGTAGAAAAGAGCTGGCACCCTGTCTTAATTTTTTTAATCTATTTTCCAACTTAAATGTGAAAATGTAGATCCTCCATTGAAAATCCACAACTAATAGTTTTTAGATAAAGGAATTTATATAGCTTGTTTCATTATACTTGTATTTGAAAGCTAATTTTGGAACTTTCTAACATAACTATTTGAATAAACTATAAATGCAGAGACTTCTCATTTTCTAAACCTCACATGCCAATCCTCTGCCTTATGTAACGACTCCCGAATGCCTGAAGCATAAGTCCTTGGACAAAGGAAAGCATCTGAGGCAAGTAGAAAAGAAACTGAATATTGTTAAATGCATTATGGGCTAGAAAAAGTAAGGTGTTACTTGTTCTGGCCAATATTAGTTTAAATAGTAACACAGCAGTCCATTCTCATCTGGCTGTACTGCACATCCAATAGCCTAAACTTTCCATTTCTTTTTAATGTTCTTTTTATTGGAGAAACAGAAGTGGTTGACTGATACATTTATAGTTGATAATTACATAATTATAGCTGATCTATAAAACTATTTTTGCATGAGAACTTTTGAAACTGACCAGCAACATGTATATGTCCCACTTACACAGTGTAAGGGACAGTGAGAACCTCAGGTCTCCTCCCAGGACATGGCTGTGCTCCCGCAGCTGGACAAAGACAGGTGCACAGCCAACTGTAATACACATTATCAAGGGCAGCCTGAATCACTCACCCTAAGCGCTCAGAATATAAACTGAGCTGTAGGCAAACACAAACAACAACTGAAAATAGAGAAAGTGAAATAATGAGAAGAAAAGAGGGACACACTGGAAGGTAAGGACCACAGGCACAGCCCTCACACACTTTTAAGTTAGAACTTTTCTGGGGAAAGTTCCTTCTCCAGACAAACTTTTCTGCTTAATCATCTCCTTTATCAAAGAAAAATCTTTACATTCCCAAGAATTCCCTTGAAATCACCTCTTTAGATTGTAAAAATATGGGGGGAGAAGACCCTGCTGTTTGTAACAGCCTTATTATACAAAGACTATATATGCATGTGTTTTCTACTCTAGATTTCTGGGAAGAACAGGAACCCAATCTGACCTATTATGGTATGTCAAGTGATCTGGTTTCACATCTCAGAATCTAGCTAAATTCTAAGTTTGTTTTCTCACTTTAGAAATGATACTAGTAGAATAATATATTTAAAAATTTGAATTGTGGTTTCAAGTAGCAAAACAATAGGAATTCCCGTTGTGGTGCAGTGGAAACAAATCCAACTAGAAACCAAGAGGTTGCGGGTTTGATCCCTGGCCTCGCTCAGTGGGTTAAGGATCTGGCATTGCTGTGAACTGTGGTGTAGGTTACAGACACGGCTCGGATTTGGGGTTGCTGTGGCTGTGGTGTAGGCTGGCAGCAACAGCTCTGATTAGACCTCCAGCCTGGGAACCTCCATAGGCCATGGGTGTGGTCCTAAAAGGACAAAAGACAAAAAAAAGGCAATAAAAATATGATGAGGAATTCCTGTTGTGGCTCAGTGGTTAACGAAGCCGACTAGGAACCATGAGGTTGTGGGTTTGATCCCTGGCCTTGCTCAGTGGGTTAAGGATCTGGCATTGCCATGAGCTGTGGTGTAGGTTGTAGATACAGCTCGGATCCTGCGTTGCTGTGGCTGTGGCGTAGGCTGGTGGCTACAGCTCTGATTAGACCCTTAGAAAAGGCAAAAAGACAAAAAAAATATGGTGTAACATAACTGTATATTAATAAAATAATGAAATCCATTACTCTATTAACAACTCTGCTATTAATCACATTTATTGGGCTTTTATTGTGTGCTATATGCTGTGCTATTAGCTTTATATGCCATTATTTCATTTGATGTTAATAATAATTTTTTGAGATGGCCATTTTACAGATGAGGAAACTAAGCCTTAAAGACTACAGAATATGCCCAAAGTCATACAGCTAGAAAGGGCCAATGCCAGTGATTCAAACCAATTCTATAACTTAAGATATTAGCTACCACACTTTCCAAGACTTTTTGACTAAAAAGCTAATTAATGTTATGAAATGAGTCTATTATAATACTATTATATCTTTATCAGAAGCAAGGTATACAGTGGAAAGAACACTGGATTAGAAGTTGAACAACTGGAGTTTAGAATTGGCTACGCCATTATCTCACTATGTGCTAGAAAGTCACTTAAACTCTCTAGTCTTAAGTGTCCGTATCTATAAAAAGGAGGGGCTAAAAATGGAGTATTTGGGGAAAGATTTGCAAATCATGTACAACTTGATCTGGGGTCTTGAAGGACGAGTAGGAGTTTACCCAGTATGTGAGAGACAATATTCCAACCAGACCTGGAATTCACTTGTTATTTTAATTTATGCACATAATTAAAAAAATTATTTTGGGGGTAGTTCTCAATGAATCTCAAGTGAATCAACCTCAAATTTCTGAGAATATATATTTCTCTCTAGAGATTCTTCACAAAGGTTTACTTCTGTGTATCACTGTAGTAGCTGTCGCCTGAGTAATCATCTCCTCTCCTTGAATCTGGGCTGTCTCTATAACTTGTTTTGATCAATAGAATACAACAGAACTGATGCTGTATGCCTTTGGAGTTAGGTCACAAGAAACCTTACAGCTTCTACCTACGTTTCTTAGAACACTCACCTCAGTGTGTTCCTTCTTGGAAGCAAGGCAGCATATAAGAAATGCGACTACCCTGTACCACTTTCCCATGAGGAGGCCAAGCCACATGAACACGCCCAGTGTGGCACCTTGATAGAAACCTCAGCTGAGCTCTCAGTGAGTGGCCCGAATCAAGTGCCAGGCAGGTGACTAAGCCATCTTGGGCAGCCCAGCAGGGACTTCTTCTGTTTTTTGTTTTTCCATTTTTTTTTTTTTTTGGTCTTTTTAGGTCCACATCCATGGCATATGGAAGCTCCCAGACTAGGGGTTGAATCAGAGCTGCAGCTGCTGGCCTATATCAGCTCATGGCAATGCCGGATCCAAGCCAAGTCTGCGACCTACACCACAGCTCACGGTAACCCGGGATCCTTAACCCACTGAGTGAGGGCAGGGATCGAACCCCAGTCTTCATGGATACTAGTTGGGTTCCTTAACGCTGAGCCACGATAGGAACTCTCCGGCAGGAACTTCTGATGACTACAGCCCTGGCTGGCATCTGACTGCAACCACGTGACAGACCTCAAAGGAGAACTACACAGCAGAGCACTGTTAAATTTCTGAATTGTGTGAGAGAGAGTAAGACATTGCGTTTTTTTTTTTTTTTAAGTCTAAGAGTGTTTACAATAGAATATTGCTCAGTCATATAAAATAATGAAATACTGACGTTTGCAGCAACATGGCTGGACCTAGAAATTATTATACTAAATTAAGTAAGCCAGACAGAGAGAGACAAATATCATTTGGTTTCACTTCTATGTGGAATCTTAAAAAAAAAAAAGCATACAAATGAACTTATTTGCAGAACAGAAACAAACAATGTTTGGAAGACAAACATTGTTATCAAAGGGGACAAGTTTGGGGGCAGGGATGGACTGGGGGTTTGGGACTGGCCCATGCACACTATGGTATATGGAATGACTGGCCAACAGAGACTTGCTGTATAGCACAGAGAACTCAACCCAATATTCTGTAATAATCTATACGGGAAAAGAATCTGAAAGAGAATGGATGTGTGTTTGTGTATAACTGAATCACTTTGTTGTACAGCAGAAATGATCACAACATTATATCAACTCTACTTCAGTAAAACTTTTAAAAAACGGAATTAATCTTAGGTGTACAATTTAATATAAGAATGTTTATAATAACTAATTTATAATATTACAAGACCAGAAACTACTTAATGTAGACTTCATAACTTACGGTAATCTATTAAATGATTTTGTTAAAATTATCTTCAAGGTAAATAGTTACAGACAAGAATATATGTTAGGGTGTTAAATGAAAAATGCAAATTATGAAACATAGAAAGTATGTATAATTTCTCTATAAAAACCTTCGGTATATAAAAAAATCCAAAGATTATGGTATAACAACAAGTAACCAGAACAGCCACGAGATTTTTTTTAAAAGGAAGAAATATGAAAATGCCATATTTAATTTTTAAATTATCATGCATTAAAATGTACGTATTCCTTCAAATATGTTAGCAACCATGGAATTCATTTCTAGCCTGAATGTTAAGCAGAACAAAATAAATATGTTTGTCCTGTCTTGGAATATACTGTCTCTTCATTTACTTTCGTTCTTAAATATCTTAATTTCATGGATGAAATGCTATATTTCCCTGAGATGATGTAGTTGTTTGAATCTCAATCTTACTGATATTTTGTGCAACCTATTATTTTCCTCCTGCGTTGGAGTGCTCATCAGTTTCATGGTCTCTTTCACTGGCACTCTTGTAAAAGAGACACAGTCTTTCCATCTCTAGTTAAGTGCATTCAGGATGTCAAAATTTGCTCTTGGTTGCAGTTGCTTTTGAGTTTGTAGGAACTTGTCACACTTGTGTGTACAGGTGGATATATTCCAATAAAGTTATATTCGCACCTATTTTTTTCTACTTTGACAGAAAAGCATTCCTGGAATAAACTCACCCTATAGTTTTACTGAAGAAGGACGTTAAGTTTTTGAGAAAGATATAAATTCCTATTCATCCTCAGGTTGTTGCCTGAGGCAATCAAACTGTCCTTAGAGCTTTAATTGTTTCTTGTATTCTTGTTGCATCTTCATCTTTATAAACTGAAAACATTTGCCCTCACGTGTTGGAATAAATTGTTGGTCTCCATGTCATGATCATTGCTTTTTTTTAAAGCCGATACTCAGAAGAAAATGTGTATTAAATCAGAGATACAGAAAAAAAAATTATATGGTGATATGTATGTGTACTGGCTCAGAAAAAAATAAGTTCAATATAGTTTCTACAAACATGTTTTGGATATCAACTGTATTTAACTTCTTTCCGGACCCCTGAGAGAGATTTTTTTTAATCTTTCAATCTGTAAAAATATTAAATACCATTGCTTATTCTTGCCTTAAGACTTATTGAGTATTGTTTATTATACCCCTGGGCCCTCAGAGGGAATATATTGATAAGGAATCATTTTTCTTTCTCTCTGTGTATTTCTTTTAGTCAACTTTCTTTCTTTCAACTGAGTATACAACATTCATGGTTATATTTCTAGGTTTTCCTGGAGGTTAATATGCCACTGGAAATATGCTACCATTTTCAAAGCAGACTAAGATCTTCTTCCAAAACAACCAATAGGGAATTCCCGCTGTGGTGCAAGAGGATTGGTGGTGTCTCTGGAGCTCTGAGACACAGGTTCAATACCCAGCCTGGCGCAGTGGGTTAAAAAGGATCCGGCATTGCTGCAGCCATGACGTAGGTCACACCTCTGGCTCAGCTCTGATCCCTGGCTGGGGAACTTCATATGCCTCAAGGTGGCCAGAAAAGAAAAACAAAACAAAAAACAAGCAAAAAACAAGAAATAACATTTCAGAAGTTGGTTCTACCCTTGACATGATTCACCAGCTTGGATGTGGCCCTTCTATAGTTGGCAGATTTTCAAACACTCTCCTGCTATCCCCTGAGACAGAAGGGCACCCATGTGTGGGATGCTTCCCCTTGCGTAGTCATAGCAACATGAATAGCATACTGAGGACAGACGATAGCTTTCTATACTTCCCAGGGCTGTATGTACATGATTGACTGTATGCAATTTCACACTCAGGGGACGGCAATAAACCCACTCCAGTTTATTTTTGAAAAGTAAATCACTTATAGATTGTATTATATTAACTATGACTGGAAACATGTTGCTTGCTCCAAACCTCTTAACTAATAACTGTTAACCAGTTAACTAATGTATGTGCCCCAATGTCACCTTTGGACTTTGGGAGAATCACTGTTCTACATGATTTTCTTATTTCACGACAGTTGTCTGACTTATTGGCATAATATGCATAAAAAGCTCTTACCACTTTAACATCCGTAAGCACTAGCCTCCCTTCCAATTACTATCATTGGAATTTTATGTTATCTCTCTTTTACCTTCCTGGCTATGGAGCTTATTGTTTTATTGATCTTTTCAAAGGAACAGCTTTTGGTTTCAATGAACTTCTCTATTATTTGTCTATTTTCATTTTCATTGATTTTTACTCATTATTCCTTTCTTTCTGCTCATGCTGAGTTTCACGTATTCTTTTTCTCAGTTCTTAAGGTTGAAACTTAATTGTTTTTCAGTCTTCATTCTTAAAAGCATCTCAGTGCTATAAATTTCTTTCTGATTTCTGCTTTACCTATATTCCACAAATTTTGACACGCAGCGTCTTCATTATCATTTAATTCAAAGTAATTTATAAATTTTGTGGAGTTCCCATTGTGGCTCAGTGGTTAATGAACCCGACTAGTATCCATGAGAATGTGGGTTCGATCCCTGGCCTTGCTCGGTGGGTTAAGGATCTGGCATTGCCATGAGCTGTGGTGTAGGTTGCAGACACGGCTGGGAACCCGCATTGCTGTGGCTATGGTGTAGGCTGGCAGCTACAACTCCAATTCGACCCCTAGCCTGGGAACCTTCATATGCCACAGGTGCAGCCCTAAATAGACAAAAGACAAAAAAATATTAAAAACATTTATAAATTTCCTATGTGAAAGGAATTCCCATGGGTTGTTTGGAATGTGTCGTTTAACAAATGTTTAGGGATTTCCAAATATCTGCTACTGATTTTTCTTTAAATTCTACAGTAGTAAGAGAATGTAGTTTGTATAACTGTAATCCTTTTACAATTATAAGACTAGTTTTATGGTGAATGTGGTGTATCTTGGTGACTGTCCCATGTGCACTTGAAAAGAATGTATTCCATTATCATCGGGCGGACTCTTTTATAGTTGTCAATTAGGACAAATTGATTGATATGGTTATTTCAAGTCATCTATAATCTTACCAACTTTCTGCCTGTCCGTATCCATAGAAGAGGGTTGAAATCCTAAGGTGTATTGGTGGATTTGCCTATTTCTTTTAATGCTATCAGTTTTTGCCTCAGCTCTTTTTTTTTTTTTTTTTTGTCTTTTTGCCTTTATCTGGGGCTGCACCCGTGGCATATGGAGGTTCCCAGGCTAGGGATCTAACAGGAGCTGTAGCTGCCAGCCTTTGCCACAGCCATGAAGGATCCGAACCGTGTCTGCAACCTAACCACAGCTCACGGCAACGCTGGATCCTTAACCCACTGAGCAAGGCCAGGGATCGAACCCGCAACCTCATGGTTCCTAGTCGGATTCGTTAACCACTGAGCCACCACGGGAACTCCCAGCCCATTTTGAAGCTCTTCTGAATTCATAAATATGTAGGGTTGTTACACACACTTGAAGAATTTTTACTTTTATGAAATCTGCCTCTTTACCCTACTAATATTCCATATTGTGTAGTCTGATAATATTGCCAAAATCTTTTTTCATATTTATTGAAGTATAATTTACGTACAATAAACTCACCAATTTTAATTGTGCAAATTGATGTTTGAGAAATACATGTGTAACTATCATCACAATCATGATATAGAACATTTCCGTCACTCCAAAGAAGTTATTTCTGTCCCTTTGCAGTCAGTCCCTTCCCCCATTTTTAGCTTTGTCTCCATAGTTGTTTGCCTTTTTATGAATGTTACATAAAAAGAACCACAGGAGTAAGTAGTGTTTGGGCTTTTTATCTTCAGTGACCACACCTTCAGCACATGGAAGTTCCCAGTCCAGGGATCCAGTGTGAACCACAGCTGCTACCCAGGAGTGTCACAGGTGTGACAAGGCTGAGAGTCCAACCTTTTTCCCTCAGAGCCCCTGCAGGCTCAGTCTTAAGCCACTGCACCATACGGGGAACTCCAGAAGTGTGGCTTTTTATTTCTCTTGTTTAAATATCTAGGTGTGGTTTTGCTAGCTATGGTAAGACTAGCATTTGAAACCTGAAAAAGGAGGTAGTCTTGGGCTTCCTTTGGTCACGATGCTTCTAGTCAACACTAGAATCAGTCCCAACAGTTACAGAGTCATGACTTTGTACTCAACATTGTGCCAGGTGATAGAGAATAAGCAACAAAACCTTGACATCTCTAGGTAGATATTTTACAGCCTTAAGACCTAATAGGGGCCACCTGTAGCCGAGAAAAATATCAAGAACTTTCACAAATGAAGTTCTGATCTTGACTCTACTGTGAGAATTTAAAAGGTTTTTAAGGTTAGGGTAAATAACAATCATTGAAAATGTCGACACGTGAAACTGTCAACCTAGCCAAATCCCTAACTAGAAATCCCTGTACGCTATTCAAATACTTAAGGCACTCAAACACTATATTTAATTGGCAGTGATCACTTAAAGGTACAGAGTTTTCCTTACACACCCAAATGATAACTGTGAATAGGATCTAGGACTCGATGGATGGTTTTGTTAATTACTTTGTAGTGGGGGTCACTATCCGTTTAATATTAAGGGGCTAGAATTCGATGCCTGCCCCAACTCCAGCTATAACAGGGCCAAGTCCAAGACCCCCAATGAGCTGAGGACGCCCCAGGTAACCGCGCGGTCCGCCAGCAGAATCTGACATTTTAAATCGCCCTGGCCATCTGGGCCTCGGCTGCTTTCGACAGGCGGGCGAATCTGATGTAGGGGAGCGGGGGGCTGGGCTCTGCCAGGCAGCGAGCGACGACGCCCCAAGCCAGGCCTTTCCAGAGCCGAACTCCAGAAGCTCACTCTCCCGGCTGCGCCAACGCCCCCGCCTCTCCGGGCTCATCCCGCAGACAGCCCGCAGGTGTGCGCGGTGCGCGCGCACGCAGGGCCGTGCTGGGTGCGGGTCCAGAGAGAGGAGGGGCGGCTGGGCGCCTCGCGGAGGGTGCTTGGCTGGGTAGGTGTCGGCCTCCCCGTCTCCCCGCCTTCTTGTCTCCTCGCTTGCCAGGGATGCTAGCGCGCGGCGGCCCCCGGCCTGTAAGCTCGCAGCCCCGGGGGACGGCGTGTGTGAGTAGTTAGGAGGGGGGGCCGCGAGGCGCTCGGCGGAGAGCTCGCCCGGGTTTGTCCGCCGCTGTCACCTGACTCTTTGGAGCAGCCACAGCTGAGGTGGGGGCGGGGATGGGGACGCAGCGCGGAGTGCTGGAGAGACGCGGCGGCGGGCGGGTGCGGCTGGATCCTGGGGCCACGGGCGGCGGGCGCAGGGACCGCAGAGCGAGGGCGGGGGCCGGGCCAGGGCTGGGGGCGTCGCGCCCCGGGGCACCGGGTCCGCGCGCTGCCGCACACACCCACTCGGCTAGACTTCCCTCGGCGGCCCGGGCTCCGCTGATCCTGCGGCTGGGTGAGTACCTGCGGTCCCGGCTCGGCCCCCTCCCGATGCGGGCCCGCTGGAGGATCCGGAGGGGATAATCCTAGGGCGCGGAGAAGGGCAGCGGCCGGGTGACAGGTCCGCGGCGCGCGGGAGTGCGGGCGGGGGCTGGGCTGTCAGGCTGTGTCCGCTCCGCCGTCAGGAAGGGCGAGGCGCCCCGAGGCTCCGGCACCTCCGCAGAGCCCCCGGGCGGTCCCTGCGGCGGGATTTGGGGGCGAGGGGAGGGGGTCTGGGCGAAGGGCCTCGGCAGGGCTCCGGAGATCGCGGCGGGGAAGGAAGGGGAGGTGAACGCGTAACATGGCGCAACGCTAGGATAATCTCCGCCGCGACCGACGGAGGACGAGCCCATTGCTGCAGGAGCGCGAGGAGGAGGAGGGAGGCGGCCGGGGCTTGGGTATCCGATCCATTCTAGGAGGAAACGCTGCGGTGAGGAAGCGCGAGGTGGGCGCACAGCGGGCGCGGCGCCGAGGGAATAACCCCGACGCGCGCAGGGGCTGGTCTGGCACCCGGAGATCAGGTTGCAGGGAAAGTGCTGATGGACTGGGGTGCGCGGAGGGGCGAGGCAGGCAGCACGGGTGTGTGTAGGGGGGGAGGGGGGATCAGTCGGGGACATTGTCACGATGCTGGGACCGTAGCCCGACTGAGGTTCCGTGAAGGTCCTAGTCTTGCTCAAGACCTTCCCAGACCGGGTCTCCCGAGGTACCAGGGCGGGGACAGGGAAGAGAGCTGCCGTGAGGCTGGAGGAGGCAAGGTCTGGGTGTTCTGAGGGTAGAGTCTGCGACTCAAAGCAGGACCGTCTCCCCTTCTTTCCCGCAGAAGAGGAGGCGGTAGACGCGGCCGGAGAAGATGTCGGGCCAAACGCTCACGGATCGGATCGCCGCCGCTCAGTACAGCGTGACAGGCTCCGCTGTCGCTAGAGCTGTCTGCAAAGCCACCACTCATGAAGTGATGGGCCCCAAGAAAAAGCACTTGGACTGTAAGCATCTCTTTATATAAGTGGGACATGCGCAAGGCAGAGGCGCCCTGGATGCTGAGGGCAGGGCCTGAGCTCGCTGTCGGTAGTGCTGCAGCCTTCAACTCCCAGCTGCGCTGCCTCGGAGCTCAGAACCTCCCTCTGTGGAGGCCTTGCCTTGGGTCAGCCCTGAAATCTTGTCTTTGAGCCTTTTTTTTTTTTCTTCCTCCTGTTGACCTCCAAGGGCTTGGTGGAGGAAAAAAAAATATTAATACTTTAAGATACAGAGAAATCTTACATTCTGGATTAGGCCTTTTTCCTACCCCCCCCCTTCCCCATCCCCACTCCAGTCCACGGTTAAAGGATATCAGGGGTTGCACAGTCATAACAACAATAACCACAAAAATGGATGCATGGAAGGTCAAACGTGCCACCCTAGTTGTTTCCTAAATATATTTTGCATCATTTTTAAATGGTATCATCTTTTTCAGTGCTGCTGCTGAGAGTGTGTGTGTTGTGTGTAACCACACCAAACTGAAATAAAGTCAAGCTCTTGAATGAGGAAAATTGCACTTCATAGATAATGGCGATTTCATTTCACACATCCTGGCACACTTCTTTGTCCCTTTCTCAGAAACTGCTGGGTGGAATGACCATGCTGTGGGTACAAAATGGATGTGCTTTCTCAGCATTTGAGATGGTGCAATTTTAGGTGAAAACAGTTCATAATTTTTGTTTATTTATTTTTTAGTATTGGTTGTTTGATGGGGAAAAGGATCAGGCTAGTTGGGAATCTATATATTTCTGAAATGAAATGTAAGTCTTTTGTTGTTGAAAAGCAGATAAGGACCCTCACCTGCTTTGAGTCATGAGTTGTCTTATAATTAGAATATATTCCATTAGAATATATTCTGGAGTTGCTGTTCAGTGTTTTGGACCTGCTTAGGATCTGTGTATTGATAAAGGTCTGCGGTGACATGAAAGACACAGGTCTAGGCTTCCTTTGCCCCCCGCCCCCGTTTTTTTTTTTTTAATGCTTAGGCCTTCCCCAGAGTCTGCCTTGTGCAACTGAGAAAATGGCACTACTGTTAGAATTGACTCTGGTCCTATCATCTGTGTAAGCAAAGCTTGATGAGGCTCACAGCTGAATTCTGGGAGCGCTGTCCCGCCTTTGGAAACTTGTTTTCTCATCAGATTGAATAATATTGCTTCTAGAAGCTTGTCTGAAGGGAAAATGCCATTGCTCCTTTCCTGAGGGAATTTCTAACAAAATTTATTGATTATGGTACCATGTGTTATATGTGCAGTACAGGATGAGAGAAATGACCAGGCCAGGGCGCCTAACAGAGTGGAAATTATCAGTTCCTGGCCAGGTCGTTTTGCTGCAGCACGCTGAATCACTTAGCCATCTTTCCATCAGTTTCCCCAGCTCTAGAAAGGTGACTCGTGTCTTGTGTGTGTCAGTGTCGCAGATCCTCAGAATAAAAAAGCTATAGGTTATGGATTTGCTAAATGATTGGAAAATGGTAGAGCGATATATAGACATGCTTCAGGAAACATTCACAGGCTTGAGCATTTCATTGAACATGACTCACATAAAGATGGACTTTTCTGTATATAGATAGTCACATTAATCATTAGATCTTGAAAAATCATATACATTTTCAAGGTAGGTTTTTCAGAATCTCCAGCGTATGTCAGTGAGTGAGGTGATTTTGAAAATAGGAAACCTAAGGGTAAGATTCTGTATTTAAAGGAAGTAGCTGAAATAGGAACTGGCATTGAATTATTAACATGAATAAGTATAAGAGCCAAACATTTATTGAGCAGTTACTATATACCAGGCACTGAGCTTTTATATTATTTATCACCACTTAACAGGTTCAGGGAAAGTAATTAACTTCCATAGCTTTTAACCACTGCACTTAATTGCCGTCTGTGGTTTATGTAGCACTACTCTCTATTGAGAGGGAGAAGGACGGGAACCATAATAACCTGAATGGTCTCATCTTTAAAACACCCATCCTGTTTGCATGGTTTTATGTGAAATTGGGCATCATGACCCCACACACTTATTCTATGATATGTATGAAGAAATTTTTAATTGTCACTTAAGAAAATGATAATAAGCTAAGCGCTGAGTAGTATTGGATTCTCTTTTTAATATTTACCTTTCCAATAGGATGTAAAACAAACTATCCTCACTTAAAACTAATCTTAGGGTAGAATTTGGAAAGATAAGTATCATATTTCCTATTTTAAAGACAATGTTCATATGGAAAATATGAACATACAATGTTGTATGTATGTGCACTGTAAGCAGGTATCTGTGCACAGAATTCCTTGTAATGTTCCTTTAAATAATAGTAGATTACCTCAGTAGTTTATTCACACGTTTCCAGTAACACACCAGTGTTAAGTGAGTCACACCAGTTATTGTAACATGCAAACATATAACTAAATTTCATTCTGTGCACCGAAATAATCTTAAGTAGTTAGTGTTTTAGTTTTGAAAATATTAAACACTAATTGGGAGGAAAAGAGCACAAATTATACAGTTGAGGATTTGAAACCAAAAAAAGTTTTACTTAGTTTGTGTATAACTTTGTCATTTGGGGTTCAGATTAGAAAATTATAAGAATAGAGTTCATGGTTCTGTGATTTTTTTTTTTATAAAGGCATTGGGTTAATTGAATGAACTCAGGATCTTTAAGAAATGTGAACTTAATAGTAAAGTACGGGTTTTAGATATAATTTTTTCCTCTTTAGGTTGATAGGCCACAAAAATTCTTACTAATTATGGTAACTTATAAAAGGATGTTTATTGATACATGATTTATACATTTGAAGAAATGGTTTGTTAACATCTGGAGGCAGATTACATAAAGGGATGAGGTAGAGCTAAGGAAATTCTAGGCAAATGTTCTCAATTTCTCCCCCTTTTCTTCAATAAGAGTATGTTTCTTGGAAAAATTTATTCAGAAAAGCTTTGCTATAATTAGCATTTATATATAAAATGGGTATGATTAACCTTAATAATCTAATAAAGGATTATCTACTTCAAGGCACTTTTGGATTATGTAAAACTTTTATTGCATATTCACGTGTTGCATTTTGCACGTGGAAACTAAACACCTAATGGGTGTTAGTTTGGCATTAGCTTTTCTGGATCCATCTGTGGCATTGTGTACCCATCCAGGACTTGGCCAGCATCTACCTTCTTGGTTACATTATGTTACAAAATATAAACTGTTTTACATTTCCATTGCTTTTCCTTTTCTGTGCTGTAGTTGATGGCCTAAGGGATAACCTTAGCAAAATAATCAAGTGACAGGATCTGTAGGGCACCCAGTGCTTACCCTAAGTACTATGTCAGCATTAAAGAACAACAGCAAAATAGAATTGGCCCAAAGTAACACTGGCATGAAAATTTTGGAAAGTTTTACAGCCCTTACATAAGATTCATTTTGGCTAATTGCTCTTTAGAACAATTTCTAAACACTAGGGTGACTTTTAATATGAGACATGTACTAACTTGTAAAATATATTGTACTTTGATTCCAGTTGTTCTCACTTAACTATTTGTTACTGTCTAAATATACCTTCTGATTTTCTATATGGAGGCATACTCTGTGCTTCCTTCTTGATTTCACCAAAAGTTCCAGCCCAGGTATGGAAATGCCTTAGAACAGACTATATTATTTTTCACAGTCAAGAAAAGATGAGGGAATTAGACCTCTGAAAAACATCCAAGCCGATTATCATTCATACCTTAAACCTGAAGGAGTCCAGTCTGTGTGGTCCTACGACATTCTCGGATGATGTTCAGTGTCCCTGGAGCTGAGAAAAGAGATCATGTGAGGTTTAGCAGTTGGCAGGAGCAGGAGAAGCAAAAGAGTGGCAGAGAGTCTTAGGTAATAGTAGGGAGCATGCTTTAGAAATGACTTCATTTAGGCTTTATATCAGCTATTGGAACAGGAGCATCTTTTTCAGGATCTTTTTAATTCCACCCTTTCAGAGAAATATTATTTATGATCTAACATTAAATATCTTTGGGTGACTTTAGGTATTTTCCCCCCTTGGAGACGAGTGTGGTTAGCAGGTATTTTCTTAGAATCCATATAAAATTGGGAACTCACATCAATTATTAAGAATTTTCTCTCGTGACTGAAAAGATTGTACATGTGGGAAAAAAAAACTGTAAAACTCTGTGGTAGGTAAATTCATATCTTCATTGCAATATTAGCCTGCTGAATTTTCGATTAAAATCTAGATTTTTGGTACATTGCCAAAGTAGTTTTAACGTTTAATAATTGGCTGCTGAAGTCTTGTTTGACATTTAGTCTGTGCACTTAGTTGCCATGGATCTTTCCCTTAGCTTTTCACAAGTAAATTTCCTTTAATTATCTTACCTCCTGTATTGAAATTGATTGATGCTGGGATGGGTTGTTCTTTGGAGCTTATCTTGGTTTCAGTAACTTGGTAAAGAAGGTTGGAGTGACATAGAACCCTGTTCCCTGAGGCCAAGGATGCTTTCCTTACAGAGTGGTGTTTCAGGCCACTCAATTCCTGAGCCAGTAGCTCCAGAGAGGACCTTCAAGGATAATCTTAGTTATTTGAAAATCCACATTTCTTGCTATTAAAAATATTTTATTAGTTTCACTTTGTTCATACATTCCTTTCTGTTTACACAGAAACATTTTTTTGCTTGTTTAGGGACATGTTGGCTGGCTGTTTTTCCTTAGGTGTTTATGTAATGTGGAAGTTTCTCTTTTGCTTCTCATAAAGGGAAGAACAGTTGACACTGTCAATTGCATGATAACCTGTAAGTAAAAAATAATGGAGTTTTCCGTGGAGCAGTTGGATGAAAGCACAAACCAGAGAGAGAATTGTACCCCTGAAACCTGTAGCTCTTGATGTTTTCCTGCTCTGTTCATCTGTCCCAGGTGTGTGAGGACAGTCCCCCGCAGTGTGTACATAGGTTTCTCTATTATGCATCTTTTAGTTTTTTTGGCCACACCCATGGCATGTGGAAGTTCCCTGGCCAGGGATTGAACCTGCGCCACAGCAGTGACAATGCCGGATCCTTAACCCTTGGCACCATAAGGGAATTCCTGCTATGAATCTTTGAGAAGGATCTAGTATCTTCTAAAAGGTTTTGTGAAATGCCATTCCTGGCTACCAAGGAGAGGGAAGCTAGATCTTTGCTGCATTGCGTGGTTTTTCCTTTTTTGGCTATTTTGCTATTCTCCTAGGGTTAGCACTTTTATTTTAAGATATGACTCTCCTCCTTTCTACATCATTTAGTCTCTCTGTTATCCATATCTTTAACCTCTCCCTCTAGCTCTTTTATGAAAATTTCGAGTATCTCCATTGAAAACAAACAGAACCTCCTGCATGGATTGGATTCTCTGCTTGGCTTCTCTGACCTCTTCCAGGACCCAACCTGCCATCCCTTGCTTTTCTTTCACAGTCCAGCATCTTGAAATGGACACTCACCATTCCAAAGAGAACAGACCCAACTCTAGCATCCTTTAGATAGTCTGTGTCTTTGATTGGCTTAGTTCATGTATGAAATATTAGAATCCTTGTAATGTGCCAGGCATTGCTCAGGCCACTCACCTCCGGTTCTTCTCCTCTTTCAAATATGGTAAATGATCAGTTCTTTTAAACGCTCTGACATCTCCTTGCTTTAGCTGTCTTCTGCTTGGTTTAGATCAGCAATGAGCTTCATCTCTTAAGTGATTAGTAATAGTACCTACTTCACTTTGGGTGAGGAGTGAGAGAGGTGGTGTGAGATACCCAGCCCAGAGCTTGACCCACAGACATGCAGTGAAAATCAGCTGTTACTCCCACAATTGTAGGTAACCATCACTAGTCCATTATTGCTACTCCCGCCACCATAACAACTGATATATGTGGTCTTTACTGATTTCCCCGTACTGTGTTTGTTTTTTGTCTTCTCTCAGTTGTTCGGATTTTACTTTGATTCCAGCTTTCCCCTGCTGTCATTTGGAAGCTGTACATACTATTTCAGTTCTTTTAGTGATTGCCCTTAAAAATTTAATATGCATACTTGAAGTCTCAAGTCGATCCGTGGCTCTTTTTTTCCTTCCCAAAGAAATTTAGAAACTTTTCATTTCAGCTACCCACTTCTTACTTACATGCCATTATTGTCCAGGGTTTTATTTCACCATTAGTTTAACCTCCAAAGCCAGAATTATTATTTCATACTGGCAGTGTGTGTTTGGCTAAATCCACCTACACTTTTCTGCTCACCATTCCTTCATTATGCCTAAGATTTTCTCGAACTATATCCGTTTGAAACTCCTTCAGTGAAGCTCTTTAGTAGTAAAGTCTGTTTTTGTCTTTTAGAAAGTCTTTATATTTTATGGGGTTCCCCTTGTGGTGCAGCGGAAACAAATGTGACTAGTAACCGTGAGGTTGTGGGTTTGATCCCCAGCCTCGCTCAGTTGGTTGAGGATCCAGCATGCCGTGAGCTGTGGTGTTAGGTTGCAGATGCGGATGGGATCCTGCATTGTTGTTGCTGTGGTGTAGGCTGGCAGCTGTAGCTCGATTTGACCCCTATCCTGGGAACTTGCATATGCTGTGGGAATGGCCCTAAAAAGACAAAACAAAACAAAACCAAAACGCTTTATTTTAGGATGTCTCCTTTAGCGCGGTAGGTTAAAGATCCAGCATTGTGGTTGCAGCAGCTTGAGCTGCTGTTGTGTGGGTTTGATCCCTGGTCTGGGAACTTCCAGATGCCATGGGCATGGACAAAAACAAACAAACAAACAAACAAACAAAAACTTTATTTTTGAAGGATAGTTTATCTGGATATACAGTTTTAGATTGAGTTATTTTCTCTTTAAATATAATACTTGGTTTCCATTGTTGCTATTCAGAAGTCATCTGTTAGTCTGCCTGCCTTTAGGCAATCTCTGTTTTGGGGGCTGCTTTTAAAATCTTGTGTCTTCTCCATGTATGTTTAGATATAACTTTCATTTTACTTACCTATTTGGAGCTTGATGGTTTCCTAAATTTTAGAATTCATGTTTCACATTCATTCTGGAAAATGCTTCATCTTTCCATTATCTTTAGTGGTTGCCTACATGTGTTCTCTTTCTTCTCTCCTTCAAACATGATTATGTAAATGCTGGACTTTCTGTTTACATCCTTATATCTCTACATAGACCTTTCATCATTTCTAATACTTTACTTACTCTTAGGCATGCTTTGTTTTTCAGATATCTTCCAGTCCATTCATTCTCTCTTTAGCTGTGTCTTGTCTGCTTTTACTCATCCTTAGTTTTTAACTGTATTCACATGTATTTTTCATTTTTGAAGTTTTTCAAAATTGCCCTCTTTGGGGATCAGATATTATTCTTGCTCTCATTTTCGAGTTCCTCTCTTATGTCTTTACCATTTTGAATACAATTTTATATTCTGTGTCTCATAGATCCATTACATGAAACTCTTATTTCTGCTGTTGTTTTTTGCCTGACCCCCAATTATGATTTGTTTCCCCAAATGTTGTGTGCTTTTGGACTCTGAGATCATTTTGGCTAGGACTTCATCTGTGGGAATCCTGGAAAACCTAAGATTGCCTAGAGAGGATTTGTGTTTGCTTCTGCAAGGACCCATGAGTGCCACCATCCTGGGAGCGCCTTAAGCTGATTTCTGCTCTTGGAACTGCCCATCTAGTGCAGGCCCAGATCCGCTATCCTCATCCATAATTTGAAAATCCAGAAAGCTTAGAAGAACGAAGTAATTTTTGTAAATCACTTGGTGGCAAAACTTGATCGGATATAGCCATTGTACTGCGTACCACAAAGGTTCATATATTGAGTTTCAGGAATATTGCCGTATTATGGTGTGTTTTCCAGATTATACTGAGCTACTTAGTATATGGTGTATGTACCATATTACTTTTGCAAAATCTAGACTGTCCTAAATTCTGAAATGTTTATGGCTCTAAGGGTCTTGGATTGAGGAAGGAGTGTGAATCTGTAATATAGATCTAAATCACAAACTTGGGCACAGTGAAAGCTGTAATTACAAATGCCCCAGAGATTTCTTTTTTTCCTCTACATCTACCAAGAACCTGTATTGAGTGAGTTGTGTTCCTTTGTCTTCCTTTGCTCGAAGGTGTTCTTTTTTATTTTTTCCTCCTAATTTTTGTTAGGGAGTAACTCTTTGAGGATCTTGGTTCCGATTAGCCATTTTGCTTAGTCCCAACAACCTTGTCTTCTGTTCCCCTCAGGGCTGTTAAAATCTAAGCCTTTGGCCACTCAGAGTAACACACAGCCTCGGGGCAGCTTTCTCTTAAGTATCAGTTTACCGCGTGGTTTTCTGCGTCTTCTTTCCCTGCTGGCCCTGGGGATTGCTTTTAGTTTCTCATGAGTACGGCTGAATGGGTGGAAGGATGACAGTAATATTTATTAGGTGTTTTTTTCCTTTGATCATCCACCTGTGTGCTAGAGATGGCCCCAGCCTGTTTTCACATCCCCTGTGCTCCCATTACCCACGCATGGTTCATTCTAGAGCAGCTTTGACGTTCATCAGCCTCACTGTGCCCTGCATGACTAGGGCCTTTGGACGTGCTGTTTCTGTGTTTTAATGTCTTTTAAAAATCTCATTTCTGAAACCTACCTTCAGTCACGCCTTCTCAGTAAGTCAGTGGCCCCCTTCTGTCCCTGCTGTGTCACTCATGAAGCTCTGGTGGGTTTGGTGGCTGCTTCATCCCTAACATGAAACACAGCATGGTAGCGGGTTTAGGTAAACATCTGCCGAATGGTTTATTACACATTTCCTACATTTTTCCTCTTCTTTCCCTTTTTCTCCCCCCTACTTTTTTCTGGCCACACCCACAGCATGTGGAAGTTTCCAGGTTGGGGATCAAACCTGTGCCACAGCAGGGACCCAAGCTGCTGCAGTGACAACTCTGGATCTTACCCATTGCACCACAAAGGGAAATCCCCATTTTGTCTTATAAATGCTTTTGATTTAAAGACTTACTTACTAACCTTTCAGAAGAGCAGGGAGTTAAATTGGATTCGGTTTCTCTAAAGTTTATGTAAGCGATAGAAGTGTGATATCGAGGAAAAACAAATGAAAGAAACATTAAATCGCTTACTCCACCTGGTTAATGTGCATTTTTGGACAGCCTCTCAACACTTGCATTCTTGTGACATGACAGAAATGTAATTTGAGGAGAATTATACCCTTGACATGGTAAGTTTTTTGGTTGCGGATTTAAGGCATGTGTGTACTTTTCTCAGTGCATATCCTTAATGACGATCTAGTAGATGATTGGGTGTTAATATCAGAGAATATTCTTCACCAGCATCTTGTGTGTGTGTAAATGCGTGTATTCGCTTGGTTTGATCTGAGTTGGATACAGATGGGTAGCGTTGCTTTTCAGTAACTGTGTTATAATTTATAACTGTCTTCATGGTGGTAAGGATAGATATGGGAGAAAAGCATTATTCAAAAGTAGATCTATGCTGTTAATTTTCATTGAAATGATACCGTTCGTCATGTGTGTAGTGGTATGATGTTACCACTAACAGCCTGAGGGTTTGAGAAAAGCACTGAGGAGAGGAGACAAGCTTAAGCTAGCTTTGGCTTCTTTTGCTTTTGTGAAAAGAGCAGTGAATGTCAGCATATTTAACTTGGCTATTAACGACCTATTTGGAAGAATTGGAAATCACTTTTAGTATTGAGGCTTTCAGTAGCTTATTACATACAATCTCATTATTTATTCATTCAACAAATATTTGGGTGTTTACTTAACACCAGGAATTATTCCAGGAGGTATGGATACTACGGTGAACAAGATACACACAGCTCTTGGCATCAGAGAGCGTGCAACTTACTAGGGAAGAAAGAGAAGAAAAAAAAACTAATTATGGGTAGTTCTAGAAGAAGTTTTAGCAGGGGAGGGGAAGACATCTGTGCAAAGCACTGCAGAGGAAGTGATGTTTAAGCCCAACCTTGAAGGGTAAGCGTGACTTACCTAGATGAGGTGTGGCAAGGGCCACCACTGACTCTTAGAAGAGGCTCAGAGTGAGCAAGGCACATTTTAAGAACCGAAAGAAGTTAAAGGCTGCTGAAAGTCTTGAGTTTAAGAAGACTGAGAATGTTATGAGATAACACCTGGGGTGTGGACAAATCTCATATCCAGAGGGCCTGCTAGGCTGTGGAGAATATTAGAAAATTTCCAACCTCTTTGTTTTTACAGATGAGGATGCTGAGTCCCAAAGAGGCAAAAATCACACATTTTATGTATGTTAATACTGAATAACTCTTACTTATCTTGAGTAGGTAGCCTAATGGGTCATTGCTTTGTTGATCTTGCTCTGATTGCTGTGTCTGTGCCAGATAGTATTCTCTGTGTGGGATCATGTGGGAAATGTAAAAATATATATACGTACAAATATTTTAATATACATACATGCACACACACTTTAATGGTGTGAATTTGAATTTACCATAAGTGCAGATGTAACCCTGGGCACTTCTGATGCAGGGACAGTCATGACGAGGTCCCTGAAAAGGGTCCCAGGACTCATCCTGCAGCCTGAACCATTCCTACCTTTTCTCTCTGCTTGTCCTTTGCTTGGTTCTTGGGTCCTGGGTGCTGACACCAGAGGAAGCTCCCTATGCCGTTGCTGACAATGAAGACAGTGAAGATTACAGACATGTGCCATTTAGTTGAAGATCTTCTAAAAACTATGTATTAAAACAAGCTTTAATTTAAGGCAATTTGGTTTGATCTTATTGTGGTGACATAATTTATAACATTCTGTAACTCTCACCACTGAAATAATAGAATTTTGTAAGTCGGGCTTCCTAACTATTAAAAATCCAAGACAGGAGTCCCCACTGTGGTGCAGCAAGTTGAGGATCAGCATCGTCTCTGAGGTGACTTGGGTTTGATCCCTGACCCAGCACAGTGGGTTAAATATCTAGCATGGCTGCACCTGTGCTCGGGTTTGATCCTGGGCCTGAGCACTTCTACATGCCATGGGTGTAGCAAAAAAAGAACCCAAAACAAAAAACCAAAATAACTCCCCAAATCATCACGTATATTAAGAATGTCTAAGTATGTTCACACCATCCTTCACTGGGTTGGTCTGTTAGTCTGTTAAAACCAAAGAAAAATGTGAAAGTTATTAAAATTTAGGTTAAGAAAATACCCAAATGAAGATATTACCTTTCTCCTATTTCCAAAGCCAGTTGCTTTCTCATCACTATCCTTTGTCGTTTTCTCCTCAAGGTAAATATTAAAAAGATAGTAGAAGATATTCTATTGATTCTTCCTTAATAGACTTTTTAAAAACTTTCTATAATCTCATTATCAACTTGATTAGCATAAGATGTACAGCTTACTGTCATCATCCAGCTAAATAATTTAGTTAGGTCATGGCTTAATGACTTTTTGTTATTTTTGTCTCCCTATCCCAGCAGAGGTACAAAGTGTTCATGTTTTTCTGGTCCTCTTCATTAAGTATTCTAACATTTAACATTCTGGTTTTGGCTACCATTGAATGAGCATGAGTGTACTCATGGAAGTTTCCATGGGAGACCAATTTGAGGCTGTGCTGATGAACAGTCTACAGCAACTGTTTTAACACCTGTGTCTACTTTTTGCTTTGTGTTTCTCTACTTGTTCTTTTTTTCCCCTGAAGGTTCTCATCTTGGTTCCAAATGAGTCATTTAATTTTTATTTATACTTTATTGCATTTTGTGAAGAACAGTGTGCAGTAAATATCTGTGTCGGAGATCTGTTCTCTCCCTCTCTCTCTCATATATATGTTTGTGTGTGTGTGCGCGCGCACACATTTCTAGAATAGAGATTTGGCATTGGTCCTTTTTGTGAATTATGCTAATCAGTTCATCCAGTAATGCTGTGAAATTCAGCAAGCAATGCTCCTTAAGTGTGTTTACCATTGCTTTTTGAGGTGGAAAAAGAAGAGTGTGAATTGGGCACTCGGTGGGAGCTGGTACAAACTTTTGGGAGGGCAGATTGGCAATACTAGTGGAAACTCTTGGAAATGCTTTGACTCAGCAGTTTAACTGCTATACATTTGCTCAGGTAAATAACTGGAAAAATAGAGAAGAGTGTAGATTATGCATTCAAGGATATTTTTTGCAGCAGTGTATATAGGAATACAAAATAACACACCTAAACTTGATTAAAGAATGATGGTGTAATGTGCAAATAGTCACACACTGGGCAACCTTAAAAGTGAGTTTGTTAAAGTGTACTTGTGTGAAAAAGTTTATGAGATAGGATTCAGTTTTCATTTTTTAAGAAATATATGTATATGCCCATAATACTTCTTGGTAGAATACATGCAAAAATGTATGTGGATAGAAGGATTTTTACTTTCTACTTCATACCCATATTAGTCATGACTGTTTTGAATGCAGGTTATGAGAATATAGATCAAACTATTTTGGCAAACCGCTTCACCAAAAGAAAGGGACTCTCTTCCCAAAGCTAAAGTTTTACAAAATCCTAGGGATAATTACCAGTCCAACCAGAGCTACTTGGGAAGCCCAAGAGCTCGTGGCTTGATCAGTTTTATTTCTTGCTCACATCACAGTTTGCTGTAGATAGCTCATTCCATCTATGGATTTCATCACTTAGGGTTTCAGAGTGCTCCGCTGGATTCTCTGTGTATCCATCAGATGAAGGAAGACAGAAAGGGGAGTTTTGCAGGGGAAAATTTAGGTCCAGGTCTAGACATCATTTCTGCCTATTTTCTATTTGTGAGAACTCAGTGGCCTTACCAAAATGTGACAAAAATTAGGAAATGAAGTCTAGCTATGAGTCCAAGAGGAGAAGGAAATGGGCTGTGGACACACAATGTTGACTCCACAATGTCCATGAAAAAAAGAAACTGGACTATGGTTTGCCACCTGTACTTAAAAACACTTATTTTATGTCATTGATGTATCCAGAAACTTCGCTGGTATTGTAACGTGTTCGTTAATAGCTAGCAATAAGCTAGTTGCTGTTAATTCTTTCTTCAGTGGAGCCAGATAATTCTGGAAATGGATGACTAATGGCTGGTCGGTAGATTTACTTCATATTCCTACATCCTTGGCAGACATTGCAGATTGATCCTGGAACTCTTTTCTTCAAAGCTTTGATTTGGCCTCAGAGTGCATCCATATACAATGTTTTGGATTTCTCTTGTCAATTACAGTTCATATTTAAGATGAAACAGACTTGCTGTCACTTGTCTAAGTAATTTATTTGTGACAAATACTGTGGCAAACTGCTCAGTGGATTTGCCTAGACACCCAGAATTGACATTCGGTTTGGCTGGTTCCAAGCTCAGGATTCATCTGCCAGTGACTTGTCTTTAAAAGCTAGTAATCCAGTGGTTTTTGTGGTCAGGTCATGGGGAGAAGTTCTTCCTTGCTCCATTCAGTGGCAAAGGCTGTTCTTTTTCTTTTCCTTTTTTTTTTTTTTTTTTTTAAAGAGCCTTACCCACAGCATATAGAAGTTCCCAGGCCAGGGGTCAGATTGGAGCTGCAGCCGCTGGCCTACGCCATGGCCATAGTAACGCAGGATCTGAGCCACATCTTCAACCTACACCACAGCTCACGCAATGCCTGATCCTTAACCCACTGAGTGAGGCCAGGGATCGAACCTGCATCCTCATGAATACTAATCAGGTTCGTTACCACTGAGCCACAACATAAACTCCAAAGGCCATTGTTCTTCATTTGATATTTTGCATTAACAGAGGCAGTAACACCTATCGTGAGACAAGGAAAGAATGTTTTGAAATTTCACATTTGAAATACATACTTTCTCTAGGAATCAAGTCTGATATTAACCACTTGCCTTAAAATATGTTATCCAAAATATATTAGGATTTTAGTACCAGGAAATTTTCTTTGAGCTGCTACTTAGGTACCGACATGGATATAGTTTCTTTTTTAATGTAAGATGATTCTTGATTCATTTGTTTGTTGTATAATATATTAGCAGTCTGTCTTCTATAAAATTTAAGTGAAGAACAATAAAGGAGCTCTCTAGGGTTGAAGAGGGTGATCCTTGTACATGATCAAGTGCTGTTATCCTCACAAACCCCTGGGAAATAAATACTCTTCCTAGGGAGGCGATGGAACTCACTTCAAGTCCCACAGCTACTGAGGGGAGGAGCCAAGAGTTCTAAGTACAAGACTTAACGGTTTGTTTTTTTTTCCTTTGTGTCATGGTTTTGGTTTGTTTTCTGTGTCTCTAGTGTCACAAGAAACAATAACCCAAACAAAACAAAATCAGTTAAAACACCATAGGATCGGAGTTCCCATTGTGGCTCAGCAGGTTAGGGACCCAGCATGGTGTCCTGACTTTGCTCAGTGGGTTAAGGATCCAGCTTTGGCTCAAGGTGCAGTGTAGGTTGCAGATGTGGCTTCGCTGTGTTCCTGTGGCACAGGCCTCAGCTGCAGCTCAGATTCAACCCCTAGCCTGGGAACTTCTGTATGCTGCAGGCGCGACCATAAAAAACAAACAAAAAACACCATAGGATTGTTGTGGGGAGAAAAAACCATGGCGAGGTCTAAAGACATTTCATTAACTAATTAGCTAGATGAGCAAACCCGCTGTGATGAAGGTCTTTTTCTGGCAAAAGAGGGAAAAAGGGTGGTAGTTTCAGATGACTGTCCTTAACCTCATCTCTCCCCTCATCAGTTATGCCTTTTGATGATTTGCTACTGAAGCCTTAATTTTCACACACTTGTTAATTTAGGACTTTGGGTGGTGCTGGAAGGTACGCCAGGGGTACTGATTTGCGATGAGAGGTCCCAGTGTAATTGCAGGCTCTGTTGCTTTCTGGCTGTGATCTTGGCTAGGTGAACTTCATCTCATTAGGCCTCACTCTCCTCTTTGCCCAGGCATCACGGGGTTGTGGGAACATTTAAATAAATAGATTTATTAAAAGCAGCAATAACAGCCATAAACTTCAACCCTAAATTACCTACAAATTATTATTAGAGGACTAAGCCTTGCGGGCACTAACAGTTATCGTCCTAGGTATCTTTCAGGTACAGTGTGCAGTAATAAATACACAAAAAGAGCCCAGCCTCAGCTGCTCTCCACTTATGTGTAGCCTCAGTTTGAGAGATGATGGTTTATTCCTAGAAGAAAAGAGAATTGTGCCATTAAACCCTCCCTCTGTGGTTTTCATGATTTTGTTTTTATTCTGTTGACATATGTTAGTACTAAGTATCAAAATTCATGTATAACTTGTGTTTGAGTAAAATAGATTCTTGAGACTTGGTGGTATGGGTTTAAACTTAGCATTTTTAGAGATTAAGCTTTTCAAAAATAGCTCCTTTTAGTAAAAGAGGGATATTGCTTCTTAAAGAAAAATAATGGTAGTTGTTCACTGAAATGTTTTATAAGACACGTAGGAAGTGATGAAACTGAAAAATGTGGAGTGACTTTATTGTGAGGTCTAGATTCTTAGTGGCAGCATTTTGTACCGTTTTTGGTTTATATTTGAAGACTTGAAGAGAAATGGAGAGACACTAAATAATGCTGTTTTGTATTAAGCATTAATGAATTGAGGAAAGATTTATTTTTTAATACCTAGAATGTTTTAACTGATAGCAAGATTGATTTAAAAGTGGGATCACTTTCATGGCGAATCTCGATTTTATATATATGATATAATCATGACATATATTTGAAGTATTTGACAGTCTTTAGTACCAGTAGAAAGGTAGACAAAACTTAGTAGAACCAGATGACAAAGTGTAGTCAGTAAGTCATGTTAAAGATAATGACGTTCATTGCGCTGAAGACATCTTGAAAAACTGTTAGCTAGATAATTGAGTCATTTGAAGTTTTACATGTAAGATTTAGTCCTTATGGATAACAGTAAGCTGTGTCGTTGTGGTTCAGGATTCATAACATTTAATAAATGGATTAACCAGGTGCAGTATAACATTAGGGAGGTTATAATACTTAGAGCTTGTCAGAACCTTAACTAGGTCACGATTCTGAGCTATTTCATTTTTAAAGATTTTTGTGTGTTTTTTTGTTATGTATTGCTTAAATGTCTAAGCCAGGCCAGCTTCCATCAAGAGTATGAAAGGGGAAATCTTTGTCTTGACCTGTGAGTACCATTTTTGAGTTAAAATTTTAATCTTGAAAACCCAAGAATTGAGAGTTCCTTGCTGGTCTAGTGGTTAAGACTTGGCATTTTCACCATTACAACCTGGGTTCAATCCTGGTCTGGGAACTTAGATCCCACATTAAGCTGCTGCAAAAAAACGAAAAACTCAAGAATTAGTTATCAGTAGTAGAGCACTGAAGTTGAAATGCATGAGAAATAGAATATTAGCAATACCTACTTCATAGTATGACTCATTATGTATATCAAATCCTATATAAAACTGTTATATGGTAGTTTAAATAATTTTCTTTATATTACATGATAGTTCTTAGAAAAATTAATGGCTTTCCCATTCTAGTTTAATAATTATCTTTGGACTGTTAGTTAATGTAGGAACCTAGGTAATACCACCCATTTCACCTTTCTTTCTTTCTTTCTTTTTTTTTTTTTTAAATTTTGACCGTGCCTGTGACATGCAGAAGTTCCCAGCCAGGGGTCAAACCTGTACCATAGCAGTGACCTAAGCCACAGCAGTGATGATAGCACGAGATCTTTAACAATTAGGCCATCAGGGAATTCCTCACCTTTCTTATCGTGCATAGCAGGAGGTAAAATTGAAGAATATTAGGGAATGAGATGCAAAAGTATAAATTGCCAAAGTTTTGACCTACCCATCTCTCTTGAGGTAAAGATTCACTGTTTCTGTTTGCAGACTTACCTGTATGAAAATACATAAGGTTTTATACTGTCAGCCATCCCTTTCCTTGCAGGTATGTCAGTCAGCTTGGATATAAATAACCAAACAAACAACTTGTTCAGTGTATCTATTGCTTTAACAGGGAATTGTGTATTCTATTATTAATGTGTAACTGAGCTGAATTGTGTTTTCCTAGACCTACAAACCTTCTTTCAACAAGTGCTTCCTAACTCATTTAGAGATCTTAAAGTATGTTCTGATCTCTTTTGAGTTATACAGCCAAAGAAGAGTAATGAGATCATAGTTCCCATCAAAAGCCATGCCAAAGGAGAGGTACATCAGAAATGTGTTACATTTGTCTTAATCAGATATTATTTATTCTTCAAGAAAAGATTTGTTTATCACAGTAGTATTAAGAAGTATGTCCTGGAAAATAGGTCCATAATCATTAGGAAAATCTTCAATATATGATGCTTTAGGTCCATAATCATTAGGAAAAGCTTCAATATATGATGTTCCCTTTTAGCCTTATGTTCAAGAAAACTTACCTGAGAGTATTTGTTTTATATTCATCACAAATGCAAAGAAAATTTCTTTTAATCTTTTTTATGATTTTTATTTTTTTCTGTTATAGTTGATTTACAGGGTTCTATCAATTCCTACTCTACAGCAAAGTGACCCAGTCATATATACGTGTGTGTGTGTGTGTGTGTGTGTGTGTGTATTTTTTTCTTTTTCTCACATTATCCTCCATCATGTTCTGTCACAAGTGAGTAGATGTAGTTCCCTGTGCTATACAGCAGGATCTCATTGCTTATCCACTCCAAATGCATCTATAAACCCCAAACTCCCAGTCCATCTCACTTCCTCCCCCTCCATGAGTTTCTTTTCTGTGGAAAGGTTCATTTGTGCCATATATTAGATTCCAGGTATAAGTGATATCATATGGTATTTGTCTGTCTTGTTCTGACTTACTTCACTTAGTGTGAGAATCTCTAGTTCCATCCATGTTGCTGCAAATGATATTATTTTAACTATTTATAGATAGGGTGGAGTAGAAAGAAGTTAAGATTAATATAAATTTTTAACAAATAAAATGAAATAAAGTAAATGATGAGAAAAGGAAAAGAAAGGAAAAATGAAGACAGTGGGAGTAAACCACTTATGATGAAATTCTAGGCTCTGAAGAAAAGACGGCGAGTTAAATGTCAAAATAGAATCTGGAAGATAGAAAGAAAGGTGAGACAACTGACATGAAGTAGTGGGAGATCTGGGGGTCTTGAAGGGTTGCAGCGGGTTAAGAATCTGACTGCAGTGGCCTGCGTAGCTGTGGAGGTACAGGTTTAATCCCCAGCCTGGTGCAGTGGGTTAAAGGATCCGGTGTTGCTGCAGCTACAGGGTAGGTCACAGTTGCCGCTCGGATTCAGCCTGTGGCCTGGGAACTCTCATAGCCATAGGTGCAGCTGTAAATAAAAAAGAGAGCGATTTGAAGATAAATATTTGACATGAATTAATAGAAAATTAAAGATGTGATATTTATAGCCATACTTTGTTGGGGAGTGATGTCAAAAAATGTTTTCAGAATTTGGGGCCTCAAATTCTTTTAGTCCTCCCTTTTGATGGTTATACTTAGATGATAGAGTGAAGAGAGTACTAGCATACTGAAATTGTGTTAATACTTAACCAGATTTAAAAAATATTTTTCCCAAAGTTGTTTGAAATCATGACTGCTTGTTTTGTGTATAATTTTTCTTGTAATCTTTTTTTTAAAGCCATTCTTTGTATGAAGAAAGTGTATTAAGTTTCATTTATCATTGTTATGTTCAACAGATGTTTACTGAGGACCATAGAATATTCTGCTAGGTGGTGTTTTTCTTGCTTTTATAGTTTTATGATTTGGTAGGAGAGCCAAAATAAGCTTTTTAATTTTGAGGAACTAGTTGGATGATTGTGTGCTGTGCTATGTAGTTTCAAAGGCATGTTAACAAAGACTTCAGTATATTTAAATACAAAGAGATAGCTGACAGTTCAGTTACCTTGAAGGCTGATCTGTCAGCAAGTTGTTCTGGCCTCCCACCAGCTTCTCTTTCTTTGGAGGGTCCTAAAGGTTTTTGTCCCTAAAGTTGCAGATGGCATGGTATGTTCTAAGCCCTACTCTGAGCCTTGATGGGTGAACAATCTTGAATAACAAGTACCTTTGCTATCTCTGAGCAACCCCTAATTTCATCGGGGAGCTCAATTTAGTAGAGAATCTTCCGCGAACCTCCACTTGCTGAAACACTGAAAAAAGTAGATAAGAACAGCAGCTTCTATTGATAGCCCCCTAGGGTAGACATGTAAACAGACCATGTATAACAGCACTTATATGCTGTTATAAGTGCTGAATAATAGTTACACCATTTTAAGGTATAACTAGGGTACTATGAGAGCACATGGGAGGGATGGCTGGTTTTATCTGAAGAAAATCAAGAAAGGCTTTACGGAAGTGATGTTTGGCTGCATATTGGAGGCGAGTAGGAGTTCCCCAAGCAAAGAGGCGTGACTGGGAAGGGAATATCTAGTGTGTTTGCAAAAGGAAAGGGTGGGGCTGTGTTGTAAAGAATCAGAGGTACCAGCTCTCGGTTTTATCTTATCAGTATGAAGCCAAGACAGAGTTTTAAATAGGGGAATTCCATTATTGGATATATTTTTTAGGAATATGTGTCTGGTTAGGTTAGAATTTGGCTCCACTAAGGAGAATGGAGACTAAATAGAGATCTTGGAGTGAGTCAAGGGATAGGGAAGGTCTGAACAAGGACGTGACCAGGAGGATGAAATGGAGAGGCTGGATTTACAAGGAAATGCTGCTGCAGAAGCTATAGGACTATGTTTGGGGAAATATTCGAGACCAGAGAAACCTAAGCTTTTAAGCTGGCTGACCATAGAGGCAAAATTAAGGAGTTTGAAAGTAGACTCTTACACTCAGCACGTTGAAGACTGAACTGTTTCTCTGCCCCTCAAACCCATTTTGTCTCATGTCAGTCATCCGAATGTCATTTTTTTTAATGGCTGCATCTGTGGCATATGGAAGTTCCCAGGCCAGGGACTGAATCCGAGCCACAACTATGACCTACAGCAGAGCGGTGGCGATGCCGGATCCTTCAACATGCTGCACCAGAGTGGGGATCAGACCTGGTCGCCTTCACAGCAACCCAAGCCACTGCAATCAGGAACTCCCTTTAATGACTTTCTTTTATTCTTTAACTTAATTTTTATCACTTTCATTGTTTTTCATCACTTTTGGGTAAATTTTTTAGACAGGGAAAGATCAAAGTGTTTATGATTTTTTTTTCCATTCTCTCTCTTACTCTGTGCCAAGTGATACAGTGGGCATGGCTCCTCCTTCGTCCAGCCTCTGCAGAAATGTGATGTCTCCCCATGTGGAAAGAGAACCCCAAGCTGGTGCACCTGCACTGTTCAGGGATGGCTCAGAGGGTTTCAGTTGTCACGCCTGGAAGCATGTCCAGGCAAATGTGTATGTGCAGGCTGTGATCTGACCCTTATTTAGCTCTGTCTGATGTATAAATATGGGGTCCCTGGTAGCCAACCACAATTTTTGTCTTGTTTACACACTGAGAGACAAGTTTGGCTCCTTTTGCTAAGAGGAACTTAGCAAACAAGTATGATCTTCAAACCAAGGAGAATTTTAACAAGGTCTATGCAGATATTTCTCATCTTCCTTGCTTCTCATCACGTGTTGGTTATCTTCTGGGAAGGAGGCACAGGTCTTGGTGTAACTCATTCTAAGAAAAATAGTCTTGGTTTTCTCCCTCCATCTGTTCCTTTGAGAAAGAGTTGTTATATGGTGGCTCAAGGATTTCTGAAAATTGGTTGTTAGTGTGATATTAAATAGTTTCCGATTTTCACAATTAATGGATAGGACACGAGGAGTCAGAGTTACAACTGTAGGTTTGGGGGGACAAGGGAAAAAGGGAGCATCTTCTACGGTTCACTCAGAAAAAGTTTGTTGCATGTCTGGTGTGTTTCAGGGATTTTTCTGGTGAAGCGGAATTCACATTCTAGTAAAGCACACAGCTAGGTGAATCAGCCTGCATGACATTGTGGGGTGAGCTTGAAAGGTGCGTGCACAGTGCCATGGAAAGGACTGTGTTTGGTAGAGTCCAAGGAAGCTCACAAAGAAATCACTGTGTGAGCACCCAGGATGCATGGCAACCCTCGAGTGGACAAGAGAGAAGGCCAGGCTAGGGGGACGGCACGTGCAGGTGCACATGGGTGTGCAAGAGTGTGGAGGGTCAAGTTTGGGAGGCAGGCTATGTGTGAGGTGGCAGGAAGCGATGGAAGTTGGGTAGCCTGAGGCCTCTGTTAGTCTTTTTCAGCCAGCGTTCCTCACCTGAACCACGGAAGATGGAACATGATTTAAGTGACTTGTTCCCCAGCCCTCCAGTCTGTAGCTCATTCCATCCAGATGCACACAAGAGACGTTCATTTGTTACATGCAATGGCTGCTTTCAGGCATTGGGGAACCCAGGTTGAAAAGGACATTATTATATGAAACTCATTTCCTTAGTAAGATGATGTTATGGCATTTCTATTTAGAAATATACTTTTGAGGAGTAACCATTGTGGTGAAGTGGGTTAATAAGCAACTGACTTCAGTGGCTTGGGTTGAAATCCTGGATTGCACAGTGGGTTAGGGATCCGGCATTGCTGCAGCTGTGGCGTAGGTTGCAGCTGCAGCTCGGATTCAGTCCCTGGCCCAGGAACTTCCATAAGCTGTGGATGTGGCCAAACAAAGAATAAAAGAGAAATATACTTTTGAGAGTTGATTGAAAATAAAGAGAAGAAAGGAGAGGGAAACAAGTTGGGAGGTAATTGGGAGAGTGATCCTAGTAGAAGACAAGATGATTCAGCAGAGCAGAGAAACAGTTTCAGAAATATGTAGGAGGGAGGGTCTGTACGACTTGGTTATTAAATACGAAGGACAAGAGGGAAGATGGGGGATGATGAGCTAGAAAGCCAGAGTGCCTTTGTGGACAGTGGCACCATCGTCTGGGCCAGGCAGAGTGGGTTTGAAGAGAAGATCAGGATTTTTGTCTTGCTCGTCCATTTCAAAATATCCAGGTCTAGGAGAAGTACAGACATGAAAGAGTGTTTAAGAAGAGAGTCTTGACTGAGTAAAGAAAAGTGATCTTGGGGGCATCCAGTATATAAGAGATTAGAGGAAGGAGAGGGGCCAGTAATGCAGACTGAGAAGGAAAAGCAGAGATAAGAAAAGGGCCAGAAAAGGGCAGCTCCCCCAAAATCCTGGGACATATGACTTTAAAAACTAAATTTTGGGGGAAAAATTGCTCAGGAATTCCCTGGTGGTCTAGTGGTTAAAGATCTGGCGTTGTTACTGCTGTGGCTTGGGTCACTACTGTGATACAGGTTTGATCCCTGACCTGGGAATTTCCATATGCTGTGGATGTGGCCAACCGCACCCCCCCCCCCAAAAAAAAAAAAAACTCTTGTCCAGTGGCACACGAAATGGACTAGGATGGGAAGTAGAGGGTATCCATTGGTTTTGGCAGTATAGGGGCCACTGCTGACCCCAGAGCAGATTTGGTTGCGTGGGGAAGGGAGATGATTGTCACTTCGTAGAGGCTCCAGGAGGCTGACTGGGTTAAAATGGATTCCAAAGTCTTGAGTGAAGAAATGGAGAGAGAAAAGTTGTGCGTTCAGTAAATCTAGAATATAATACCTCAAGAGAGGTATTTCTTGTTTTTTTCGCCCTCCAAAGTGAGCTGTGTTGAGCATGTATTTAGAAGATACAGAGGAGGAGGTGTAATCGAAAGAACAGAGATGGTGGGAAAAGGCCTGGGGAATGGGAGCCCAGGATGAGGGGTGGCCTTAGGAGGGTGGGGGGCTCATTGGAGAGAAGGCAGTAGCCTGTCAGGCGGCCAAGTGGAAGGGGGGTCCTGAGGGTGCCAGCAGAATTCTAGGGAGCTTTTGTTACCCTGTGACTTAAAAGAACATTGCCCTATGCTGGCTGCTGCCCACTTGTGACTTGATAGTGGGAGCTCTGTGGCCCATCAGGCTTGACCTTTCAACTCTGTGTGACACTGGTTTGGAGTCCAGGGTTCTTGCCACCACTCCCCGCAGAGAACGCTGGGGAGAGGTAGAGCAAGATCAGTTGTCTTCAGTGCAGGTTACCATGCACTGACTCGATTGTTGATCAGTGGATAACCGTCTAGTCTGCTTCTCAACCCTTGCTCTTGTCTGCAATACAGAATTGCCCCTTACAGGACCCACCAAGAAGTTACCTGTCTTCTCTGCTACTCTTCACCTCCAATGGGTGCAAGTCTTTTTCATTCCTCATCTGTTCTCCCCTTGATGTTTTCTGACTTTTGCTTGTTTCTCTGAGCTGGCTGGTAATCATTGTCATATTGGAAACCGTTGCTGGATCTAAAGTGGACTTTTGTAGATACAGAGACCTAGGCTTTGTCTTTATCTTGGGAATCTAAATGGGAGAAAAGATGGAGTTCCTGTCATGGCTCAGCGGTTAACAGACCTGACTAGTATCTGTGAGGATGCAGGTTCAATCCTTGGCCTGGCTCGGTGGGTTAAGGACCCGATCATACCATGTGGTGTAGGTTGCAGACATGCTGGGGTCTGGCATTGCTGTGGCTGTGGTGTAGGCCAGCAACTACAGCTTGGATTCAACCCCTAGCCTGGGAACCTCTATATTCCGTGGGTGTAGCCCTAAAATAAACAAAAAAATGGGAGAAAAGAGCAGAAGAGAAACACAGGAAGTAGACATCTCTCTCTTTGGATAGCTGGGTCTTTGAAAGGCAGCGTGTTTTTCCACAGGGCCTTGGAAGGTGGAAAACCTCATCAGAAACAGAGACCACTCTTGGTGAAAATGCAAATCCAAACCAGTAGTGCCTGAGAACCTGGAGAGAAGGGGGCAAAGGAGGAGAATCTTTCACTGCGATTTTGTGGGAACCTACTGTTGCTACCCAAAGAAATGATTGTGTTGAATTACATGAAAGTGCTGATGTTGAGCCACTTTTTGATGGACAAAAAAAAGAGGTGATTTTGATAGTTCAACTGAATGTATTCCTGATTATGAATACACTTGTAGGATTTTCCTGGTGACACAGCGGGTGAAGGATCTGGTGTTGTCACTGCTTTGGCACAGGTTCGATCCCTGGCGTGGGAAATTTCACATGCCACAGGTGCAACCAGTGAATAAATACATACATCAGTAAATACAGTTGTAAACTTTTAAGTCATAACAGGCACAACGCTTTTGAAAGCTGGGAACTGCTGTCCTTGCTATGAGATGTCCTTATGTGTGAGAGATCCTGCTCTGTAAATCTTCTTTGGTTCCAACAGTAAATGCTCTACATGTATGTCCAGTCCTTTTTGACCATTATTGACCGTTACTCAGCAGCATGGTCACTTGCCCATGACTGAAACTGGAGAAGATGTCACAAGCTGGGACAGCTTCCCTGGGGACCTACTCTATCCCGATTGCAGCTCCTGAGATAGATACTTACTGGGTAGATACTTATTCTAAACAAGAAGTTCTTCATAGGGAGCAGTTTTGCCCCAAAGGAGAGATTTAACAATATCTGGGAGTTCCCGCTGTGACACAGTGGGTTAAGGACCCAGCATGGCCACAACTGCAGCATAGGTTACAGCTGTGGCTTGCATTTGGTCCCTGGACCAGGAACTTCCATATGAAAAAAAAAAAAAGCCGAGGGCAGGAGTTCCTATTGTGGTGCAACAGGAACAAATCCGACTAGTAACCATGAGGTTGCAGGTTCAATTCCTGGCTCGCTCAGTGGGTTAAGGATCTGGTGTTGCCATGAGCTGTGGTGTAGGTCACAGATGTGGCTCGGATCTGGCATTGCTGTGGCTGTGGTGTAGGCCAGCGGCTGTAGCTCCAGTTTAATCCCTAGCCTGGGAGCCTCCATATGCCACAGGTACGGCCCCAAAAGGCAAGACAAAACAATACAAACAAACAAAAAGAAAACGATGTCTGGAGATGTGTTTAACTCATCTGGGCGGGGGTGGAAGAGGAGTTACTGGCCTGTTGGGGGCAGAGGCCGGGGTACTGCTAAAGCTTTTCCAGTGTGCAGCATAGTCCCCCTGCCCCAAGAATGCATCTGCTCCAAATGTCACATGTGCCAAGGCTAAGAAACTTCCTCTAGACTGAGCCACCAGGGAACTTGAGAAAACACACACACATCGTTTTTCTTAGCTGTGAGCATGAAAAGCATGTAAGGAGATGGGCAGAACTTGGAAGAATAAAGTCTGGAAAGAATATGATAGAACAAAAACCGATGGCTTAGGTCTCCCAGGTTTGTGAGGCTGCTTGTCTGCAGAGCACTCAGCCCTGAAACACAGGCGGTTTTAGAGATGAGCCGAATCACTGGTGGGGCCTGGGGTCCCAGGTCTTGACTGACAGGTCTGCCTTTCTGCTGCTGTCACCTGTCAGATCTGAATTTCTGGCTTGCATTTTTCCCCACACTTACTCATCTGTACGTGTGAGTTTTAATATTACATTCCCTGTCTCTAAAGCAAACATATGAAACCCCTTTTCAGCTTTTCCTTTATTCCTCCCCTCTTCCCCTTAGGAACTGAGGATCTTTATGAAGAAGAGGTTTAAATATTATTTTCATTTCACTTCAGTATTCTTTATCTCTTTTACTGCAGTAAAGATAAAGTGATATATTTTATATCACGTTATTTAGGTATTAAATAATATATAATATTTGTATATTAAATAACACATAAAATAAGTATGTATATGAACTAGACTTATATTTGTTGGTTTACAGAAAGAAAATAGACTTGAGTCTTTTTTGGACAGTAGCTTCTGGGAAGTCTGTAGAGAGTTGTGACAAAATCAAGATTTTGGCAAAGCCAAAGAGGTGGGATAGGGCTGGAAGGTGTTGCTAAGACTTCTAGCCTGCGGGAGGAGCAGGAGTGGAAGGTAGATAACAAGATCCAGCCCTGTACTGGCCATGGAGTGAAACATGGTTAAGAATTTGGGAGAAACCCTGAAATTAGGCTGTAGACAGAGCAGAGGAGGAAAGTTCTAAATGTCTGCAGAAGGAGTTGTCATTTCTGGATACTGTTTATTTTTAGGAAACATAAGTTTCATGTATGTGGGTGGGGAGCTTGATTGGAATCCGAAAACGGATGCCTTGTTGCTGCTGCTCGACTCCTAGCCCTGCACCACTGCGTTTCTTTATGGCCCAAGAGCGCTCTGCAAGGAGATGTTGAATATAAAGCATTAACTGAGGTTGGGCTGGGTGTTCTTTTCTAAGGATGGCATCAGAAATGTTGGGCTGTGGTTAGTGCATGAAGGACTTGGGTTAGACATTTCAGAAGATGGGCAGGGCTTTTCAGTGTTGGCATGTGGTTATTTACTAACCCAGCCAATTCTTCTCCAAAGACCCCCTAAGAAGCTGTTTGAAGATAATTGAAGTAGAAACCTCTTAAGCTTATTTTTAGCCCAAGCCTCTGTGAAAAGCAAAACCAAAACTTAAGGTCACCATGTGAATAGGACCTGAGGTAATTTACCTGACACGTTCGCAGACTAGATGTAGGTAGCTCCTCGAGTGGCAAGAGCAGGGAATCAGAAACCCAAGCCACACATATCTTCTGAAATCTCCTTGGCAACGAAGTCAGCAAAGGCCATCCTTCTAGCACTTAACTGCCAGCTTAAAGAACTGGCTTGAGCGTCTTTGTGGATCGCCCAGAACACCATGAGCTTCTGTTTCAGTGGGTCTGTTACAAATGTCACATTCAACCTCTAGAATATAGTCTCCCTTTTTTTTGGTATCCTTTAAAAATTCTGTTCATATGCATCGTCATCTGGTTCTTTTTTATTTTTATAGTTTCCCTCATTTAAAAGAAATTTTATTATAGTTGATTTACAGTGTTGTGTCAGTTTCTGCTATATAGCATAGTGACCCAGTTATACATATATGTATGCATTCTTTTTCTAATACTATCTTCCATCATGTCATCTGGTTTTTAAAGTATGGAAGAGTTCTTTAGAGAGCCTCATGACGGTTTTTAAGAAAACAATTGGAATAGGATAAAATAGCACAGTGGCATATTATTATGGCTGGTGGACATATGTGATTATTACTACCTCAAGTTTACAGCATTTATGCCAGAACCATCTGGGTACCGATTCTAAAAGAGAAAAAATATAACCTTGCAATTGTTGTCCTAATACTCTCCTACTATCCTAAAGTTACTTGAGGGTGCAATATTTGGTGCATGGCCTGCTTACCTGCCCCCTGCCCCAGTCCCAAGCAATAGTGGTCCATGGCCAGACCAGAGTGGATCCAGAGGCAGGCAGGCACTTGGCGCTTGTACTGGCTCCTTGAAGCTCTGTCATCCTGCATCCAGGAGGCAGCATGGTCAGTATCTCCTCTACTCCACTTGGCTTTGAACGATCACAGTCAGTAATTTATAATGTTCACTTTGAAAAGTTGATGATACCTGTATCTCAAACAGACCCATGCTGAGAACTCTCTGGGGTACAGTTTCCACGACTGACATAATTCTCAGGATATCTTTTGATGCGCTCCATGGACAGCAGGCATGCCTTTGGAGGTAGCTCAGACTTTGCACAGGACATAAGCTCCCCGTGGATAAGAGTAAAGTCCAAGAAGAGAGTGACAAAGTAGGTGAAAGTGAGTAGAGGAACAGGAAAATAAATGTAAGCACATGACTCACCCACCCTGCTGCTCTTTCCCAGGGACAAGGAGGGCCAAGTCACCCAGTTGTTCAGATGCAACAAGCTTATCCTCCTTGATTCTTCTCTGTATCTCATGCCTCCCATCAGACCCGTCAGCTAATTTTCCTGGCTCTCCCTCTGAAATATCCAGATCCTACCTTTTGTTTTCCTGCTTCTATCCCATTGTCACACTAATACCAGCTAATTATCTCCACTCACCTAAACTGTTGAGAAACCTCTTTTATTTGTCTGTCTTCCCTCCCTCTATACCGTGTATGTTCCATATGGCTCAAAATAGAATAGACCAGGGTCCCAGCATCCCCCTGGTCCATGCACTATTCCTATCACACTTTATTTTTAGGTGTAATTTGGGGTTTATTTTATTTATTTTTTATTAGAGTTGATTTACAGTGTTAAGTCAATTTCTACTCTACAGCATAGTGATCCAGTTGTATATATATATATATATATATATATATATATATATATATATATATATATACATACATTCTTTTTCTCATACTGCCTTCCGTCATGTTGTACCCCATGAGACTGGATATAGTTCCCTGGGCTGTACCGTGGGACCTCACTGCTTATCCATTATTAATGAAATTGTTTGCATCTACCAACCCCAGGCTCCCCGTCCATTGCACTTGAATGAAACGTCAAACCCTTCCCATGACCTGTGACGCCCTGAGATACCTGTTCTGAATCAGTTCTCTGTTGGCCACTCTCTCCCTTGCTTGCTTTTCTCCACGCACCCTGGCTTTCTTGCTGTTTCCTGAACCCATCAAGTGTGCTTTCACCTCAGGGCCTTTGCATCTGCTCTGGGCTCCGTGTAGAACATTCCATCCTCACTGTGTGTAGGTCTCCTTAAATGTCAGTTTCATGGGGGTGACCTTTTCTAATCACCCTGTCTGAAACAGGACCCACTATTACTCTGTCTCCTTATTTATCATCACATTACTGAAACCTGCCTGGCACATGATAAGCATTCAGTAAATATTTGTTAATAAACGAATCAACTGCCAAGTCCTTTTGGATATAGGTAGCCAAAGGGTGAATCTAATTGTAATTATGTGTGTACTCATCATTTTTAGTGGGTACTAGACTATTTATATAGCAGAATGTGTGTGTGTGCATGTGTGTATGCTTATACACATACGCATATCTCAAGTAAAGTGTCTAGATCACAGCCGGATACATTATCATAGCCTCCGTCCTTTAGAGTGTATCGGGATCTGTGCTAGATATTTTGTTTACATTACCCATGTTAATAAACCAGCTCTCAGGTGCCGTTATTATCCCATCATAGTAAAGCAGAAATGGAGGTTAAGAGAGGCAACTTGGCTCAAGGTCACAGTTATTAAATAGCAGGTGGTAATGAGCAGATTGTGGTCTGGCTCCCAAACCTTAACTGAGTGACTCAACTATACAGTCTACATATCATGTCTCCTAGTTTTGAACTTATCACAATCTCGAAGGGGAATAAATAGGATAAGAAGGAGCTTTTTGTAATATATAGTTCTACAAAGGACTACAAGTTACCCATATTTTTCTCTGAGATGAAAGAAGTTCCCTTAGTATTTTAGAAATAAGATTGCATTTAAGGTCACATGTAGTAATATGAAAATACAAATGAAGTTGGGTTTTTGTTTTTTTTTGGGGGGGGTTGTTTTTGTGTTATAGGGCCGCACCTGCAATATATGGAAGCTCTGAGGCTAGGGGTCGAATTGGAGCTGCAGCTGAGGCCTATACCACAGCCAAAGCAATGCCAGATCTGAGCTGCAACTGTGACCTGTGCTGCAGGATGTGGCAATACCGGATCCTTAACCCACTGAGCAAGGCCAGGGACTGAACCCAAATCCTCATGGATACTAGCCAGGTTCGTTATGGCTGAACCACAAGGGGAACTCCACAAATGAAGTTTTTAATTCAACTGTATTGCCTGAATTAGGTGAAACATATCAATAGCTTACATTTTATACCTTCCTATTTAAGGAGGAGTTTGTTTGGAAGATACCTGTTGGTAGATTCTGTCAATCCTAGTCATCAGGTTGGGCCCATTTACAAACTGCTGCCCCCTCCATCTCTGGAAACACAAAGGTGTTTATTCTTTTATTCTCTGCTCTGTTCATCCTTGTTATCTACACTTAACACTAGAGGGCCCTCACTTCTTAGGCTTGCTGTCTCAGCCTTTGCTGTCGTTCACGTTGCTCTCAGCATTTCCGCTTTAGGCATTGCTCCCCGCTAAGCCCTCATTTTACCTGCTCAGCCCTGCCTAGACTTGCCAAGGAGACCTCCCCATCCCTCTCCTCAGCGTCTTTCTTGGTGGGTTGTCCAACCACCTCCTTTCTGTTTTTGTTCTGTTGAGCTTCTGGTCTTTCCCACGTTACCTCAGAACATCTATCTGCACAGTTTGTATTTTGTAAAATTATTTCACATTTTTAGGTCTTTCTGCATGGGAAACAGACACTCACTTTCCCCTTCCCCAAATATAATCCTTTCAATGCTGCCCTCTATCCTAGTTCCTGGAACCAGCTCACCTGAAACAGAATTTCTATGCAAAGGGTGCTTAACACAAGGGAAGGCATTAAGGGATTGTTGGGCAGTCTGTAAAAATGCAGAACCCCTGTGATTTTGAGCAGCAGTGAGATACTCAGAGGATGTTAGAGCTGGAAGTCACTGTAGAGGTCATAGGCCTGGATCCTTTTTTTATGTTTGGTGTAGGTTGTATCACTTCAGATGCTTTTGGCTGCAAGTAACAGACTATTCTAAGCAAGGGAATAACAGAATCATTTACTGTCTTTCTTAACAAGAAGCCTGGAGAGGGGGCAGCTCCTGGGCTTAATTACAGCACGAAAGCATCACCCCAGAACCAGACGCTTTCCATGGTCCCCCTCGTCTATCTTCAGCTTGTTCATGAGACTGTCCCTTGCGTCAGGATGACCATGATCTTACAGGCAGACACAACTACTTCCATGGAAAGAGATGAGACACCTGTCTACTCTGTTAACTATACAGTTCTGCTTGTGCCCAAGGGAAAGGTTTTCCCAGACTGCCACTCATATGTCCACAGGGAACTACAGGGGAAGCAGGTATTGAACGTGTATGGCATTTTTGGTCTTTCCGATTGGTGGGGTGGGGGTGTGGATTCTGCTGGTACAGAAAAAGAATGGCGAGGCACCCTTAGTGTCTGCCCTTCATCCTGAGCCCAAGAGGAGGAGCTTCTGAAGCGTCTGCATCACTACCTTTTGTATTGCTCAAGTTGGAAGGATTCATTTCTGTTTACAAACGGTTGAGCTCTTTGCTGTTGTTAACCAGCAGGAGGGAAGAGAGAGAGGAAAGAAGAAAAAGAGATAAAAATTTAAAAAAATGATAGATAGTACATTTGCATTTATCGGTTCATGGGGCAAATCCTCGGAGATATGAAGATGTGTCAGGAATGCTTAAAAACTGCATATTAGCATGGCACTGGACTTTGGTCTGTAGCTTCTCATTTCCTTTTGGGGGACCAAGTTTAGATGAGGATTGTAAGATAAAATAATGACAGTCCTTGTTGCCCTTTTTGGCAGTTAGTCTAGGGAAAACTGCTGTCTTAGTGGGAGTTGACAGGATTGTGTAATTGAACTTAGGAAGTGATTTTTTAATTTTTTTTATTTTGGCCGCACCCAAGGCATATGGAAGTTCCCAGGCCATGGACTGAATCTGACCTGCAGCTGCAACCTACACCTCAGCTGCAGTGACTATGGATCCTTTAACTCACTGTGCCAAGCCAGGGATTGAACTTACACCTCCAAGCAACCTGAGCTGCTGCATTTAGATTCTTAACCCACTGCACCACAGTGGGAACTCTTGGTATATATATATATTTCTTGTCTTTTTGCCCTTTTATGGCTGCACCCATGGCTTATGGAGGTTCCCAGGCTAAGGGTCTAATCGGAGCTACAGCTGCTGGCCACAGTCACAGCCACAGCAATGCCAAACCCGAGCCACATCTGTGACCTACACCACAGCTCATGGCAATGCTGGATCCTTAGCCCACTGAGCGAGGCCAGGCATCGAACCCACAGCCTCATGGTTCCTAGTTGGATTTGTTTCTGCTGTGTCACAATGGGAACTCCTCTTGAGATCTTTTCTTAATTGAAGTATAGTTGATTTACAATATTGTGTTAGTTTCAAGTGTACAGCAAAGTGAGTCTTTTTTTTTTTTTTGGAGACTATATTCCATTATAGGTTATTGCAAGATATTCGGTATAACTCCTTGTGCTGTACAGTAAATCCTTGTTGCTTATTTATTTTATGTATTGTAGTTTGTATCTGTTAATCCCAGCCTCCGAATTTGTCCATCCTTCCTTCCCTCACCCCTTTGGTAACCATAAGTTTCTTTTCTATGTCTGTGAATCTGTTTCTGTTTTGTATATGGATTCATTTGTATTAGATTTCACAATAAGTGAAATCATAAGTAGTATCATATAATATTTGTCTTTGTCTGGCTTACTTCCACTAAGTATAATATACTCTAGGTCCATCCATATTGCTGCAGATGGAAATATTTCATTCTCTTCTGTGACTGAGTACTCTTCCACTGTATGTGTGCGCCACATACACACTCATCTTCTTAAGCTAATTGTCTGCTGATGAGCGCTTGTGGTATTTCCATGTCTTTGCTTCTGTGAACATTGGGGTGCGTATATCTTTTCAAATAAGAGTTTTCACTTTTTCCAGATGTACACTGAGGAGTGGGATTGCTGGATGATATGGTAGCTCTATTTTTAGTTTTTTTTTTTTTAAGAACCTCTGTGTTGTTTTCCATAGTGGTTGCACCAATTTACATTCCCACTAACAATGTACAAGGGTTCTTTTTTCTCCACACCCTCTCCAGCATTTATTAATGTAGACTGTTTGATGATGTCCATTCTGACCAGTCTGAGATGGTTTTGAGTTATCTTTCTCTGATAATAAAAGATGTTCAGCATCTTTTCATGTGCCTTTTGGTCATGCGTATGTGTTCTTTAGAAAAAGTCTACTTAGGTCTTTCCCATTTTTTTTATTGGGTTTTTTTTTTTTTTTGGTGTTGAGCTGTATGAACTGTGAGTATATTTTGGATACTAACTGCCTGTTGGTGGCATGGTTTGCAAATATTTTATCCTTTCATTTTGTTGATGGTTTCCTTTGCTGTGAAAAAGCTTTTAAGTTTGATTAGGTCTCGTTTGTTCATTGTCACTTTTATTTCTTTTACCTTGGGAGGTTGATCTAAGAAAATGTTGCTATGATTTACATCTGAAATTGTTTTGCCTGTGTTCTTTTCTAGGAGTTTTATGGTATAATCTCTTATATTTAGACATTTAGAGTTTATTTTTGCGTATGGTGTGAGGGAGTGTTCCAATTTCATTGGCTTACATGTAGCCATCCAGCTTTTAGGGAGAGATTTGTAAATGGACTAGAAGATGACTTTCTAAATATGGGCTGCTGATAAAAGTATATGTAACAATGAAATAGGAAATGACCATTCTTGTCTAATTTTGTGATTCAGTTGTGTCCAGTAGGAGTTATGAAAACAGGTAGCCCCTAATACTTACCAGTTTTATCATGAAAGATTTTAAATCGAGCCAGTCAAGGCCATTTCATTTACCAAGTTTCCTTTATACATTAGGTCCTGTGTTAGGTACCTGGGATCCAGAGATATAGGTATGATCTCATGCCTACATATTGGTCCTTGAGCTCCAATGAAGAAGAGACCTATGTAAACCATTATAATTCTAGTAATAAGGACTGCAGTGTAGATGTACAAAGTAAGAATAAGCATAAATAACAGTGTCTACCTGTAAGGTAATTAATATTATCCTCATTTCTAGGTGAAAAAAACAGCCACAGAGTGGTCAAAATTAACTTGTCCGTAAATAACAGAGGCAGGTTGTAAACTGGATCTCTGGCCCCAAGTCCAGTGTCCTTTGTTCCACTTTACATGGAAAAGAAAATCGTGCTTCTCTTCCGTTTGAAGGCAGTGTCAGAAAAGACCTCGCGGAGGTTGTGGTATTTGAATTGGCCGTGAAAGATGAGATCTCAGTAGGGTGAGGGCAGACATTCTAAGCAACAAGAACAGCAGGAAAGGCTTCAGTGCTGTACTGTTGAGGCACAATTTGTAGCAGAGAAAAAATTAGCCAGGTAGCTGAGCCTTAGAGTTGAGGTATTTACTTAATTTAATGGACAGCGAGAGGACCTGGGGGGGGTTTGACCAGGTAACTGCTATAATCAGAAGGGTGCACGTCAGTGGTTGTTTTCCCACAAATACATCTAGTTGGGCCGGGGGTGAGTCAGAGAACAGGCTATACAGCAGTCCAAGCTAGGGGTAACAAGGGCTTTGTCATGTGCTGCCTTTTCACATGGCTCAGGTGGATGAGTCTCACATAGTCATGGAACAAGAAGCAGTTGATCATGAACCTGAGAACGATTCAGGCTTATTGGTATTTTCTTATTTTAGTGAACAGTTATTTACAGTTCCTAAAAGTTAAAGATTTTTTTTCCCCACTTACATCTATTTCCTCTATTCTCTTGATGATGTTATCTTGTCTCAGATTTTTCTAAGACTTTTTTTTGGGGGGCGGGGGTCTTTTTAGGTCTGCACCCACAGCATATGGAAGTTCCCAGGCTAGGAGTTGAATCAGAACTGTAGCTGCCAGCCTCCACCACACCCACAGCAACGTGGGATCCAAGCCGTGTGTGCGGCCTACACCACAGCTCACAGCAATGCTGGATCCTTAACCCACTGAGTGAGGCTAAAGATCGAACCCACATCCTCGTGGATACCAGTTGGGTTCATTACCACTTAGCCACAAGGGGAGCTCCTTCTAAGACATTTTTAATTACTTAAAACTACTGAAAAAGAGCCTTATACTTTGTGACAAGGTAGAGTAACAGAGCTTGTATTTACTGTCCTGCCTGAAACAGCTGAGAAACCGGACAGAACATATTAAATAACAGTTTTCCATATGTCGGACATTTGGCAATAAGGGACGGTGATCCCTGGGAGATGGAGAACAGACAAGGTGAGCTCTAGGGCTGTCCCAGCTCACTCCCATGAGAGGGTTCCCATGCACAGTACAGGGTGCAAGACCCCAGCTGGATCCCAGTGGCCTCCCGTATGGTGGAGATGAAGCTGGAGTTCCTGTCGTGGCTCAGCAGAAACGAATCTGACTAGCATCCAGGAGGACACAGGTCCAATCTCTGGCCTCACTCAGTGTGTTAAGGGTCCAGTGTTGCCAGGCTCACTTTCTTTATTTTTGAGAAATAACTGTTGAATACCGAGTCTGAATCAATGGTGCTCTGAAATGTGCCATTCATTCTTTCAAGTAAAAACAGTGGTATCTGAAAAAAAGTGCTTAGTTCAGCCCAGCATTCAGGCACACAATTACTTTTCCTTGAGACAGATTTCGCTATTTGTTAAGCATCAGAAATGCCTTATGCCACTTCCCATTTGGGGACAGAACAGGGTCAGCAAACATTTTCTGTAAAGGGTCGATGAGTGTTAGGCTTTTGTGGACCACTGAACTGAATTTGAGTTGTAAGGATTCGACTGCATCACAGCAGTGTGAAAGCAGCCTAGACAATATGTAAACAAATGGGTCTGACTGTGTACCATTCCAGTTTTATTTACAAAATCAGGAAGCAGACCAGGTTTGCCCAGCAAGCTGTAGTTTGTCAGCCCTGACATAGAGTATTGAAAAGAGGCGTGTGTTAAGGTTAAGACATAATAAAATTAATAACTTACGGCTTCACCCAGGACATGCTTCCGTGGAATTATTCTGCCATTCTTCTAACATCTCCACTCAAGAGCACCCATCCTTACCTCTCTTCATTGTGTAACCCTCCTCTTTGATGCTGATCCCAGCCTCTGAGCCCTGCACTGTAGAGTTAGCCTGCCTCGAGAACGTCCCATAAATGATCTCTCCTTCTTTTCAAACTCTTCTCTCTCTCTCTTTTTATTTTTTAAGGTTTTTTTATTGAAGTATAGTTGATTTACAGTGTGGTGGTCATTTCTGCTGTATAGCAAAGTGATTCAATTCTACACATCCATCCATCCATTCTCTTTCAGATTCTTTTCCCATGTAGGTTATCACAGAACATTGCGCAGAGTTCCCTGTGCTGTAGAGCAGGTCCCTCCTGGCCAGTCATTCCATATACCTCAGTGTGCATCTGCCAGTCCCAAACCCCCAGTCTGTCCCTCCCCCTCACCTGTTTCCTTTGGTGACCCTAAGTTTGTTTTCAGAGTCTGTGAGTCTGTTTCTGGTCCGCAAATAAGTTCATTTGTATCCTTTTTAAAGATCCCGTATATAAGTGATATCATATGATGTTTGTCTTTCACTGCCTGACTCAAACTCATCTCTTTGTAACTTTTTCTTCTTGGTCTCAAACATGCATAGATGTCACCCATCTTTAACCCATAAAGAGCCTTCCTTTGATCCTCTCCTCCCCTCCTAGTGTATGCTTGGACTTTGTTTCCTTTACACGGCAGCAGTCTCCTAGTTATCCATTCTATTCTTAGGGTTCTATTTGCTAGGACTTTCTGCAGTATTTGGTGCCAGGGACACCTGATTGCTTCATGACATTTTTTTAAAGTTCCCTTCTTAATTGGCTGAACAATTTAATTTTCCTGAACTTCTGTTTACCATTCTGATTCTTCTTTCATTCGGTTTTCTTCCGGTCACCTTCAATGTTGGCCTTTCTTAGTTTCGCTTCTTATTTTCTTGCAGATGTAATGTTCATTGTTCTCTGTATGGCTTATGGCTTACCTCTTCTACTTGCCTGATTTCAGCTCCCTTGTCATTGATGATGACACCCAAATTTGTATCCAGGCCAAATGTTTCTTCTGACCTTTAGAACATGCTTCCAGTCCCCCATCAGACATCTCAGCTTAGAGCTCCAGCAGCAACTTCATGGTTTTTATCTCCCTTGAAACCAACTTTCCTCCTCTTTCAGTAAAAAGTAGTTCCTGGGCCTCAAACTAGAAATCTGGAATTATTTGTTTCCTTCTCCCTTCACCTCGAATATCCATGTGCTCCCTTGCAAATCCCCACCGGGCGTACCTCCTAAATATCTTTCTACTGCATTCATCTCCTCCCTGGCTCTCAGCCAGGCTTTCTAACTTGCCTTTGTCCCGTCTTCTAGCATAGCTTTCCAGGCAGAGGTGATTGTTCCTTGCCTTGTGCCTTTTCTTACCACACCAGTAATATTTAGTAGTTGCTAAGTAATGCTATTGACTGTAAAAGCAGAACCTTGTTGGGACTTTCCTGCTGAAAGACTTCTAGGGGCTCCCCTTGGTCCACAGGGTGAAGTTGAGATTGAAGCTCATTGGCCCTTCCGTGGCTCTCGAGTTGGCCTCTTAGGGCTTTACACTTTGCACACTTGCTAAAATTGTCATCGCTCTCCTCCCATGTCTGACTTTAGGGTCCCTCTCAACTCTTTCCTCCCCATGGGGTCTTTCCTAGCACCCTGCCATGTTCTCACTGTGTGGTGTCTGGGTAACAGTATTTACAGACATTTATTTTGGGTGCATGCTTTGTTCAGACCCTTTGCAATCTTTATTTTTTTAATTCTTTGTTATAATTGATTTACAGTGTTCTGTCAATTTCTGCTGTACAGCAAAGCGATCCAGTTATACATTTATCTACATTCTCTTTTTCACATTATCCTCCATCATGTCCCATCGCAAGTGACTAGATCTAGTTCCCTGTGCTATACAGCAGGATCTCATTGTATATCCACTCCAAATGCGATAGTTTGCATCTACTAGCCTCAGATTCCCGGTCCATCTCCCTCCCTCCCCTTCCCCTTGGCAACCACAAGTCTGTTCTCCATGTCCATGACTTTGTTTCTTTTCTGTAGCTAGGTTCATTTGTGCTGTATATTAAATTCCAGATAGCTTTATAATAACCCCGAAAGGTAGTAATTATTACCCTCCGCCACGTTAGAGATGAGGGCCTGAGTGGAAGATATATTAAGTAATTTGCCTGAAGTTACACATCTTAACAGGGGCTGATGTGGACCCTGGACCTGGGCTCTTTCTGCCCTATCAATCATTCTGCCTCTTTTTACTTCTTTTTATCCCTAGAAGAGTAAAAAGAGGCAGAATGATTATTATCTTTATTATCTGAACATGTATGCATCTCCCCTGAGAAGGAATATGTTTCCGTATCACCACGTCAATAAATAAAGGAACAGAAAAACTTGTGACTGACACAGTTTCATACATAAAGCAGTCCCTCAGCATAATCTCAGAAAACAATCTTATGGTGTAGTGATTTGCCTTTTTCAAAGAGCTATTTTTTTATATTGCAGGTAAAGTCTTTTGGTTTTTGTACATTTTGCTCAACACATACTTACTGTGCTCGGAGTTCTTGGAAGGCCTGCTCAGTAACCAGAGCCTGGCACGACTATTTCCATCCTAAGGGAGCCTTGAGCTGGAATTTACGGGAGATCCACATCTAACGTGGACAGGCAGCAAGAATAAAATGCCTCCAATTTTAAAGCAGAAGAAGGTCCCCTGGGACTGCATTCACATGAGACCAGGAAAGATGTCCTGAAGGAAAATGTCGAGGGAGGGCTGTTTAAGGGGATAGGACGTTTAAAATAAAGGAAGAAACAAACCTCATTTTGTTCATTTATAATTCAGATCAGTTACTGATACCCTTTAGTTCTAGCATTAAGAACTGTTTCCGTGACAGAGTATCAATTTTTAAAAACTTATTGTAAAATAAAGAAATGCATAAAACAGAGGTCTGGCTTCATGAGGACTGAGCGTGGATTTTAAGTAAGGAACAGGATGGCTTTGTCTTGGCCTTCACTGTTGGATTTTCGTAGGACTGGGTGTCACCTGCAGTTCTCTGCAGAGTGGGCGTGGCCAGAGAGGCCCTGCAGTTTCCTTGGCCTGAGGAGCTCATCTTGTGTTGTTGAAAGTACCTTTCCTAAGTCCACCCGCCCCCAGTGTGGCTTAATTCTGTTCTTTAGGACATGATTTTTGGTTGCCTCGGCTAACTTTTTGACAGTGCTCATTGTTTCTGAATTCTAGGAGGCCCCTCTTGGACACTAAATACATTTTCCCCCTGGGGTACACCTGGAATCGTAACTAATGGATAGATGTGGACAGTGAATATATTAGACAGATTGACTCTCTTATAAATCCAGGTCAAATCATAGTAATTGAATGCATGTATGATATTCTGTGAAAGCTTAGATGGGCATAATGGAATTCTTTCCTCTTTTGCAATTTACTCTCATTCTGCTGCTTACATGACAAGTGTGTTTATTAGCGCCCATCAAAATTAAAATCCAAGCAAAGTGGGCTCGAAGATAGAATATTTTAAAAAACACGTTTATGTTATTGCCTTCAAATGGTGAAGGCATAAGTGTCTGCATGTTTGGGACACTGTGCTAGGAGTGTCATTGACCAAAATCTTCTGTTCTCATAGACTTGATCCAGGCTACCAACGAGACCAATGTTAATATTCCTCAGATGGCGGACACGCTCTTCGAGCGGGCAACGAACAGTAGCTGGGTGGTTGTATTTAAAGCTTTAGTCACAACACATCATCTCATGGTGCATGGAAATGAGGTAAAACCACAGAAACGTTTACTTTTCTGGCAGGGGAGGGAGGCTGGTGATGACTTCCCGCCCTTTGAGTGTCCACTAATTAGGAGAAGAGTAGAGGAAATACATGGTTAAAAGCCCTCTGGAGTACAGTTTTAATCTTCTCTTTAGCTATTTTTCAGAAAAGTGTTATTAGACATTTTCTTAGCGATATCAAAGCGTTAAATACATATATACCATGTAAACATATTAACATACAAAAATGTTAGGAGAAAGGAACAAGAAAATTATTCTTCCCGTTGGAAATATTCCTTTGTGCCTCTGTGTATAAATTCCTTTCATCAAAATGTTGAATTTTAGAAAATATTGACAAACTATAAATTAGCCAATTTATATGGGTGACCTCCTAAATCCTATTAAATTGCGGTCTTTTTGTTATATACAGAAATGAAAGATTATACAATTTAATTCTAAATCAGTAAGTTTGATTCAGTCTTTTGCATGTGTATGTGTCTTTTTAGGGCTGCACCTGCGGCATGTGGAGGTTCCCAGGCCAGAGGCTGAATCACAGCTGTAGCCGCCAGCCTACGTCACAGCCACAGCCATGCCAGATCTGAGCTGCGTCTGTGACCTACACCACAGCTCATGGCAACGCCAGATCCTTAACCCACTAATCACGGCCAGGAATTGAACCTGCATCTTCACGGATGCTAGTCAGATTCGTTTCCAGTGAGCCACAATGGGAACTCCTGATTTAGTCCTTATTCCCTCTCAGGGAAAACCAGCAGACTTGGAAACTTTATAACTATGCAAAGAAGTTAAAACTGAGAATTTATATTTTTAAAAAATCCCTCTAGTATCAGAAATTATTTAAAGTAATGATTTGAGAATATTGATGTTAATTCTAATTTTTAAAAATTTTATTGAAGTTTCGTTGATTTGCTAGTTTCAAGTACAGAGCAAAGCGATTCACTTACACACATATATATGTATATTCTTATTCATATTTTTCCATTGTGATTTGTCACAGGATATTGAATGTAGTTCCCTGTGTGATTCTAATTTCTGTTTTTCAGAGATTTATTCAGTATTTGGCCTCTAGAAATACACTGTTCAATCTCAGCAATTTTTTGGACAAAAGTGGATCCCATGGTAAGAATATTATGTTTTATCATTTTCTTGCTAACATGCTTGATGCAGAATTTTTGATTTTTGAAGTGGGATTATTATTTCAAAATCATTGTAACTGATAGCTCTGTTGGATATCTAAGAAAAATATAAAAGTCACTATATAGTTACTTTATAGAAGCTTTAAATAATTGCTAGCATATAAATATTATATTCATTTCATATTAATGAATTTGAATATTATATTATTTATCTTTTTTAATATTTACCTTAAAAAGTAACAATGGGTGTGCTGGACCTACAATTGTTTGTTTATGAAGGTGCAAAATGAAATAAAAGATACTTTCCCAATTAAAGAAAAAGTCCAGTGTTAGGTGATTTTCTTGTAAATTGATAGAATTTGAACTGCGGTCATTTGTTTGTTCATCACATTTGCTGACTGCCTGTTATGTGTAAGGCAGGCTCACCAAGCAAATGGCTCCTTCTCGGATAGCTCCATGGATAAAGTCTGAAACAGGTTGTTCTTTAAAACAGTGAACAACCATGTAAGGAAAAACCAGAAAAGACATTCTGTACAAGGATGGTAGCATAACAAAACTGAATAGTCTTAGAAAGTCTCATGCCTGAAGTACTTTTGCCTAAAGTAGGATTTTAAGTGAGGCCTGTGGCACACTTATTGACCTCATCTTAAAATTATTTACATTTAAGGAGTTTTTAAAAACTGGTATTAAGAAAAGCACAGTTGAAGGTATTTTATTAATTAGTTTTATTTCCTCTGGCTCTTCCCCAGGTTATGATATGTCTACCTTTATAAGGCGCTATAGTAGATACTTGAATGAAAAGGCTTTCTCTTACAGACAGATGGCATTTGATTTTGCCAGAGTGAAGAAAGGGTATGTTTTGTTTTTCTTCTTCTTCTCATATTTGTTTAGGGAGAATAAGTCTTTGAGGCATTTTTGATTTATCCTAAGTTTAAATGCCAACTAATTTTGATCATGGAGGTCCAGTTTTCAGTCCCCTAAAAAAGAAGCTCAATTAATAATATAATGGAAATTAGCCTTAAGGTTGCCATATGTGTTACTGTGTTTATATTTTCATTCAGAAAATCTGATTTCCTGCCCAGGGTTGACATGGTATAGCATTTCATTTGTTAAAATCGATTCAAAATTCTTGAACACATATATACCTTTAAATAATTTTAAATGGAGAGAATTTAAACAAGGTTCATTTAAAAGTATAGTGGCTGTAGTTGACAGTGTTATTTCAGTGTTTTTTTTTAATCTTTAATTTCATTTGTTTTTTTCCTATGGCCACACCCATGGCGTATGAAAGTTCTCAGGCGGATTGAGTCTGAGTCATAGCTGCAACCTACACAGCAGCTGCGGCAACATCTGATCCTTTAACCCACCTGCTGGGCCAGGGATCCGAGCCACTGCAGTCAGACTTCTTAACTGACTCACTACGGCAGGAACGCCTCAGTGTGTTTTTGATCAAAGTGCAGCCGATCACTCGCGTGGCCCTGGGCAGCCGCGCTCCTGTCCCGGCTGGATGATGACCTCTGCACAATAGGTCCACAGCCTTCTTCGAAACTTCCGCACCCAGTGTGGGCACAGAAAGGCACTTTGGAATGGTCTCCTTACCGGTGGAGTGGGAGAGACCCTGAAAGCGGCCATTAGCCAGTTCACGTGACCTGGGCACTACATTTTCTTAATCTTTTCCAGTCCTGCCGTTCCTTGGCCATCTCTGGATTCAGGGCCTCCCTGCAGGGCCTGTGAGCGGGTCCAGGGTCCACTGCCCCTCTGACGCCCCCTTCAGCTCTAATCTCCAGTCTCATTCTCGGCAGCTGCTGAAATGCATCTCCTTTCAGCCAAGCTGCAAATCAGAATGCAGTTTTCTTCACTTGATGGATGATAATATCCATTCCGTTCCCGGTCCCATAGGTTTTGAAGGCTTCCGAGATACATTTTCTCTCTCTCTCAAAAACAAACAAACCGGGGTTTAGGAAACCTGTATTTTGTATTTTTTCCAATTAAAGTATGGCTGATTAACGGTGTTGTGCCAATTTCTGCTGTACATCAAAATGACCCAGTTATATATATAACTGGGAATATATGTGTATATATATATTCCTTTTCTTATATTATCTTCCATCATGATCTATCCACAGAGACTGGATATATTTCCCTGTGCTGTAGAACGGGACCTCATTGCTTGTGCATTCTAAACGTAATAGTTTGCATCTACCAACCTCAAACTCTCAGTCCATCCCACTCCCCGCCCCCCAACAACCCCAAGTCTGTTCTCCACGTCTGTGAGTCTGTTTAGGAAACCTGTATTTTAAATACTACTATTTTTGTTATAGACATAGAAAAATCCGTTCAGAAATTCAGCTGGCCCCTTTTATCCAGAGGGTGTTACTTTCTTCCTGAGGGCGGTGTGGAGAAAGCATTGCCAGTGAGGTTGAGGAATGAGAGTGAGTGGGGCGGAGTGGGGGGGCGGGGGCACCGTCACAGCCTCTTGCCATCTCAAAGTCATCCCGTGACATTAACAAGGCAGTAGAGGGGAGACAGCTTGGAACAATGCATATGGTCTTGAATTTTCCACATACAAGTAAGTTTTAACTTTTCCTCCCCCCCCCCTTTTTTAATTGTAGGGCTGACGGTGTCATGCGGACCATGGCTCCCGAAAAGCTGCTGAAGAGTATGCCCATCCTGCAGGGACAGATTGATGCCCTGTTGGAATTTGACGTACGTATTTCATCAGAAATTGCTTCTTACGCCATCGGTATTGCTTGTTATTGGAAGGTGGGCCACTGATAAATAATCTCCCCGGGAAGCAGACCGAGCGCTCGCTCATTGCAGTGACTTAGGTGAACACTTAGTGTGGGCTGTGGGTGCAGTGGAGATGGTTTTGACTGCCCTGTTTGCCAGGTGTTAACCTGAGTCTTGGAAACCTGGGAGGGGGGCCTTCCTGAAACACCGTGTTCCGAGCAGGAGGGTGGCCCCCTGTTTGTTTGACAGGATCGAGTAGCTGCAAAAGGTCCATCCTGGCAGCTAGATGACAGCCTGCTGTTGGAAACCGTTGTATCTGGAATGCTGGCATGACAGCATCCACCAAAAACCACTGTTTTTTGTTTGGTTCTGGTCCTTCTTCCCAACCGAGCCAACCTGCCTGGTTTCTTAAAACCACACCTGTATCTTGACTATGGTGGCAGATTCACTAATTCACACATGTGATAAGATTATCTAAATACACACACAAGCAAGTAGAACTGAGGAAATCTGAGTGAGACTGGTAGATTCTGCCAGTATCCGTATTCTGGACGTGACGTGTACTGTAGTTCTGCAAGATGCTACCTGTGCGAGAAACTGGTGAGCAGTACACGGGATCTCTGTGTATTTTACAGTTGCATGTGGATTTTCAGTTATTTCAAAATAAAAATGGTAGTAGTTCCCTGGTGCCCTAGCAGTTAAGGATTCACTGTTACTACTGCTGTGGCATGGGTTCAATCCCTGGCCTGGGAACTTCCCTGTGCATGGGCATGGCCAAAAGAAAAATTTAACAAACGTTTCATCTGATTCATGAAAACAAAATATTCTGACATGTGGGAAGATTTTTAACTCGCATTGTTAGCTTTTCTCTATTTTGATACTTGACTGAAACAAAAATTTTCCTCAAATATTCATTCTTAAAATCACTGAGATTATATAATTTAGTCTGTCACTGAATCCTAGTCACAGACTCCTGTGAAATTTCAGTAAAAGCAGCAAACCAGCTTAGTGGTTTTTTTTTTTTTGACAGATTTTACAGTAAGGACTTTACTAGGTATATATGGAATTACTTCTCTTAACTTTTTTCTTTTTATTCCTTCATTTTCTTCGCTTTCCTTACCCTTAATGATGGCACTGCCTTAATTAAAGGAGAATGGAAGTCATAAAAGGAAAAAGAGCAGAAGTTGAGGAGCTGGAAATGGGGATCTGGGAATGAAGAGAAATCATTCTTCTTTGTGTTGGTGATTACAGTATCCAGTGGATGGTTGAATGTTATGAGTCTCAAGAATTATTTTAGGGGTAGCTGGCTAAGGTGTCCCTTCTCTATGCAGTGGCTTCTGAGCCACTGTGGGTCCCTGGAGCCTGAACCCTTCCACAAAGACCATTACGTGGGGGAAGGGGAAGAATATAAATAGAGTATGACATTGTCAGAGCAACAGTGGGCCAGGTGTCCAAAAGATGGATATGATTGATCTATGAATATATGTCTTATCATTTATAGGATTGACTTCATTGAGTTCAGTTGAAACAAAAACACAAAAAAGAAAGAAAGAAAGTCAGTCCATCTTTTGCTGTTGGTAGGGTTACTCGGGTTTGACTGCATTGCCTATGAATTTGTAGTAATCATTTGAGACGTTTCAACATGCCCTGCCAAAAATTGTCATTTGATAACATGCGGTTAACCTATGAAATTTTCATCTTTTTCTAGGTACATCCAAATGAGCTAACAAACGGTGTCATAAATGCTGCATTTATGCTTCTTTTCAAAGACCTTATCAAGCTGTTTGCTTGCTACAACGACGGAGTTATTAATTTACTTGGTAGGTAGAACTGCTGAATGGTGTCTGTGAATTGAGACCGTATCAGAATGCAAAGATTTGGATATTGCAGCTTTCTAAGATATCTAAATACATGACTCATTCAGGTGACGTTTCCCTGTGTATTCTTATGTCAAGATCAAGTTCAGGGAATGGAAAGCCCCCTAGAGGTTTTTAGCAGAAATTTGGTGCCTGCAAAATTTTGGAGTGACTGGAGGAGCAGGTTGTAGGCTTTGCCTCTTAGACTAAGTCCCATAAGGATAAGTGACTGTTCCACTGTGGTGACAACAGCCTCTGATGCCACCCCTGGAGATGTTCGTGATTTGATGGAATTTCATGTGTCCTCCCCATATTTCCTTCAACATAAAGGAAAAATCAGGTAATCCTACTACTTGAAGTTTGGCGTATGCTAAAAGATGTGTTTCTGCTGACAAGGTCAGCCCTTTCTGGACTATAATGATTCGGCAGACTGCTTCCAACTGGTGCCAGTATGAGAAAACATCTTTAAACCAAGCTTCAGTTCTCCTTTCCCTCAATCAGTCAGTCATAGGGATCTCCCCAAAGGCCATAGACATGATTTGAGGGAGAAATAGCAACACAGAATAGGAACGATGGGAGCGTGAGCCATCATTCATAGCACCCACATGGGTGTCTCAGCACTGCTTGAGGCCAGTCTCTTATGTTGCCACCTCCATTGGATGATGAAGTGTATTCTTGCTCTTGTCAAGCTTTGTGACTTGGTGTATTAGATACAACTTGAGCTCTTAAGATCGATCACTTGGTAATCCATGGTCCGAAGCTCAGTCTCTAGAAGCAAGGCAAGAACAGTTTTTCCAAAGGAGATAGTTTCTGTCTGAAAAAGACAGGGCGCTGCTCCAAGCGCTAGAGGCTTCTCTTTTATTTTCCTTTTGGAGGGGGCCAGTACCATTGTGCAGCACTTAGATATGCTGCAGGCACTTTGAGTACTGTTAGCTCTGCAGGAACAAAGGCCTGTGTGGCTCCACTTGGGAGCAGTTGCAAAGCCTTCCTTTGATCTGGGCCCTGCTTATATGTGACACCATAACCTGACACTCTATTTAAAGCAGGACATAACCGTGTTGTCTGTGTTACCTCCAAAAGCCAAAAAGCTATGCAAAACTTTTGGCTGCCTTTCAGTTGTAGGCATGCAAGGGGAAGCAAAGGGTCTTTCATTTGGAGAGGACCTTGGAACCCATGGGAACTTCGTGGAGGTAGCAGGTCCCTGAATTTTCCATGGTCTCCTACCCTTTGACGAGACTTATTAAGGTACCTAGTATAACTGAAATTCTTGCCCACTCACTGCAAGTCTGCCTGATGGCATCAAATGATATCCAGGAGCATTAGGACAGCCAGCTGGGTTGATAACTTTGAAATAAGAGCAAGCGTGTACTGGCATCCTTGCCAGATGAAAGCAAACTACTCCTGGTGGGCTCCGTTCATGGGGATAGGTGTAAAAGAAACTGCTTCTTTGACAGATGCCTGTCAGCTGTCAGGAACAGTGCTGATTTTCTGCGGGAAGAGAGGACACATCTGGATCTTTGCAAGGAGGAGTCATCACCTGATTAAGTTTACTGTAGCCTGCTGTTTGTCTCTAAGTTCTTTTCATCTTTCACACAAACCAGATATGCAAGTTAACTGGGAATAGGATGGAATTGCTGCCCTGGATCTTTGCAGAGATCAAGAAGCCGATGTGGGGATTCTTCTGGTTTCAAAGTATTTCTGTTGCATTTATGTATTCGGGAAACTGGGGAACTAACCAGGGGTGGTTTCATGCTCCCACTGGATCTCATTCTTTTTGAATCTCCTAATCCCCAAAAAGCCTCCTTCACGTTAGTAGAATGTGTAGTGACATTCTGGACCCCCAGAGAGTAGAACTGACTTAAAGTTCGTGCCCCTGAAAACTCTGGGTACGTCCCTTTCCCCTGAGCACAGTCACTCTGAGAAAGGTCCCCTTGCAGAAGAGTAGGAGTAAGTGTGTTTGACTGTGTTTCAAGGCTCTTGCTCGAGACTTTCTGGAGGGCTTATTAAAATTCAGGTTGCTGGACACTAACCCAGAGCTTCTAATGCAGTAGGTCTGGGGTAGGACCTGAGAATTTTTGTGTCTGCTGGGGGCCTTGTGCCTAGGCTATTAGTCTAGGGGACTTCAGTTTGGGAGTTACTGTGTTAAAGCCACTCCAGGGTGCTCAGGCCAGGATTTTGAATCTGCTTTGGAACATGTTCACCCAAATTAATGAATCATCAGTGATATCACCAAAACAAATACGAACGTCCTTCTTTCCTGCTCGGAGGTGCAGAGGCTTTAGAATTTATTCAAATTCTCTAGATTTTTATATTAGGATTACCAGGTTCAGGAGGAAAAAAATACAAGATGCCCAATTCAGTTTGCATTTAGATCAGCACAAATGCCATTGTTAGTATGTTCCATGGACGATTTGGAACCTATTTGTGCTAAAAATTATGTGCACTTAAAATTTTTTATTGGAGTACAGTTGATTTATAATGTGCCAATTTCTGCTGGACAAAGTGATTCAGTCATACATATACAACATATGTATATATATATATATATGCAACACACACACACACACATTTATATACATTCTTTTTTTAAATATTCCTTTTCATCATAGTCTATCGCAGGAGATTGGATGTAGTGCCCTGTGCTATACAGCAGGACCTCGTCGCTTAACCATTCTAAATGTAATAGTTTGCATCTACTCACCCTAAGCTCCCAGGCCATCCCACTCCCTTTCCCCTCCCCGTTAGCAACCACAAGTCTGTTCTCTATGACTGTATATTTCTGTTTTGTAGATAGGTTCATTTGTGCCATATTTTAGATTCTATGTATAAGTGATTATCATGTGTTATTTGTCTTTTTCTGTCTGACTTACTTCACTTAGTATGATGATCTCTAGTTGCATCCATATTGCTGCAAGTGGCACTATTTTGTTCCTTTTATGGCTGAGTAGTATTCCACTGTATGTATATATACCACATCTTCTTAATCCATTCATCTACCTGTAGACATTTAGGTTGTTCCCACGTCTTGGCTGTTATGAATAGTGCTGCTGTGAACATAAGGGTGCATGTATCTTTTTGAATGAAAGTTTCATCCAGGTATATGCCAAGGAGTAGGATTGCTGGATTATATGGTAGTTCCATATTTAGTTTTCTGAAGAACCTCCATATTGTTTTCCATAGTAGTTGTACCAATTTACATTCCCACCAACAGTGCAGTTCTCTTTTCTCCATACCCTCACCAGCATTTATTATTTGTAGAGTCATTAATCATGGCCATTCTCACTGGTGTGAGGTGGTACCTCATTGGAGTTTTGATTTGCATATCTCTGATAATTAGTGATGAGCATTTTTTCATGTGCCTGCTACCCATTTGTATGTCTTCTTTGGAGAAGCGTCTTTCTAGGTCCTCTGTTCATTTTTCAGTTGGGTGGTTTTTTTTGTTGAGTTGTATGAGTTTGTATATTTTGGAGATTAAGGCTTTGTCTGTTGAATCATTTGTAAATATTTTATCCTATTGTCTTTTCATTTTTTTTTAATGGTTTCCTTTGCTGTGCAAAAGCTTGTAAATTTGATTAGGTCCCATTTGTTTATTTTTGTTTTTATTTCTGTTGGGACACTGACCTAAGAAAATATTTGTATGGTTGATGTCAAAGAGTGTTTTGCCTATATTCTCACCTAGGAGTCTTATGGTGTCTTTTCTTATGTTTTAAGTCATTTTGGGTTTATTTTTGTGCATGGTGTGTTCTAGGTTCATAGATTTTTTCCAGCTTTCCCAGCACCACTTGCTAAAGAGACTGTCTTTTTTTACCATTTTATATTCTTGCCTCTTGTGTTAAAGATTAATTGACCGTAGGTATTTGGGTCTATTTCTAGGCTCTCTATTCTGTTCCAGTGATCCATGTCTCCTTTTGCTCCAATACCACACTGTTTTGATTACTGTAGCTTTGAAGTGTTGTCTGAAGTCTGGGAGAGTTATGCCTCCTGCCTTGTTTTTTACCTTGGGATTGCTTTAGCAATTCTAGGTCTTTTATGGTTCCATATAAATCATTGAATTATTTGTTCTAGTTTGTGAAAACTATCGTAGGTAATTTGATAGGGATCACATTAAATATATAGATGGCTTTGGGTAACATGGCAATTTTAACCATATTAATTGTTAATATTAATATTAATAATATTAATAGTAATAGTAATTGCAACCCAAGAGCATGGGATATTTTTCCATTTCTTTGAGTCACCTTTAATTTCTTTTATTAATGTTTTATGGTTCTCAGCATATAAGACTTTCACCTCCTTGGTCAGATTTATTCATAGGTATTTTTTTGGTGCAATTTAAAAATGTATTGTTTTAACATTTATTTTCTGATATTTCGTTGTTAGTATATAAAAAGGCAACCAATTTCTGAATGTTAATTTTTTATCCTGCTACTTTTCTCAATTTGTGTATCAGATTGAATAGTGTTTGGACAGATTCCTTAAGGTTTTTACTATATACTATCATGTTATCTGCATATAGTGACAATTATACCTTTTTCCTTCCAATTTGGATACCTTTTATTTCTTTCTCTTGTGTGATTGCTGAGGCCAGGTCTTCCAATACTATGTTGAATAAAAATAGTGAAAGTGGGCATGTGTGTCTTGTTCCAGATTTTAGCAGGAAGACTTCAGCTTTTCTCTGCTGAATATTATATTGGCTGAGGGTTTGTCACAAATGGACTTTATTATGTTGAGATATGTTCCCTCTATACCCACTTTGGTAAGAGTTTTTATTATGAATGGATGTTGAATTTTGTCAGATGCTTTTTTCTGCATCTATTGAGATATGTGGTTTTTGACTTTTCTTTTGTCAATGTGGTGTATTATATTGATTGATTTGCATATGTTGAACCATCCTTGTGAATTTGCGATGAATCCCACTTGGTTGTAGTATGTGATATTTTTTATGTATTGTTGGATTCAGTTGGCTAAAACTTTGTTCAGAATTTTTGCATCTATAATCATTAAAGATATTGGCCTATACTTTTCTTTTTTGATAGTATCTTTGTCTGATTTTGGTCTTAGGTTGATGGTGGCTTCATAGAATGTCTTTGGGAGTGTTCCTTCCTCTTCAGTCTTTTGGAAAAGTTTAAGAAGGATGGGTATAAATTTTTCTTTGTATGTTTGCTAGAATTCACCTGTGAAGACTGGAATTTTGGTTTGTATGGGTTTTTTTTTTTTTAAATCTCCTTATGCTGCACCTGAGGCATATGGAGATTCCCAGGCTAGGGGTGGAATCAGAGCTGCAGCTGCCAGACACAGCCACAGCCATGCAGGATCCTAGCTGCATCTGTGACCCACACCACAAATCAAGGCAACACTGGCTCTTTAACCCACTCATTGAGTGAGGCCAGAGATTGAACTCACAACCTCACACTTCCAGTTCGGATTTGTTTCTGCTGTGCCACAACAGTAACTCCTGGAATTTTTTTTAAATTACATATTCAATTTTATTTCTAGTGATTGGTCAGTTCAAATTATCTCTTTCTTCTTGATTCAGTTTTGGTGGACTGGATATTTTTAGAAAGTTGTTCATTTCTTCCAGGTTGTCATTTGTTGATACATAATTGTTCAGAGTATTCTCTTATGGTTTTTTGTATTTCCTCAGTATCAGTTGAGATTTCTTTTTAATTTCTTATTTGTTTATTTTGATTCTCTTTTCTTCCTGGTGAACCTGACCAGTGGTTTTGTCAATTTTGTTAACCCTTTGAAGAACCAGCTCTTAGTTTTATTTTTTTTTAATCTCTATTTTATTGATTTCTTTTCTGATCTTTATTATTTCATTCCTTCTGCTGACTTTAGATTTTGTTTGTTCTTATTTTTCTAATCCTTTTAGGTAATAGGTTATGTTGTTTGAGATTTTTCTTATTTTCTGAGGAAGCACTGTGAACTTCTAAGAACTGTTTTTGCAGCATCCCATGAATTTTGTATGGTTGTGTTTTCATTGTAGTTTGTCTCAAGGTGTTTTTCAGTTTCCTTTTGATTTCTTCATTGACCCATTGGTTATTTAGTAGTATGTTGTTTAGTCTGTATGTAGTCAGTTTTTTTCTTATTTCCTGTGGTTGATTTCTAGTTTCATGCCATGGTGGTCATAAGACATTGGAAATAATTTCTTTTTTTTTCTTTCTTTTTTTCTTTGTCTTTTGTCATTTTAGGGCCACACCACAGCATATGGAGGTTCCCAGGCTAGGGGTCTAATTGGAACTCCAGCTACCAGCTATGCCAAAGCCACAGCAATGCAGGATCCGAGCCGCGTCCGCAACCTACACCATAGCTCACAGCAACGCCAGATCCTTAACCCCCTGAGCAAGGCCATGGATTGAACCCGCATCCTCACGGTTCCTAGTCGGATTCGTTTCTGCTGCGCCACGACGGGAATGCCCCAACATTTGAAATAATTTCTATGCACTTAAATTTTTTGAAGTTAGTTTTGTGCTCTGGTACACAGTCAATCCTAAAGAATGTTCCATGTGTGCTTGAAAATAATGTATTTTCTGGGTTTTTTGGATGCGATGTCCTAAAAATATCAATTAAGTCAAACTCTTCTACTGTGTCATTTAGGATCTCTGTTGCCTTATTGATTTTCTATCTAGAAGATCTTTCCATTGATCATGTGAGTGGGGTGTTAACGTCTCATACTGTTATTGTATTCCCATCACTTTCTCCTTTTATGTCTGTTAATATTGTTTTATGTGTTTGAGGGTTGCAATATTGGGGGCATATATGTTGATGAGTATAATATCCTCTTTGTGAATTGATCCTTTTATCATTAAATGGTGTCCTTCTTTTTCTTTCTTTGTGGCCTTTGTTTTAAACTTTATTTTGTCTGATATGAGTGTTGTGACTCCCATATTCTTGTCATTTCCATTTGCGTGAAATATCTTTTTCCACCTCCTCACTTTTAATCAATATGTGTCCTTTGCCCTGAGGTGGGTCTCTTGTAGGCAGCTTATTGCAGGCTCTTGTCTTTTAATTCAGTCTTCTACTCTATGTCTTTTGATTGGAGTATTCATTCCATTGATGTTTAAGGTAATTATTGATAAGCATGTCTTTATTATGATTTCATTTATTTTTCCATTATAGCTGGTTTACACATTTCTGTCAATTTTCCAACAGCACAGCATGGTGACCCAGTTACACTTACATATATAGATTCCTCACAAGTGATTAGACATAGTTACCAGTGCTATACAGCAGAATCTCCTTGCTTTTCAATCCCAGAGGCAGTAGTCTACAACTATTAACCCCAGACTCCCATACCATCACTCTCCCTCTCCCACCCTTTTGGCAACCACAAGTCTGTTCTCCAAGTTCATGATTTTCTTTTCTGTAGAAAGGTTCATCTGTGCAGTATATTAGATTCCAGATATAAGTGATATCATATGGTATTTGTCTTTCTCCTTCTGACTTAACTTCACTCAGTATGAAGGTCTCTAATTCCATTCATGTTGTTGCAAATGACTTTATTTTATTCTTTTTTATGGCTGAGTAGTATTCCATTGTGTATATGTACCCCATCTTCCTAATCCAGTCATCTGTCAATGGACATTTGGGTTGTTTCCATGTCTTGGCTATTGTGAATAGTGCTGCAATGAATATGTGTGTGCAAGAGTCTTTTTCAAGGAAATTTTTGTCTGGATATATGCCCAAGAGTGGGATTGTTGGGTCATATGGTAGTTTTATGTGTAGTTTTCTAAGGTACCTCCATACTGTTTTCCATAGTGGTTGTACCAGCTTACATTCCCACCAACAGTGCAGGAGGGTTCCCTTTTCTCCACACCCCCTCCAGCATTTGCTGTTTGTGGACTTGCTAATGATGGCCATTCTGACTGGTGTGAGGTGGTATCTCATGGTATTTTTGATATGCATTTTTTTAATTATCAGTGATGTTGAGCATTTTTTCATGTGCTTGTTGGCATCTGCATATCTACTTTAGAGAAATGTCTATTCAGGTCCTTTGCCCATTTTTCAATGGGGCTATTGGCTTTTTTTTGCCGTTGAGTTGTATAAGTTATTTGTATATTTTAGAGATTAAACCCTTGTCAGTTGCATCATTTGATACTGTTTTCTCCAACTCTTTAAATTGTCTTTTAGTTTTCTTTTTGGTTTCCTTTGCTGTGCGAAAGCTTGTCAGCTTGATTAGGTCCCATTGGTTTATCTTTGCTTTGATTTCTGTTGCTCTGGGAGACTGACCTGAGAAAACATTTGTAAGGTTGATGTCAGAGAATGTTTTACCAATATTCTCTTCCAGGAGTTTAATGGTGTCTTGTCTTATATTTAAGTCTTTAAGCCATTTAGAGTTTATTTTTGTGCATGGTGTGAGAGTGTGTTCTAGTTTGGTTGATTTGCATGCAGCTCTCCAGGTTTCCCAGCAATACTTACTGAACAGACTGTCTTTTTCCCATTTTATGTCCTTGCCTCCTTTGTCAAAGATCAATTGGCCATAGGTGTCTGGGTTTATTTCTGGGTTCCCTATTCTGTTCCATTGTTTCATATGTCTGTTTTGGTACCAGTACCATGCTGTCTTGATAACTGTGGCCCTGCAGTATTGTCTGAAGTCTGGGAGAGTTATGCCTCCTGCTTGGTTTTTGTTCCTCAGGATGGCTTTGGCAATTCCGAGTCTTTTGTTGTTCCAATCCAATTTTTGGATTGTTTGTTCTAGTTCTGTGAAGAATGTCATGAGTAATTTGATAGGGATTGCATTGAATTTGTAGATTACTTTAGTATGGCCATTTTTACAATATTGATTTTTCTGGCCCATGAGCATGAAATATCTTTCCATTTCTCTGTATCTTCTTTGATCTCCTTGATTAATGCTTTGTGTTCTCTGCATATAATTCTTTCACCTCCTTGGTCAGGTTTATTCCCAGGTATTTGATTTTTTGGGGTGCTATTTTAAAAGGTAAAATATTTCGGTATTCTTTTTCTAATATTTCACTGTTAGTATACAGAAATGCAATTGATTTCTGAAGGTTAACCTTATATCCTGGTATTTTGCTGAATTTGTTGATCAGTTCAAGTAATTTTGGGGTTGAGTCCTTGGGGTTTTCTATATATAGTATCATGTCATCTGCATAGAGTGACAGTTTTACCTCTTCTCCTCCTGTTTGGATGCCTTTTATTTCTTTTATTTGTCTGATTGCTGTAGCTAGGACTTCCGATACTATGCTGAATAACAGTGGTGAGAGTGGGCATCCTCATCTTGTTCCAGATTTTAGTGGGAAGGCTTTCAGCTTTTCTCCATTGAGTGTTATATTTGCTGTGGGTTTGTCATAAATGGCTTTTATTATGTTAAGGAATGTTCCCTCTATACCCACTTTGGTAAGAGTTTTGATCATGAATGGATGTTGGACTTTGTCAAATGCTTTTTCTGCATCTATTGAGATGATCATGTAGTTTTTGACTTTTCTTTTGTTAATGTGGCGTATGACGATTGATTTGCATACGTTGAGCCATCCTTGTGAACCTGGGATGAGTCATGGTGGTCATGGTGTATGATCTTTTTTATATGTTGTTGGATTCAGTTGGCTAAAATTTTGTTGAGAATTTTTGCATCTACATTCATCAAAGATATTGGCCTATAGTTTTCTTTTTTCATGGTTTCTTTGTCTGGTTTTGGAATGAAGGTGATATTGGCATCACAGAATGTCTTTGGGAGTGTTCCTTCTTCGTCAACCTTTTGGAAAAGTTTAAGGAGGATGGGTATGTGTTCCTCTTTCTTTATTTGGTAGAATTCACCTGTGAAGCCATCTGGTCCTGGACTTTTATTTATAGGGAGTGTTTTGATGACATACTCAATTTCGTTTCTAGTGATTGGTCTTTCAGTTGATCTATTTCTTCTTGATTCAGTTTTGGCAGAGTGTAAGTCTCTAAAAAGTTGTCCATTTCTTCTAGGTTGTTAAATTTGTTGGTGTATAATTGTTCATAGTATTCTCTCTTTTTTTTTTTATTTCTGTAATATCTGTTGTGAGTTCTCCTTTTTCATTTCTTATTTTGTTTGTTTGGGGTTTTTCTCTCCTCTTCTTGGTGAGTCTAGCCAGAGGTTTGTCAATTTTGTTTACCTTTTCAAAGAACCAGCTCTTGGTTTTATTGATTTTTTTCTATTGTTTTTTGAATCTCTATTTTATTGATTTCCTCTTTGATCTTTATGATTTCCTTCCTTCTGCTGACCATAGAGTTTTTTTCTTCTTCTTTTTCTAATTCATTTATGTGGTGGGTTAAGTTGTTGATTTGAGATTTTTCTTCTTTTTCTGAGGAAGGCCTGTATTGCTATGAATTTCCCTCTGAGCACTGCTTTTGTAGCATTCCATAGATTTGGAGTGGTTGTGTCTTCATTCTCATTTGTCTCAAGGTATTTTTTAATTTCCTTTTTGACCCATTCGTTTTTTAGGAGCATGTTGTTTTATCTCCATGTAGTGTGATTTTTCTCATTTCCTTTCCTGTGGCTGATTTCTAGTTTCATGCCTTTGTAGTCAGAGAAGATACTTGAAATAATTTCTGTACTCTTAAATTTGTTGAGGTTAGCTTTGTGCCCCAGTATGTGATCTACCCTTGAGAATGTTCCATGTGCACTTGAGAAGAATGTATATTCTGACTTTTTTGGATGTAATGTCCTGAAAATGTCAGTTAGGTCTAACTTTTCTATTGTGTCATTTAGGATCTCTGTTGCCTTACTGATTTTCTGCCTAGAGGATCTGTCCATTGATGTGAGTAGAGTGTTAAAGTCTCCTGCAATTATTGTATTCCCATCTATTTCTCCTTTTGTGTCTGATAGTACTTGTTGTAGGTACTTGGGTGCTCCTATATGAGGGGCATATACATTGACAATTGTAATATCCTTTTCTTGAATGGGTCCTTTATGCATTAAATAGTGTCCTTCTTTGTCTTTCTTTATGGCCTTCATTTTAAAGTGTATTTTGTCTGATATGAGTATTGCAACTCCTGCCTTCCTGTCTTGTCCGTTGGCATGAAATATCTTTTCCCATCTCCTCACTTTCAGTCTATCTGTGTCCTTTGCCCTTAGGTGAGTCTCTTGTAGGCAGCAGACTGTAGATTTTTGCTTCTTTATCCAGTCTACCACTCTGTGTCTTTTGATTGGAGCGTTCAGTCCATTGACTTTTAAGGTGACTATTGATAGATATGTATTTATTGCCATTTTAGACCTTGGTTTTCCAGTTGATTCTATGTTTCTCTTTTCTTCTTTTCTTGAGTAGTTATGCTGCGAGTCACACAGGAAGTCTTCTTTATTACAGTTTTAAACCTTGTTTTCCAGTTGATTCTGTTTCTCCTTTGTTCCTTTCTTTTTCTTTTTTCAGTTTGATGATTTTCTTTTATTAAGTGTTTGTGTCATCTTTTTGGTTTTTGTGAGTGTATTGTTTGTGATTTGTGGTTGCCTTGTTTTTCAAATATGTTAACTCCTTCCTGTATGTGATGGTCAAATAGGCTCAAACACATTCTAAAGAAAATAGTCTACATTTTCTTACTCTCCTTCCCTATATTTTATGATTTTGATATCCTTTTTACATTTTCATGTTTATCATTTTCTTCTGTTCCTTGTATTTATCATTACTTTCACAAGTAGTTTTTTTTTTTTTCTTTTTTGATCTCTTACTTTCCATTTGGAACTTCTTCCATCCTGGATCTTCTTACTTCTTTCCTATTTGGAGGAGAACTTTCAGTATTTGTTTTAGGATAGGTCTAGTGCTGCTGTGTTTTTTAGTTTTTATTTGTCTAATAAATTATTTCTCCTCCTATTTTAAATGATAATCTTACTGGGTAGCATATTCTAGGTTGCTAAATTTTCCCTCTTAGAACTCTGAATATGTCTTGCCACTCTCTTCTGGCATCCAGTGTTTCTGTAGAGAAATCAGTTGTTAGCCTTATGGGTGTTTCCTTTGTTTTTGTCTTGATGCCTTTAGAATCCTCTCCTTAAGTTCACCATTTTTATTATAATATGTCTTAGTATAGATTTGTTTGGGACTCACTGTGCTTCCTGTATCTGGATATCAGCTTCCTTCTTTAGAGTTGGGAAATTTTTAGACATTATTTCTTCAGATACATTTTCAATCCCCTTTTCTCTTTCCTCTCCTTCTGAGGTCCCTATTATGCATAGCTTGACACTCTTTATATTATCCCATAAGTCTTATACATTCTTTTCTTTTCTTTTTTTTTTTCCATTTGCCTTTCTACCTGCTGTCCTGATTGGGTAATTTCCATTATTGCATCTTCTAAGTCACTTATTCCTCTGCATTATTCATTCTGCTATTCATTGCCTTTAGCTCAGCTTTCATCTTGGCAAATGAATTTTCTTATTTTTCTTGGCTCCTCCTTATAGTTTCTGATTCCTTTTTGCAGTAATCTGCATTACTGTCAATAGTCTCTCTTACCTCTTTCAATATTTTCATTACCATTCTGAACTCCGTATCTGTTAGACTACAGAGATCTGTTTCACTGTTTGCTTCTTCAGGGGAATTCCTCCTCTTTTAACTGGGAATGGCCCCTGTGCTTCTTTATTTTGCTTATGTTTTTCTTACTCTGTGAGTTGAGGGGAAACAATTATCTACTGTGGTCTTAGAGCATTAGCTATTGATATGTAGGAGCATCCTGGGTAGCTTTTGAGGGCTTACTGTTTTTTTTCTTTCTTCTTTTTCTTTTTTGGCATGGGGGCTGCATTTGGTTTGGATGCTTGCTGTCTCTTTCCTCAGTGTGTGCAGGCCCTTATTCCCTTGATAGCAGGTGTGCAGATGCATAGCCCATGCATGTTTCCAAGGAGGTAGGGGCAGTGGGTGGCACCTATAGGCAGTGCCTCATTACTAGGCCCTCAGCAGCAGCAGTGACCTCCAGTGAGGTGGCAGTGGTGCCCAGTTTGGGGCCCTTTGCAGTGGCAACAGCAGGGTTTCTGTGTGCCCAGAGAGGTGAAGACAATGGATGGTTCTTGATTGCCGGATCCTCAGAAGTGATGGCAGTAGTGAGCCATGGGGCCCTCAGTAGCAGCAATGGAAGGGCATGCATATTCCCAGGGAGGTGGCGATGACAGGCAGCACCTGCTTGGCAGCAACAGTGGTCCCTGGGATGGTGGGGCATGGCAGGCGTGGCAGGCAGCCTCTCAAGTCTGAGATGGCTTTGGTGGCCTGCATCTGCCCCAGTAGCCCATGCAAGACGTGCCCTGCCACCTGAGAGCCCAAACACACACAGAAGGAAGTTGCTGTGGTGGTCCTGTCCCCACCTTGCACTCTGCAACAATCGTGCCTTTCTTCTCTGGTAGGCCCAGGCTTCCTCCTGCCCTCCCTTGGCTGTAGTGCACCACTCCTTAGCCCCCTCAGGTTGTTTCCATACAGCCAGTCCTAGTCCTGTCTCCAGGACTGGCCTCCAAAGCCCAAGCCTCAACACCCAGCCCCTGTCCTAGTGTCTCAGGCTGTGGTGTGCCAGGTAGTGGTGCCGATCATCTGTATGGCTCTCTCTCTGCTTTTCCCCCCTCAGTCTGGATGCTGTGCTTTTCTCCAAGGCTTTTTTTTTTTTTTTTAGTTTTTGTCCTTTTAATTTTTCATTGAATTTTTTTTTTAATTTATGATTTTTGAAATTGATTTTATTGGAGTACAGTTGACTTATAAAGTCATCAGTTTCAGGTATACAGCAAAGCAAATCAGTTATACATATACGTATAGCCTTTCCTTGTCAGATTCTTTTCCCATATAGGTTATTACACAGTATTGAGTAGGTTACTCTGTGTTATACAGTAGATCCTTGTTACCTATCCATTTTATATAAAATAATGTGCATGTGTCATTCCCAACCCCCTAATTTATCCCTGCCCTCCTTTGGTAACCATAAATTTGCTTTCAAAAATCTTTGAGTCTGTTTCTGTTTTCTCAGTTCTCTTGTATCATTTTTTCATTGACTTCCACATATTAGTGATCTCATATGATACTGTTTTTCTCTTTCTGAGCTACTTTCACTTAGTATGATTATCTCTAGGTCCATCCATGTTGCTGAAAATGGCATTGTTTTGTTCTTTTTATGGCTAATATTCCATTGTATATATGTACCACATCTTCCTTATCCATTCCTCTGTGGATGGATGTTTAGGTTGCTTCTATGTTTTAGCTGTTATAAATAGTTTTGCAGTGAACATTGGCCATGTATCTTTTTGAATTATGGTTTTCTCCGGATATATGCCCAGGATTGGAGTTGATGGATCAAAAGCTTTTGCACAGCAAAGAAATCGTAAAATAAAAAGACAATTTCGGAGGCTTTTAGGTTCCCTCCATTCTAAGCTTATCTCCCTGTCAATCAGATGGCCGCTCAGTGCGCAAATTCCTATCCTCTTTCACAGCTCCCTCCCAGGAGTGCTAGTTCCACCCTGAATTTTTTTTTTCTCTCTTCTCTCTCTCTTTCTCTCTTTTTCCTTTTGTCCTGCCCAGTTATGTTGAAGATTTCTTGCCCTTTTGGGGAGTTTGAGATCTACCAGCATTCAGCTGGTAGCTGTTCTGTGAGAATTGTTCTACCTGTAGATGGGTTGTTGTCTTTTTTTTTTTTTTCCCTGATGATGATGTATTTGTGGGAGAAGGTGAGCTCCTTGTTCTGCTTCTCTGCCATCTCGATCCACCTTCCTTATTTACAATTTAAATTTGACTAGTGTCTAGTATTTTATCTGGCAAACCTACTGCCAACATAAATGTGCAAAATCCTGTACTTCTTTAAGCGTGTATAGTTTTTCCCTCTCTTGATTCAGACTCTGTACTTGTTTACCAAGGCCTTGCTGGATTGTTGGTTTCTAAATCTCATTCTAGGTGTTGAGGCCACCAGCAATGGGATAGGGGTAAGAAGAAGAGGGATGGGACATGAGAATTTTATTCCCTGGTGGAAAGTGAGTTGATTATAGGATCTCCAAGTAAGGCAGGACCACCCTTTTCAGACTGAGAAAGGAAAGTTTTTTCCAGCAAAGAGTAGCTCATTTTGGTTTGAATCTACCCAGGGACTTTTCTTTTGTTTTCTTTCTCCATACACGTCCTAACTTTCACAGAAGAGACCATGGTGAGACTGGAAATTGAACTTTTCCACGTATGTTATAATTCAGCACTCACAAGATTAGACTCTCTGACTTAAGTGACGACAGCCCTGTGTCTGAAAGGTTAAGATTATTTTAAGGCAGCTTGGAGAACCATGGTCTGACTGCAACTTTGAGTCAATAATTTTAAATCCTGTGTTGTCATTTTCCCTTTTAAGCTCTCCAGTGGAGTTGGGAGCAGATGCCCACCTCATATGTCTCTCTGCCTTAGTCTCATCATGGTCTCTCCCAGCAGCTGCTTGTTCTGATAATCTTCATTCTAGGTGCTCATTTCAGAAAGCCATAAGTCATAATTTAAGTAAGTATTTTGCTCCTATACAGCACAGATTCCGAGCATCCAATTCTCCAGTCATTGCAGGTGGTCATCCCTGCCTTCAGATTCAATCAGGTTACCCATGTAATCCCAGACACCCCCTTCGACATTTTTGAGGGTCTGATTTCTGGAGCTAGTTCAGCTACCAAATACTGCATCTATTCAAGAAACAGAGACTACCTGTTCTCCATAGAGAGGAATTCAAAACAGGGGTCAGGTGCTTATGCGATTACTAGAAGCCTGTAGGAACTGGTTCTGGGCTCAGCCTCCTGAGATGCTGCTGAAGTAAGGTTCTTGCATCCTAGGGAAGCTGCTGCTTTTGAGGTCACTACTTTAAGGGATGCTAGAAACCAGCTGCCACTGCCACCTCGGCTGCCTTGCAGCACGAAGGAGCTGGAGTGTGGCCCATTGAAGCTATAAGCCAGAGAGTAGGGAGTCAGATCAAGTGGCTGTGATAGAGCCCATTGCTCCTCAAGCCCAGGAAGCTGAACAGTAGACACTGAGATACGGTGAAAGAGGTCTCACCCTTCAAGCAGCTCATAGCTTGCCGTAAGGAACAACTGGTTGGATTCAGGAGGCATCAGGTTCACCTTCCAGATTGCCCGCAGGTCTGCTCAACATGCAGAGCTAAATTGGCATCCAGATCCCTGGCCCCTCTGAGTCTAGAAAAAGATAGATGGAGTTAGGTGAGCCGGTCACCAGCACTAAATGCAGTGCCCTTGGAGACTTTGCCCTTGGTGGGGAAAGATTCTTACCCTCGGTGTGTGGTTCAAAACCACATCTGCTTGATTTCAGGTTGAGGGGTGGGGGTGGTGGGCAAGCCAAGTAAGACAGATTTTGCTGGCTGCTCTTATTCTTCCTTACAGCTCATAAATGTGAGCTTTCACTGAAGTTCACTTGTAGCCGTCCACTCCTCTGCTTTCTTTGTATTCTCCGTGGGAAAACTTAGCTCCGTTACAGAGTCTCACACCTACAGTCCTTTCCTTCCTCCTGAGCTTCAGTTTTGCACCTCGTCTTACTTGTAGACACTTACCCTTAGGTACTGTATTCTCACCTAAAACGTCTTCAGAAACTCTCGTCTCTGAAATGGAACCCTTGAATGTGTACTGCCTGGTCTCCTCCTTTCTGTTTGTAAAAGGCTAAAAGCTAGTCTTTTAAACCGGAAACCTCAGTTGCCTTTGGCCCATTTACTAAAACCCCTGCAGGTCGGAAATGATGAAGTCCTTTTTATTCATCCTCCCCCTCCCCGCAGTGTACCCTTGATTCAGTCCCTCTTCTGCTTCAAGAACATGACTTCGTGCCTTTACCATTGATTTGGCAATTATATATGTCACGTCACGTGATTCTCCTCTCATTGTCTTGATCAGCTCCTTAAATGCTGTTCTGCTTTACTTTCTCTTTATGTTAACTTTACGGATAGATTGTACTAAGGATGCATTTTCATCCATTCAGTATATATTTTTATCTCACTCACTCTGAAAGATAGTCTCTTGGCTAAGCTTAGGAGCAGAAAAGGAGAGAAGTTGCACCTGTTCGTATTAGAGACTTCACTTTTCAAAAGTGGTAGCTATGTACTCTGGCCTTACAACATTCTGGTGCTGGGCGGCCTTCATTCATGCTGTGTCAAATTGCTCTCGTAAAAGCAACGTCGTAGAACATAGGTACAGTTAGTATCCCAAGTGTTTTGAGACAAGTCTGTTTTTTGTTTACTAACTAGTGCTGGGAATTTACTTTATAAATGTAATATGGTGAGTTCCAATCAAGGACTTCATGACCCATTTGCTACATCTGATTTTGGAGTCACTAATGGTACAAATCTTCGCAGACATCTTATCAGTATAATGAAACTCTGACATGTGAATGAGCAGATGCTTCCCTCACTAACTCAGGGTCATTAGAAATGGCCCATGTGCAAAGCCTCAGTTTGTTTCACAAGGACGAGATGCCTTTTCTTCTGGTTCTTTTCCTAGGACAGTTATTCTGTGAAAGTCATTACCAGTATGACAAGGGAATTTATCAACACGTTATAGAGATTCATGTTACAAATATTAATATCTGATCATTTCAAATACTGAAAATCAACATATGCTATCTTTGGCATGAAAAAAATAGGCTCATTTCTAGGTGACCCATACCCTCTGTTACAAATGTTCTTTCTCTAGGAGTTCCCCCTCTGGCACAGTGGGTTAAGGACCTGGTGTTGCCAAGGCTGCCACATAGGTGGCACTTGCAGCTTGGATTTGGTCTGTGGCCTGGGAACTTCCATATGCTGAGGGCATGGCCATTAAAAAAAAAAGTGTTCATTTCTCTGGTCTCTTAAGTGCAGGTTGCTTTTCTGTATCATTACCACCATTATAGAAACAACTATGAGATTATAATCTAAAGCCATCATTATTGGATCTCTTTTATTGTTGATTCCTAAATTACCATGAAAAATACGAACAGTTTTAAAAGCATCCAGAGAAGGCAGAAAAACATTTCTTAAAAATTTTGGTGCATTGCTTCTAAAAGGATATTGAGATCATTCAGTTTGAGTTCTCTTTTTTGTGTTATGGCTGAAGATCTGAATCAAAAAAAATACGCTTACATTATAGTCAGGAAAAGGTATTTAGAAGAAATTGTCTATGTGACGATTGTTTAAAAATAAAGAAAGGGGGGTTTCACAGGAATCAATCCTAATGACCAGGGTTTAAACTGAAAAGATTTTTTCCCCTAATAGCACCATAATTCTGTATCGAGCTTAGGAAACAGGGTAGAGTGGATAAAGAAAGTATCCTTAAGTTTAGCCATTTTTTAAAAAACTCAGTTCTCTCTCAAAGCTGAACAAATAGAAAACATTATGTGTTTCTTTTCTTGATCTTTTTGCTCCCCTTGAATACCCTTCAGGGGAGGTCCACGTTAAAAGTAAAATTACCGAAAGACTGTCAACAGAAGTTAATGAGTAGCTACCCTCGATAATTAGTTCTTTGTGTAATTATATGTTATTAAACCTTTCTTGAGAAAATTAAAAATACTTCTGAGGTAGTGAAATTACATGCTGAATGAAATCCAGGACTTTCAAGTATGAGAGAGAATAAAAATAGTGTATGTTTAGCCATGTGCAAATATAAAATAACAAAGATACTGAACCATCAGTTAGGATCCAGAGTTGCCAGGGAGGAGCTGTAGACATTGCCCAACGGTGTCTCCATCTGCAATGTCAATAATTATTGACTCAATGAATGAATGAATGACTGGCAGGGTAAAACACTGTTAAAGTGCTATTGTTCTTCAGAAGATGTATGGAGAAGATACAGTGTCACACTGCAGTTTGTCTAGAAAGCTAGAGGTTGAGAATAAGGATATGATTACAGACTACAAACTCCACTGTTTTTATAACAGACATATTATAATGTTTGAAAGAATTAGTTTATGGCCAGCGAAAGCAAGGATCAGTTGACACAGAGTGTAGAGAAGTTAAAGAATTCTTTAATTCAAGGATATTTATAGATTATTGCTCTATAATATATAGGTTACTGCTTTATTGTGAGCCAGTAGGAAAATAAGGATACTGTAAAATGCAGTCCTAACTTGTGAGATGTCAGCGAGAATTTGATGCTGGTTTTCTAAACAGAATACTGGGATCATGGAGTGAACCCTATTGCGACAATTAACATGTTCTTCTCCTTTGGTTGTGTTTTCATTATTTGAATTGTTTCAGGTGAGACACCTTGAAGGAGATGATACCTTGCTTAAACTACTCAGGGCTTCCTTGTTCAGATATTTGCACACGTCACATGAGTTTTAGTGTCAGGTGTTTTGACTCAAACATTAAAGTTTTAAGTAGTAGTATCAACATGAGCTTAGAAGAAAATTGAGTATAATACTTTTTTCGAAATGCTTGTCTATCTCTTTCAGAAAAGTTTTTTGAAATGAAGAAAGGGCAGTGTAAAGATGCTCTAGAGATTTACAAACGATTTCTGACTAGAATGACACGTGTGTCTGAATTTCTCAAGGTCGCGGAGGTAAGTGATAGTAACTCATGTATCTGGAGTACACAGTAGAGTTTATAATATGGCAGGACATTCATTCTGCCACGGAGTCACAGCGTGTTGGGAATGGAAGTGATCTTAGAAGTCATCTCATCCAGCTTTTTAATCAAAGGGTCATTCCATGTACAAATAAAAGTCCCATAGAAGCTCCCATATAGCTTTGCAAGGTGGTTTGTTCCTCCATTCCACCTGACATCTGTCTTTGATGGTAAGAGAGTATTTCCTTCGAACCCTAGAACAAAGCCCTTAGAAAAGTCCTCCCATTGTTCTTACTGCGTAAATGACAGACCATAAAATCCGACCTTTCTTACTTTGTCAATGATTTAAACACAAGGAAAAAAAAGATAAAACCAAGTGTAATTGACTGCATAGAGTTTATAAATTGCCGCTTAAAGATGTCTCTGTGCTTAATCACGGTACCCGCAACCATACACTTGTTGTTGCCGAGGTTATCTGTAAGTTGCTGTGTTCTCTCACGAAAGTCAGTGATGGATTCATACTGATGGAGGAAATTATGGCATTTTACTATAATCCTTTGTCAGGATGACAAATGGGTTCTTATCTTAACATGTCAACTTACTGATTGCCAGAGCCGACTGAGCTGCTTTGTGAGTGGGGTTCTGAAGCTCATCAGCGCGGCATGAAATGCTGTTGGTGAAACCTTTATGCCATGTCTTTGCCGTTTTTGCCATTTTGAGAATATAGCACAAAAATAAGCATTTTATACACAGAATTTCAGAAGCACTCTAGTCCATGCACAGTATTTCTAAGTTCATTTTTTCACAGAAGTCACATTCAAATTCTGAGACCAAATTAATATTGCAGAATACAATCTTTTAAGCTTAGATCCATACAGTTTGTGATCCGAATTTTTTTAAATTATGTAATATGGGAGTTCTCATCGTGGCACAGTGGAGAGGTATCCAACTAGGAACCATGAGGTTGCAAGTTCAATCTCTGGCCTCACTCAGTGGTTCAGGGATCCAGCATTGCCATGAGCTGTGGTGTAGGCTGCAGACACGGCTCAGATCCTGTGTTGTTGTGGCTGTGGTGTAGGCCGGTGGCTGTAGCTCCGATTTGACCCCTAGCCTGGGAACCTCCGTATGCCTCAGGTGCAGCCCTAAAAGGCAAAAAATAAGATAAAATAAATTATATAATATGGGAAAAGGTAAGATTAGCTTATGTAAATTACATGTACATTAAAGCATGTTTGTGTGTTTATTTCATCAGTTTCCATGGGTTTATTGATGTTCGTGGTCTTCAAAGACAGGGTAGAATTGCTTGAAACTTTTGCTGCTACGCAAGTAGTTTTTTTTTTTTTTTGATTTGATGTGATTTCCCATGGCTCAACCATAATTATCAGAGTAATCTAGTAAAATTTTCCTGCTTTCTCTCTGTGTAAAGATCAATTATACCTAAGAGCAGAATCTTCTTTTCACTGTTTAATTCCTTGGGCACATGCTTCCCATCAGAAAAGCAAGGAAACCTATCAAAAAAGTATGTATCAGAAAAGTGAGGCACTGGACATGTTACAGTTTGGGGTATATATTTCTCTAATCAGAATAATAAGGCTAGGCTCAAGGTCTCCGTGAGAAAAAGAGTGCTTATGTATCAGCTCTTTCTGTTCTTACACGTAAAATTTTACTTCATGTCTCTTGATAACCTTGTGTTATCACAGGCTGATTGCAGACTGCTGAGAAGGAGGTATACAGAAACCAGATGGCGTTTTGAGAACCTTTCTTTCAATAACACCATGCTTTACTTTTACTTGAACATTATGACTAAGACATTTTGGAGGATACTCATTTACAAATTTTTTTTAAAATAGAATGAACATCACGATGGGCCAACTGTACCCATTTGCGTTTTCTTTCACATTGAAATGTCACTGTTGGGGTTCTCTGGTGGCCTAGCAGGTTAAGGATCCAGCATTGTCACTGTTGTGGTGTGGGTTCAGTCCCTGGCCTGGGAACTTACGCATGCCGTGGGCGTGGCCAAAAACTTGCATTGTTCATCGTTTTCACATTAACTATTTGAAGACAAGTGTTGAGTAGTTTGGTTAGTAAATACAGGAATTTTTCAGTGCAGGTGCAAAGCTTCTCTTGCTACCACACAAAACTTGGTGGTATGTATGGTATGGACTCAGAGCCAGTAGCTTCCTTGTGGTTAGTACCGTTTGCCTGAAGAATGTGTAGAATGTCATTTTAAAATGCAATAGGCTGGAGTTCCTGTCATGGTGCAGCAGAAACGAATCTGACTAGGAACCATGAGGTTGTGGGTTCAATCCCTGGCCTCACTCAGTGCGTTAAGGATCTAGTATTGCTACAAGCTGTGGTGTAGGTTGCAGAGGCGGCTCAGATCTATTGTTGCTGTGGCTGTGGTGTAGGGCAGCAGCTATAGCTCCAATTGGACCCCTAGCCTGGGAACCTGCATATGCCACAGGTGCGGCCCTAAAAAGAAAAAAAAAAAATTAAAAATAGAAATACAATAGGCTATTTGACAAATGTTAACATTAAGTTGTCTGTTGTATTAAAAGAGATATAGAGTAGCTGAATAATTTCTACGTAAATAGTTGAATTTTGCAGAGGAAATGCTTGCAATGCAGAAATCTTCCTATGCTGCGATTTTGAATACTGAAGTCTCCTAAAGTAGACAACTGAAATTCTGTAAAATGGTTATTTTACAGATGATAGGCATTCCTGCTGAGCTCACTTCCCTCATAGAACTAAGTTATTCTTAGTTTGCTATTCCAAGGTAAATACCAACTCCAGCTCACAGGAGTTAACGACTCCCAGAATACTCGCAAAAAGAAAGTGATGAAATTTCTGAAATACAGTCACACTTTTTTAGCTCCATCCACCAACTTCATTTTGGTTCAGAAGTTCGGGGCAGGAAAAACAGCAGTGTAAAGGAAGAATTCCTAAGTTGTGTCTTTAACAGAATCACCCACTTAATAGAAAACATACAGCACCCTTTACCGAGGCGATTCCAATATTAGGGATTCATAAGGCTTTAATTTCATGAACGCTGACTTCATTCATATGAACATTTTAATGGATCTTCTTAAGAAGGACTCAAATATGGAAATAAATAGAATGAAGCTGCCTTAGCGTGTCCTTGCCATAGTTTGAACTGATATAGGTGAGTTTAGGGGAGCAGCGATGACTTCCCGAAAAGCCAGGGTTCAGTCATCAGCAGACGACAGCCGTGTTTCCAGAAGGAATCTCCAGTCTGAGTACGTACAGAGGGATGAGGGCCAGAGTTCTCCACTAGTGGCTCTTAAAGGTGGGTGGTTTTGCTCCCCCTTCCTCCCCGAGGGACATCATCTGGAGATATTTCTGGTTGTCACACTGGAGGAGGGAGAGGGCCACTAGCACCCAGGAGGCAGAGACCACGGATGCTGCTGGCATCCTACAGGGCACAAGACAGCCCCCGACAAAGAATTATCATCTGGAAGTGTCAGCAGTGCCAGGGCTGAGAAACCCTGCTTTAGGACCCTGCAAAGGAAAGAAGGTAGCTCAGCAGTTGCCACGCACGTGGATTTTCGACTCTCTGGTTTTGCCTTATTGTCTTCACAAGAGCCCAACACTGGCTCTTCCTGGATTTACCTCTACGTTTCCATCAGCATAATCAAAGCACTTCTTTCTCAGAGAGTCTCAGTGTAACCTGCCTTGTTTCTTTGAGGTTCATAATTAATATAAAATGAGAAAACCGAAATTAGGATTTGTATTTTTCCCCAACTTTTTCATTTTGAATAATGTTTAAACCTACCAAAGAGTTGGTAGAGTTGTATAGTGAACACCTGTAGACCCTCTTCAGCGATTCACCTTTATTAATATATTCCCATATTTGTGCCCTTGTTAGCTTTTCTTTTTCTGCCCCCCTCCTGTCCCAAGCTACAGAAAATTTAAAATTCACATGTGCTTTTATCTAGTAATTCCACTTCTGCAAATGTATCCTACAGATGTGTTCATACAGGTACAAAATGATGTGTGCCGTATTGCTTGCAAGGGCAAGAGACTGGAAGCAAATTAATTGTCATTAATAGGTGACTTGTTAAATTACAGGGCAAGGAAGCAGTTTAAAAAAATGAGGAAACTGTGTATAGTACAGATTTAGCTCAAAGATATATTATTAAATGAAAAGTATAATCCCAGTTATATAATATACTGTTATTGTATAGTAATGTGGGGAATAAATATGTATTCACATATATATGTATCATATCTCCTTGTATTATACATAAACTCTGGAAGGATACATAAACAGCTAATGGAATGTATGAGGAAAGGTGGAAATTGCACCCTGAACAAGTTATTAAAATTAAATGAACATTCCCTGTCCAGAGGATTGACCGCATACAAGTCATAATTTAAATTTTGTCTAAGTGGGAGTTTCCATTGTGGCTCAGTGGTAACAAGCCCGACTAGGATCTATGAGGATGTGGGTTTGACCCCTGGCCTTGCTCAGTGGGTTAAGGATCCGGTGTTGCCATGAGCTGTGGTGTAAGTTACAGATGTAGCTCAGATCTTGCATTTTTGTGGCTGTGGCATAGGTCGGCAGCTGCAGCTCTGATTTGAGCCCTAGCCTGGGAACTTCCGTATGTCACGGGTGTGGCCCTAAAAAGCAAAAATAAATAAATAAATGTAGTCTAAGCATTTAAAAAAATTGTTAGTTGTCGTTAACCACAGAGGAAGCCTTTTGTACTTCAGTTTACTTAAGTTCTTTTGGGGGGTTCTAGCAAAATTCTGTGAACTTGTTATATCTAACTATATTAACAAAGTTATGGCTCTCACATTGAGAGGAAAACTACACAAAAAGCATATATTCAAAGTAAGATTGATATATGTATATGTATACATATATCATATGCTATACATCGATATATGTATATGTATACATATATGATATACATTGATATATGTATATGTTATTATATATGTATATGTAATAACAATTATTTTACACCTGAGATTGAGCTGTGGTTTTAACTAATTCTGTAGGTGATCTATAAATGCAAAGAGATTAATTGTTCAAATCCTACTAAGTAACTTTCTTTTTAATTCACAGCAAGTTGGCATTGATAAAGGTGACATTCCTGACCTCACGCAGGTAAGTGATTCTCTGAGTGAAAAATTTAGTATTCATGAAATTGTTTCTCCATAGTTTACCATCAGTGGTCTTACCCAGGGCAGACTCTTAGAAACATTTAATGCCTTTTGAATGCAGGCTAGCCATCGTTCTTGGAAATCACTCTAACTTATTTTCTTCTAGCTATTGAATAAGTTTCTGGAGATAATATGAATATTTTCCTACTCTTATAAAATAGCTTCTTCTGTAAAGGCAACTGAATTTACTTATTGAGCTCATTTTTTTTTCATTCTTAAACTTGAATCAGAAGAAAGCCTGGAATAATGTTTAAAAAGTGCCTTATCCACGAAAAGCGACTCTTCACAGGTCTGTGATCAGAACCAGAACTGTCCTTCCTGCTTCTGCTCCTAGCTTTCAGTGTGTCCCGGGGTGTGGGAGGGGCATGAATGGGAGAACACTGATGTCATCTCTCTGCTACACTGATGTCATCTTTCTGATACACTGATGTCATCTTTCTGCTACACTGATTCTTGTCTCCTCTAGGAAGTGAATGAAATTCTATAAACAAACATAGAAACAAAAACCTTAAAAAAAAAAAGCCAACAACGTAGTCGTGGTAGATGAGTGATTTTTCTGGGGACTGTCTAGAAAGCAAAAACAGTAGGACTACTTCCTTATCAATACTTAATTCTTTTATATGTCAAGTGGGTACATTGTCCGGCTCCTCAAAATCAAGATCATTTGTATATATACAGCATCATTGTATGACCTTTCTCATAACTGGAGGAACTGTGTTTATTTAATCACTGTGTCACTCTGTTACGGTAAAATTCTGTCCCAAATATCTTCTTTCACTAGAGTTAGATGATAAGTGAGACTATAGAACTGCTGTCTTATATACCAGCAAGGAATATATGAATGTTCTGTCTTTATAAATGAAGAGAATTTATTGTAATTGAAGAAAACCGTCGTAATGGAAAGGTTCTGACTTTTTAATAGTATCAAAACCCCTTAAAATGTTTCCATATCAAATAATGCTAATCTTATGTTTTTATTAAAAATTAGAGAAATCCAAAGTAATGGTCTCTGTATTGACATTATTAAAATAGCCGTTTAATACCAAAAGTTCTTCATAAATAAAACTCAAAGAACAACAATGCTGAACATGATGGCATTGTACTTTTTGATTTAAAAGTTAGGTAGTACCTTCTAGTAGACAGATTATTTGTGTAAAATATTTTTGCTATTAGGAAATAACGTCTTGAATGAGTACATACCTAAATAAGAGAGTAATACCTTATATATGACTAAAAATTAGGTGTGCATAAACTACTATTAAAAATCTCTTTAGAGAGATTTTGATAAAGATTTGCGAATTATGTACCACTGTAAGAAAAAGCAAAGAAAATCAGTGTGCTTTCATTTTAAATTACTGAATCATAACATTAACATTGCTGTTTTTAAAAATAACTCAGATAAATAATACACATAAACCTACCAAAGGTGGATATTCAAATATTTGACTCAATGAATAGCTTTTAGAAATGATAAATCAGAAGTTCCCATTGTGGCTCAGCAGAAATGAATCTGATTAGTATCCTTGAGGACGCAGGTTCTATTCCTGTCCTTGCCAGTGGGTTAAGGATCCAGCGTTGCTGTGAGCTGTGGTGTATTTTGCAGATGCAGCTTGAATCCTCTGTTGCTGTGGCTGTGGTGTAGGCCAGCAGCTGTAGCTCTGATTCAGCCCCTAGCCTGGGTACCTCCATATGCCACGGGTGAAGCCCTAAAAAGACAAAAATAAAAAGAAAAGAAAAAACTTAAAACTCAGTGTATTGTTAAGCTGGCAGTTAAGAAAAAAATAGTCCTTGTTTGTCTCAGTTTAGGCAGAGTATGAAGGGAGACAAGGAAAGGTTTAAAAGAATTTTTAATATCTTTTTGTTCTTAAAATTAGGAAATTATAGGAGTTCCCACTGTGACTTAGTGGATTAATGATCTGGCTTATCTCTCTGGAGGTGCTGGTTCAATCCCCAGCCCAGTGCAGTGGGTTAGGAACCCAGCATTGCTGCAGCCGTGGTGTAGGTCACAGCCATTATAATTTACATAATCTTCTCTTAAGAAATTCAGAGACATAATGTTTTATTTAAGAGTGTATGCTCCATGTTATCATTATTTGGAGAACAGAGACCCATCCTTAAATAAGTTAAATCTTCTCTGGGTCTAGCAGAAAGCTACTCTATGGTAGAGATTTGTTAGATAACGCTAACACTCTATCCTCTGCTTTTGTTAGGACCTTAGGAGCCACAGAAACTTCAATAGTAACATTTATTTTGAAATTACCTCCTCATAAAAAAAAAATGCTCTAGTTTCATTTCTCCAGTGTATATTTAAATCTCAGTTCAAGAGTATTGTGTGCTTCTAAATTTCTTAATAAGTAACCTTATTGTGAGTTCTGTTGGGATCGTGAGCAATTGAGCTAAACACACTCCCTAATTTTTATTTAGGACTCCTTTGGCGGGCCTAATTGAGGCTTATCTTTGAGCTGGCTATTTAGCCCCGCTGTGGCAATACAGTCAGCTCCAAACTGAAATGTGAGCTGTTCTAGAGTTAATCCTTCAGATAGTGTTAGACCAGGACTAATCTGGCATCAGGTCAGAAATGCCAAGTTGTATGGATTCAGTTTAAGATCAGATGAGATTAAGTTCTGCCCTCTGCCAGGCTTCCCTCCGGCCACCATGGCCACTGAATCTAGCCATGGTAAGGACTAAAAATACGCAACAAGAAAGAGGATTAAAGTGGAGATGGGGACCAGGAGGGCTAACTGAAAAAAGAATTAGAATTCCTCTTGCAGCAAGATGAAACAGAGCAATTGAATGGCTTTTAGGTTAGAAAATGAGCAGTAAATACCAGAGCAGTCATCTGCAGCCCTTTTTAAAATAGCATTTTAAATGACTAACAAATATCAATGAAAAAATTTTTTTAACATTTAAAAGTACCATATTGGGTAAGAAGTGAATATGGTATCAGAACTGAAACGTGTCTCCCCAGCTCTTTCCAGTGGGTTTTTAGATCTCATGATCAAAAATTCAAATGATCTTTTGGTTGCTTTTTTTCCCGATTTGGTTTTAATGATGCTTTACAGTCTAAAGCATCTGAATTGTAGATGGAAGCTTCCTTTTCTATCCTGTACTCACAATCAGCTATGAATTTGTTCCAAGAAAAAATCTATTTCCTGTCTGGTGTGTGTGTGTACACGCATTCTAAATTTAATATATCTCCATTTATGAAAAAATCTTAGGTTTTGAAGTCAGGAATTCTGGTTGATCTGAAAACTACTGGTAAAGAAAAGTCTCCTTTTAAAGACTGTACTGCTGATGGATCGGTAACCATGATTTATCACCTTTATTGATTAGCTTTCACAGGCTGCCTCTTGTGCTTTGGGTTGGTATTTTCCATCTGATTGGTCTATTGACTTTGGCATTATTTCAAATAAGCAATTAAAGATACTGCTAAAGATACTAAAGTTCCTTTTACAACAGCAGAGGCATTCTCAAAGTTTTGCCCCTTGCAAACTTGAGACAGTTGTCATTTACTGTCCATGGCCTGCCAGGATGTGCTCAGTGCTATGGATACTGTTGAGAAGGCGGCCAGTATTCCTACACTCTCAAATTTTGCTATCAAAGTAGATTGTTTTCACCTCCAAAAACATTTGAGGAACTTATTTCTTTTAGATTTCACACGTCCTTTTAAGAGACATAAATGATGAAGCATTTGTAAACCCCTAAGATAAAATTCTCCAAACTAAATTTATGTGCAGTGCGTTGTAAAATAACTCCTCTTAAAGCGATGTCATTTTTGTAGTCTATTCTTGGTCAGATTTCTTTCGACTACTGTGGATGTTTTTAATTTTTTTCTCTTAAATTACTAAGAAACTTTACAAAAAGGACGGAATTGCGAACCATCATCCTAGTTTGGGGGTTTTTGTTTTAGATAATTAAGACACTATATAGGAAAAAATACTACTTTTTTGTTATAACATACTATTCTCTCTTCTGTGATTATAAATAGCATTTTAAAAACAGATTTATTTAGCAAAGAATCACATTTTACATTGCATTTAGTATTCAGAGGACCTAAGTTTTCAAACTGGAGAGAGGTTCTATGGATTGATATATTCTTCCCTTACTATGATCCCAGTGAAAAGGATGGAAATTCAAAAAATTTAAAGTTCTATGCCCAGGCCTCCTAGATTCCACTGTTATGGAAATTATCATGATTATTATTATGACAATTAGTATAACATTTTTGAAGTTACCAGTTGTGAGTTCATCTAAAAATTGTGAATCCATTTCTGTTTTTTTCCTTTTAAGGTTACAGTATACATTCTGTTTATTAAATGAGCACATTTTTATAGTTTACAGTTTTTCTGTAGAGCAGAATTTCCTTTATCTCTTAAAAATTCATTTTTTCAAACTTAGGACTATTCCACTAATTATAGCTTATTGAAAGTTCCTAAGTCCATTTTTACGTGAGCTATATTTAAAAATTCTAATTTTTATAATTTTCAGAATTTATCATATCCACTGATTATTTTTTTATACTCTATAGTCATTAACTTTTTGTGTAATCCTCATAGGGCTATGCATTCCCACCCTACCTTCATCACTTTGATCAAGTTAATATTTTGGTTCACTTATTAATTTATATTTATGCATTTATGTTTGGCTTACTTAGAAATGTACAGTTACATGAATTTCCTTGAATTCTGTGAGTTACTTTGGCAGTTAGCATATTTATAAAACTCTTCAAAACTAATTTTATATTAAAGAACAGTTGTCATAAGTGAGCATACCTATAAATGTTATGCTAGTCTTTGAATGCCTACGCTGCTGTTGAGATCTAATTTGGGTTAAGATTATTTGAGAAAGGTGAAATTAAATTTCTAATGCTTGAGAAATAGATGAAGTGGAATATTTATATGAGCCTATTATTTCTCCTTCTAATATACAGTAAAATGCCATCACTTTATATTGCTTATTATAAAAGTAAACATGTGGATACTTCTTAACAAAAGAGTTGAAATATTTAAATTTGCCAATACACAGTAGTCCTATTTTAACAGTAACATTTGCTAAAGTTACTTCGATAAATATATATATATATATAATTAAGTAGCTTGATAGCATGAAAGTTTTAATTATGATTGACTATTAAAGTTGTTTTTTCCCTCCAACTCTCACATACCCTCTCTTTTTTAACCAAGTAGTCGTTTTCCCTGATATTTCAGTCAAATATGAATAAGTGAGATTTTACTGTATTTTCCTATTTCTTTAAGTTTGTATTTGGGCACTTATGCTTTTGACTTGGATACAAATACCTTCCGTTTTTTCACTGTGGTCTAATGGAAGCAGATGGTGAACTTGATTTAATAGAGTTTACTACATTTAAGTTACTATCTTAGAAGAAGTCTATCCAATGTAATTTCTACACTGAAACCACACTGTAACACTGTGATGCAGCGAAGTTAAGTATATGTGAGATGGGCCTGTCTGAGTTTCTGGAGAATTTAAGTACTTAAATATCAAAAGAACCTGGGATGAAATTATCCCCCATATGGACCGGGGTACACAGACCTCCACTCTACAAAGTTACAGTGATGTTCCAGTGTATTTATTTTGAAAGAGAGCAATGCGGACATTTATTTTTTACTTTCTTATTGTAGGCGCCCAGCAGTCTTATGGAGACCCTTGAACAGCATCTAAATACATTAGAAGGAAAGAAACCTGGAAACAAGTATGCATGAGTTGTATATTCTAAATAAGATGAAATTACTGGAGTCATTCTTTATTAAATGGGTTTTGTCATGGTCCTCCAGTTCAGGGTTTGCTTTAGGGTGATCCTTCTGAGCTCCCTCAAAGCCTCCATCCTTCCCATTTGCTGATGAGTGTGACTCCCCCTCATTGAGGTGAATGTGTCTGCAGTCTAATGTAGCACATTAGTAAGTTGTACCTGTATTGACTGAATTTGCCGATGTATTTATTTGCCCCCTGAAAGGATTCATAACACTCAGAAAAAGAATTGCTTGTGTCTGAAAACTGCAGCTGTCTTCATTGGGCATGAGCAAAAACGAACATAATTTCACAAGCAGCCTTGAACACTGTGTTATGTTTGCCAACCCCACTGTGAAAAAGCAAAGCCTTCCGGTATTGTTTTCTGGACTCCAGACTGTCCCCACCTGATCCCTTCAGCGTAGCATCCTGCTGACATTGTGCTCAGAGATCTTGTTATAGAGAGAGGGGCAATCAAGCAGCAAAAAGTGTCATCTCAGTAGATTTTCAGCCTTTGTGTTTGGACACTTAGATTTTTGACCATTTTCTTTTTTCTCATTGCCAGTTTCTATGTTTGTTCTTCTCTCCAGCCAGTGTCGTACTTGTCTGTTCACAAGACCCAGTGCTTCCCAGTCTTTATGTCTTGCTCCAACTCTAACCTTGCTCATCTTGGATGCCTGCCCTCCTTGTCTCTGCCTGTACCTCTTACACATCCTGGAAGCCTTCCCTAATCATGTACATGCTGATTCCCCACCCACTCACCTACTCACATGTGGTTTAAGCGGACTTTTTGATTCTTAAAGTCTGGGAGTATTTTCTATCTCATTATCTCCACCTAAAAGCAATGTAGCCCTCTGTACGAAGTCAGCTTGAGATCTTTATTTTGTGTGGGTAATCCCAGCTTTATGTTGATTCTGTTTAGATTGACAGCAAAGATGAGCAGAGAGTCTGTGAATTGCTCATTGTAGGGCTGTAGATTGATGGTGGCTATTACTTGTAATACGGCTATCAGGATGCTTTTTCCCCTCTGTGAGCATTCTCCCAGAATCTAGACTTGTATCTGGATGTCGCTTTTTGGCTTCTTGTTTCATTATGTAAGGATTATTTTTGTTGTCTTTTCCAATGTAGTATAGCAATTATCATACGTCTTAAATTTTCGTTTATCAACAGCGATGTAGGACTCTCTCGGGCAGTGATGGCCAAGCTATTTGGTATGAAGGATGTTAGGACCTCTCAGGGGCTCTGTCAAGGCTGTACCATAGTCCAAGGTCTGTCCCTGCTTCAGAGTGGACTTTTGTGGGCAGATGGATGTCAGCTAAAAAGACATGAGAGTATATAGAGTGACAAAAGAAGGTGCTCATTTCCAGTAATTGCTGTCCCCCTCAACCTCATATTAGAGTGTCAAGGAAGCCAAATGAATTGCCTAGGATTTAAGCCAAAGGAGGCAGGAAGCCTGAGAAATGTCCCTGCTCTCGTGGCAGAAGGGTCCCTTTAGCTAAGGAAATAATATGCTCATCCGCAAAGTTAGAGCCTCTCTCTTGGGCAATGAGGGCTTCTCTGCCTTCTTACCTCCTCAGGCTCCCACCCCCCCCCCCCCCCCCCCCCCCCCCCCCCCCTTGCTGCCTCCCAGGTCCACCCTTTTCCCTCCTTAAATCTTCCAGGGCTGCAGTCATGTGATAAGACGCCTTCTCTAGAGAATTTCATTAGCTCGAACTTCAAATCTAAATCTGCCCCCTTGTGGCTGCTACAAACTATTTTTGGTCTATTTAGCTATGGATACTTACTATACTTCTAAGAGTAATGAAATAAAAACATAATAATTTTCTGTTTTGGATTACCTTTTGCTGAGCATAACTTTCCTCTCTCCTTCAAAATCATTATATGCTCATCAGATTTCTCTTCTGAATTGGCTGAGACCACCTATGAACTTATCTTTTGTTTAGTCCCTATTTTTTAAATAAATGAACTATAGTAGTTAACTATTTTCTTCTTTGTATGTTTGTGCTTACCTGGGAACTTAAGTGAAGGGTGAGTACTACATGGAGTGACTTTTTTGCATTTGCTTATTACTAAAAATGCAAAAAACACTCTTTAAGATCCCACATTTGATATTTTGAACATTTAGAATTGATTTCTATCCATTTTACACATCTGTGTTTTTTCATTATGATTTTTAAAAATTTGTCTCCCAAGGTAACTGGCATAAATGGTTTTATTTTAGTCTTCTTAGATCAAGACTAACAGTCTCTCTTAGGTTTATACACATATTTTTCTTCTTGGATTTTAGAAATCAAAGACATTTCATTTGTTTAGAAAACAAAAGATTTCCCTATGGTATGTGACAGAAGTGCCAAAAGACAATGCTCTAAAGAAAATGAATCACTTAAAGTTTATAGTTGTTTTCTTTGTCTTCTAGTAACAGTGCAAAAAACTATCCTAACCTCTAAGTCAAGTAAATGCATAAAAGGAAGACATTTTCAAATGTCTACTAAAAAAATCTGTAGCCCCTTTTATGTTGTAGTGCTTTTTATCTACTGACACTCAGTTTTGAAATTTAATGCAATACTGTATGATATGACTTTGTATACTGTCTGTTTCTGTAATTCCATAGATCTGAAAAGAGAAATTGATTTAATACATGTTGAGAGTACAGAGAACTCAAGTTTATTGCAATTAAAATTATCTGGAAGACATAGATAGGTTTTTCACCTCTGTGTTTTGTTTGTTTTTCTGGCTAGCCTTTATGACCAAAACTGTAGGGACCAATGTTGTGAATAAGAAATATAATTTCCTCTTTTGATAGCTTACTTAGAAGTTGGAAATTAACCTTGGTATTTTCTGTGTTCATCATAAAAACCATGGATTTGTCTGTAACATTTGATAGGATTGAGGGTAGATTACTATGGGTCGTTCATTCTCTTCTAAAATTACACACCCATTCTTTATTTTTCCCCACACAGTTTACTACGCTCTCTAGCTAAAGTTATTAAAATCAGTGTAGGTCTTTAATTAATGTCATTATGTATATAGAAAAGATCGTAGCATTTTCTTTTATAAATAGCCAATGGTAAGGCAGAACATCAGCTGAGGTACCGGTGTAAAGAAGCAATATGTGTGTTGTGTCAGAGAGGAACAGACGCGCTGCCCCCACCCCGTGTTTCCAGCAGGACAGGTTGGAACGTGGAACATGCACAGGCTTTGGGATCAGACGGACTTAGACTGGGGCCAGAAATCTTCTCTTAAAAATGCTGAGACTTTGGCAAGATATTTACCTCTCTGAGTCTCAGAGCACTTAGATTTTAATCAGTGATGAATGATGCTTTGTAAAGCGATGGCCCCAGATGGGAGCACCTCTGGCTCTACCGTTTTGATGAAATCCTGGTAAAACCTGGAGCCGGTCCATGGGAACAGAGGCCACGCATCCCGACACGCTAGTTGTATACAAAATAATCCTAAAAATGTTTGGTTAATATATTTTGGTTAATGTGGTTATCTAATACAAAACAATGAGATAGGTTCCCTTCCTTCAGAGAATTTAGCATTTAGTGGAGCAGACAGGCAAATAAGATACAGAGCAGTAAGTGGGATGTTAATGAAAGAGAAATAATGAGGGATTTTTTTTTTTTGATTAATCCATGGTGTAACTACAGTGTCACTTAGTATTTGCAAGAGTTCGGCAAACTGATTCTTGGGCCAGTTATGGTACCTTATACTTTGGTTTGAGCGTGGTATTCTTTAATAGCAGATAAAGTCTATCATTTGTACCGTATCTTTATTTTGCTTTAGAGCTTAGAATATGTCAGAAATTTTTATGTATTAGTTTGGAACTGTAGTTCAAAAAGTTCTTGTTCATCCTTGATTCTCTTTTTTGTGTTAATATTTCTCTTTGAGTTAGTACCACTAAGAACTGGCTCATGAAAATTACTTGCGAAACATATTAATTTCAGTTAACTTATTCTTAGAAAGTGGCCACGTTAGATGGCTTCTATGTTTTAGTTGCAGAGTTAAGGCTATTATTTTCTTGGATTTTTATTTGGTCTTAACCTCCTTTTCCACGTAGATAAAGCAGGTAAAAAATGGTGGGAGTGGAGAAATTATTAACCAAAAACCCATTAGGGAATTTTCAGCCTTAGTACTAGACTTTTAGGCTTTAGGTTTCTGAGATACAGAGAATACTGTGATTGCAAATTATTTTGGTAGACCCTTGATGAGCAATGTAGATAAACATATATCCTTTCTTCATGGGATATGTTCGTCTGACGATAACAGCCTAACTACACATAACCTAATCTAGTTTACTCTTAGGCTCCTCTCTTCATTATATAACAGAAGTCTCTGGGAGCCATTGCTTTCATGTTCATTTTAAGTAAAAACTAAATTCAAACAGGAAATGGCAGGCATGTGTTTGCCAACGAAGTTGAACATAAGCGGCATTAATCTGGCATATAATGTGGTTAAATTTCTTTTGCTCCATCCGCTAAAATGCAAAGTCATGATACAGTACAAAACTCCATTTGCTAAATCTCTGCAGATTTAATTTTACTACTGCCACATGTGATATGTTCTCTGTTGATAAGTAGAAAGCCATCCATGCCATTTAATAAGACCCTGGACAATAGGCTTCTTATTGAAATGTATTTTACTCTTCATCTTGTTTTATTTTTAATGTATCTTCCTCCAACTCAGGTTAGCAAAATCTATGCTGTTTAGGCAATTGTTTCTGAAGCCTTTTGCTAGAAAAGATATACAATATCTGTAATGATGTAATTTAACGTTTTAAAAAATGTATTCCTTTCTGATTTTCCCTCACTCCCCTAGAAACAGTCATTGAAGTTACTGTTCTTTTTCAAGCTCCCAGGTTGTAACGGGATACTGGGAATATTTTTTGTAGGTAGTTTTCATTACAGCATGAAAAAAGACAAACTCTAGCGGTGTGCATATGGAAGTTGAGACATACTATAGGCATGGGGCTTGTAAGGGCTCTTTTTTAGTCCAGTGTTCTTTTTATGCATCACAGTTATGGTTAAATGAATCCCAAAGTACTTTAACCTTAATGAGTTTTCTGACTTTTTAAATATAAGCCAGATGGTTTTTTTTTTTAATTCTATGAAACAGTATTTTTCCTGTCTTGGCAAATTTTTAAAAATTCCAGTTTGAACAGTTTATTTTTGGTGAACATAGCAGTAAAGATCAACTCGAAGAATGGCTTTGCTAGAGATACAAAAAATATTTTGATTTCAAGAATTTTTAGTATTAGGGTGTTCCCCTCGTAGCTCAGTGGTTAATGAATCCTACTAGGAACCATAGGTTGCGGGTTCAATCCCTGGCCTTGCTCAGTGGGTTAAGGATCTGGCGTTGCCGTGAGCTGTGGTGTAGGTCATAGACATGGCTTGGATCCCGCATTGCTGTGGCTGTGGTGAAGGCTGGCGGCTACAGCTCCTGTTAGACCCCTAGACTGGGAACCTCCATATGCAGCGGGTACGGCCCTAGAAAAGACAAAAAGACCAAAAAAAAAAAAGAATTTTTAGTATTAGAAATTAAGTGGATGGAAAACATGGGAAGCAGATGTCATAACTGAGTAAAAATTATTTTTTAAGTAGTTTACACATTACTTAAAAAGTCTGTGTGTAAACAAGTTAATCATTTGATCAAATGTCAAACTTAAAGGCTTTTACAAATGTATTCATGTATATTCAGGTTTAATTTTTTTCGGTTGCCTTTTAGATCTGGTGCTCCCTCTCCATTAAGTAAGGTAAGTTTGTTTTTTGGCTTTGTTTTGACCATTTTAACAACTTTTGATTGTACAGTTCGGTGGTCTTAAGTGCATTCACATTGTTGGGCAAGCATTGGTATCATCCATTTGGAGAACTTTTTCAGCTTACCAGACTGAAACTCTGTACCATTTGCACGTTAACTCGCCATCCCCCACCACCGTCATAGCTCTTGGTGGCTACCATTCTACTTCTGTCTATGAATCTGACTACTCAAGGTGCCTCAAATATAGGTGGAATCATTCAGTATCTGCCTTTTGTGACAGGCCTATTTTACTCAGCATAGTCCCTTCAAGGTTCATCCATGTTGCAGCCTAGTAGGAAATTTCTTTTTAAGTCTGAATAATATTCCTTTCTATGTACACACGACGTATTGTTCATCCGTCCGTGGTCACTGAGGTCATTCCCGCGTCTTGGCTGTCGTAAATAATGGTACTGTGAACATGGTGTACAAATACCTGTTCGAGTTCCTGTCTGCAGTTCTTTTGGGTATGGACCCAGAGTGAAATTGCTGAATTATATGGTAATTGTTAGTTTTTTGAGAAAAGGTAAGGTAAGTTTTTACGTATTCTCTTTTCTATTCGTTTCTCAGTCCAGTGTAGTGCAGCTTGTCTACTTAGTCCTCATCTGGATTAAAATTTTTTAAGTAGATATTTTCATGCATTTATATTGCAACTGAAAACGCATGTATCGGTGTAACATTTTACTGGTTACAAAGCACTTCCAGTACTCTGAATCATCGCCCTGTGAGATAAATGACTCATATCATTGTGCATATTTTGATGAGAGAAAAACCGTTTGTCCATGGATAACCTCAAAAACATGCGTTTTAGACCATCTACCGAAATAACTCATAGGTTCTTCACCCTTCTCTCCCTCTAGCATCTTGAAGGACAGGATATTAGGGTTGTCAGTGACAAGAGTGTTTACTTCTATAGGTTAGTAGTCCACATTTGCCATTGTATTTTTCAGGCAAAAAAATGTAATAAATATGCTCTTTCAGAGTTCCCTTCGTGGCTCAGTGGTTAATGAATCTGACTTGGAACCATGAGGTTGCGGGTTCGATCCCTGGCCTCGCTCAGTGGGTTAAGGATCCGGCGTTGCCGTGAGCTGTGGTGTAGGTTGCAGACACGGCTTGGATCCCGTGTTGCTGTGGCTGTGGCGAAGGCCAGCAGCTACAGCTCCTGTTAGACCCCTAGCCTGGGAACCTCCATATGCCACGGGTGCGGCTCTACATAAGGCAAAAAGACAAAAAAATAAATAAATAAAAAATAAATATGCTCTTTCTTCTTAGCCAGATTTCTGTTTTATAACTGCTGTTATTATAGACATAAAGGATAGTGTTATGACTGCTCAGGGTAACCAGACACCCTGGAATGTGCCAGTGTCTGGCTGGCTGCCTACGAGTCCCTCAGGGAGCTTGAACAGTCACATAAAACAGACAGACAAACAACCAAAGCTGCCTGGTGCTTCCATGTCTTGGCAAAGCTGGGTTTAAAGTCATTATGTCTGTGGAAAAATGCCAGCATATGATGGCTGAGTAGAGCGTGGTAAAATTACGGCATCCTTTGCGAGGTTCTCTTTCTACATTTTGACAAAATCAAAATTTGACATTTTCTGCTGGTAATAACAGGATTATTTTGGTTCTGTTCCCCTACCTCTCTCATCTCTTCAGAGCTTGTTGTTAAAAGGCAGTTTTTAATGCGCCTTGGAAGACCTTCATTTCTGCATTTACGTTGGCAGATTCACTACCGTCATTAAGTTCTTTTGGGTGTTTCGTAGGCATCACTTTCTAAGCTTCTCTGCACATGTTGGCTTTTTTTTTTTTTTTTAAACCCACTAATTTATTTCAGAGATGTCAAAGTCCACAGTGGATGGCATGGAAATTAATTTTTGTTAGTCTTTTTTTAAAAAAAAGTTTTAGTGAAATATAATTGATTTGTAGTGTTGTGATCATTTCTGCTGTACAACAAAGTGATGCAGTTATAAATATACACACATCCATTAATTTTCAGATTCTTTTCCTATATAGATTATCACAGCATATTGGGTAGAGTTCTCTATGCTATACAGTAGTTCCTTGTTGGCCAGTCATTCCGTATACTATATTACACACTGAGCCAGTTCCAAGCCCCCAATCCACCCTTCCCCTCACCTCTCCTGTTTGGTAACCATAAGTTTGTTTTCAAAGTCTGTGAATCTGTTTCTGTTCTGCAAATAAGTTCATTCGTATCCTTTTTTCGATTCCACATATAAGTGATATCCATATGATGTTTGTGTTTCTCTGTCTTACTTCATTTAGTATGATAATCTCCAAGTCCATCCATTTTGCTGCAGAGGGCATTATTTCATTCTTTTTTATGGCTGAGTAATATTCTATTGTATATGTATATATACCACATCTTCTTTATCCATACCTCTGGATATTTAGGTTGCTTCCATGTCTTGGCTATTGTAATTAGTGCTGTTATAAACATTAGGGTGCATGTATCTTTTTGAGTTATGGTTTTCTCCAGATATATGCTCAGGAGTGAGATTGCTGGATCACATAGTAGCTCTTTTTTTTATTCAATATGTTAATGTTGTGTATCACACCGATTGATTTGTGGATATTGAAAAATCCTTGTGTCCCTTGTGGCCCTCTCCCCCCCCCCCCGACTTGATCATGGCGTACGATCCTTTTAATATAATGCTGGATTCAATTTGCTAGTAGCATTTTATTGCGGGTTTTTGCATCTGTATTCATCAGTGATATTGGTATAATGTTTTTGGGGTCTTTGTCTAGTTTTGGAATCAGGGTGATGATGGTCTCATAGAATGAATTTGGGAATGTTCCTTCCTCTGCAACTTTTTGGAAGAGTTTCAGAAGAATAGGATTAACTCTTCTCTAAATGTTTGATAGAATTTGCTTATGAAGCCATCCAGTCCTAGACTTGTTTTTTTGGAAGCCTTTTAATCACATTTTCAATTTCAGTGCTTGTGATTGTCCATTCATATTTTCTGTTTCTTCCTGGTTTAGTCTTGGAAGATTACACTTTTCTAAGAATGTGTCCATTTCTACTAGGTTGGTCATTTTATTGGTATATAGTCACTTGTAGTAGCCTCTTATGATCCTTTGTATTTCATGACCTCCATTGTAACTTCTTTTTTCATTCCTAATTTTATGGATTTGAGCCCTCTCCCTTTTTTCTTGGTGAGTCTGGTTAAGGGTTTATCAATTTTTATTAATTTTTTTCAAAGAACCAGCATTCAGTTCTGCTGATCTTTTCTACTGTTTTCTAAATCTCTTCATTTATTTTTTCATCTGATATTTATGATTTCTTTCCTTCTACAAACTTTGTGTTTTGTTTTTCTTTTTTCTCTAGTTGTTTAGGTGTAAGGTTCGGTTGTTTATTTAAGACTTTTCTTGTTTCCTGAGGTAAGCTTGTGTTGCTCTCAGTTTCCGTCTTAGAACTGCTTTTGCTGCATCCCATAGATTTGGAGCACTGTGTTTCCATTTCATTTTTCTCTAGGTATTTTTGTTTTCCTCGTTGATTTCTTCAGTGACCCATTGGTTTAATAGAATGTTGTTAGTCCCCCCATGTTTGTGGTTTTTTTGTAATTGTTTTTCTTATAGTTGATTTCTAATCTTATAGTGTTGTGGTTGGAAAAGGTGTATATATATATATAGTCTTTTTATCATTTTGGAGCCGCGCCTACAGCATGTGGAAGTTCCCAGGCTAGGAGTCTAATCAGAGCTACAGCCACTAGCCTACGCCACAGCCACAGCAACACGGGATCTGAGCCGTGTCTGCAGCCTACACCACAGCTCACAGTAATGCCAGATCGTTAACTCACTGAGCAAGGCCAGGGATCGAACCCGCAACCTCATGATTCCTAGTCAGATTTGTTAACCACCGAGCCATGATGGGAACTCCTGGAAAAGATATTTGATTTGATTTCAGTTTTCTTAAATTTACTGAGGCTTGGTTTGTGAACCAGAGTCTGATCTATCTTGGAGAATGTTCCATGTGCACTTGAGAAGAATGTGTATTCTGCTGCTTTGGAATGGAATATTCTATAAATATCAAGCCATCTGGTCTAATGTGTCATTTAAGGCCTGTGTTTCCTTATTGATTTTCTGTCTGGAAGATCGGTTTGTTGATATAATTAGGGTATAAATCCCCCACTATTTTTGTGTTTTTGTCAATTTCTCATTTTATGGCTTTTGCCTTATATATTGAGTTTCTCCTATGTTGGGTGCATATGTATTTATAATTGTTATATCTTCTTGGATTGATCCTTCAACTGTTATGTAATGTCCTTGCCTCTTTTAACCGTCTTTATTGTAAAGTCTGTTTTGTCTGACATGATTATTGCTACTGAAACTTTCTTTTGATTTCTATTTCCATGGAATATCTTCTTCCATCCGCTCAATTTCAGTTTATGTGTGTCCCTAGAACAGAAGTGGGTCTCTTGAGGGCAGCATATATATGGGTATTGTTTTTGTATCCATTCATCCCATTTGTGTCTTTTGGTTGGAGCATTTAGTCCATTTACATTTAAGGTAATTATTGATATGTATATTCTTACTGCCATTTTGTTAATTGTTTTGGTTTGTTTTCGTTGGTCTTTTTTCTTATCCTCTTTTGTTCTCCTCTCTTGTGGTTTGATGACTATTTTTAGTATTTGTACTGCTTTTTCTTATTTGGGTGTGTATCTATTTTAGATTTTTGGTCTGCGTGTGTGTGTATATATGTATATATATGTACACACACACACACACACACATACATACACACAAGATTGTTTTAAGTTTCTGGTCTCTTAATTTCATGTTTTAAGTTGCTGGTCCCTTAATTTCAAATGTGTTTCCAATATCCTGCATTTGTACTCTCCTTCTCATGATTGCTGGTTTTGATATCATATCTGTGTGTGGATGATTTCCTACCTTTACTGTGTTTGCATTTATCAGTGAGCCTTCTCATTTGTAATTTTCTTGTTTGTAGTTGAGAGCCGCTTGTTTCCTATTCCACTGTCTTCCTGTCTGAGCCTGGGAGTCCACCCAGACCTCAGGAAATATTTTTGTTAGGCCACCTGGACTCTAAATACCCACTAGGCATTTTCTTTGTGTGACCTACAGAATTTAATAAATGATCCATCTCTATCATGCACCTCATGAAAAATCCATTCTCTTGGTGTCACTATGAAGTAGCTCTGAAGATACTGGAAATTCCTACCAAGTCACTGAACTTTAGCCTAGCTATGTCACTGGGCTACCAAAAACTGCTTATCAACAAAGCCTTCTTTGCTTTCTATTCTTGAATTTACCTTCTGTGCTACAGAAGAGCTTTGTACTGACATCTAACATAGGTACTAGTATAGTTCTAATCTTCTAATCTCCCCACTTGATGGAATTACTAAATTCAGCTTTGACCCATTCCTTTTACCTGAACGAGTTTGTTTCAACTGCTTCACTTATATAAAAACAAAAAGAGAGAGACTGTCATTATAAGTTCTCATGCCAAGAAAGTCACTGTGAGCTGTGACTCTTAATCTCAAAACGTTATGGACTAACTTCTGGACGTGACCTATAAATTCCAGGGATATATGACAACTACTACAATTGTCTTTTTCTACTTTAATAATGTTATAATAAGAAATTTAAATTTACAAAGAATTAGGGTAGTTAATAAACTTTTAAAAATATAGATTAGCTAACTGTTAAGTGTTCTTCTTAACCCAGCCTAGGACAGTAAATGTAGGTTTTATTTCGCTTTTTTAGTTTTATCTATTTCACATTAGTGGTGGGCTATCCTCAAGCTGTCAGTGACTTGAATCTTCTTTGAGAATTGTTCTCTTCCATATATAAACTAATTCCTAAGTTAGATTTCTGGATTTTAAAAGCATCTGAGAAGACTTTACATGAAATGTCTTTAGGATATGGAAAAGAAAATAATGGCCTTGATTTTATGGTAATCATTACAATTGATTTTATTTATTTATTTTGCTTTTTAGGGCCGCACCCTTGGCACGTGGAAGTTCCCAGGCTAGGGATCGAATCAGAGCTACAGATGCTAGCCACAGTCACAGCAATAGCAACATGGGATCCAAGCTGTGTCTGCAACCTACACCACAGCTCATGGCAACACTGGATCCCCAATCCAGTGAGCAAGGCCAAGGATCAAACCCGCATCTTCATGCATAGTAGTCAGATTCATTTCCACTGTGCCACAGTGGGAACTTCCAGATAATTTTTTGTTTGTTTGTTTTTGGCAGCTAGCAAGACCTTACCCACTAATTTTTTTGTTTAGAGACTATGTTTGGCTTTAATTTTATTTCACTTTTTTAATTGAAATATAGTGATTTACAATGTGGTAGTTTCTGGTATACAGTAGAGTGATTCATATGTTTTATATATATATATATATATATATTCTTTTTCAGATTCTTTTCCATTTTAGGTTATTGTTAGATACTGAATACAGTTCTCTGTGCTGTACAGTAGGAATTTGTTGTTTATCTGTTTTATATGTAGTAACATGTATCTCTTAATCTAAACCTCGTAATTTATTGTTTGGTGTTGATTTTAAATGCATGCATATAAGTCACTGCACTGTTAGGCCAAATATTTTTTCATAATTTTATATAAATTACATATAACTTCTAAAATTTGAAACATGTTTGGAGTTCCCGTCGTAACTCAGCGGAAACGAATCCGACTAAGAACCATGAGGTTGCGGGTCCGATCCCTGGCCTTGCTCAGTGGGTTAAGGATCCGGCATTGCTGTGAGCTGTGGTGTAGGCCACAGACACAGCTTGGATCCCCTGTCGCTGTGGCTGTGGTGTAGGCTGGCAGCTGTAGCTCCGATTCGACACCTAGCCTGGGAACCTCCATATGCCGCAGGTGTGGCCTTAATAAAAAAAAAAAAAAACTTGAAACGTGTTTGATCCAGTATTGCTTATTTATCACAAACCTCAGTTTCAAATTTTCTTGGTGTTTTTTTTCTCCTATGAGGAGTTACCTAAAAATTTCTGGTAATAGTGTGGGTCTACACTGTGAAATCCCTGTTGACTTGTGTCCTGTAGACTCAAATTTGACCAGAGTGTGCTGTGCATCTTCCTTTCAGTCTTCTCCAGCCACAACTGTTACGTCACCTAATTCTACACCAGCTAAAACTGTTGACACATCCCCACCAGTTGATTTGTTTGCAACTGCATCTGCAGCTGTCCCAGTCAGGTTAGTTCATGAGAATGCTGTGCAACCGTTTATTAATATTGTGATTAGGTTTCATTTTATTGTTATGTATTTAACCCAAATGATTTCACAAAATGAAATGCAATCCTAGTAAAAATGTGGTATTTGGGGTTATTTTTAGGTACACAAAGTAAGTTTTTCTACACCTGATATAGTTATTTAGGCTTGTACCTCTCAGAGCAAAAGAAAGACCTGAGCTGTGGAAATCACCTTGTTACTCACACATTGGGGAAAGGATGTAGAAAAATGATGCACACGCCACAGGATCAGATATTATGGAAAACATCCTCTAAAATTAGTTTCTTCTTCTGTGAAATTTAAAGGGTGTCTTAAAGTTCTATGAAATGAAGTAAAATGCTTGCAGTTGTAGGCCACTTAGCTGATACGTATGAGGAACTCAAACTCTGATGGTAGGAAGAAACCATCAGGATGTTCCTCATTGCTTTTATAGTGCCTAAAGTTCACAACAGTAGTGAGAAAGGTGGGGTTGACTGTAATTCCATAAAATTTCCAGGCTGCCTAAAATGAAGCTCCAACTCCTAAAGGTTTACTCAGATAGTAATTTTAGGTCGCATCTTTGGATTCCTAGCCTTGAGAGGATTCTAGTCCCATTTTGTAGTATTCTATGACTCTGATTATGAATTCCCTGTTGTTGGAGACTTGGATTTTGACCTGAGCAATATATATCCACATAATGTACCTGTGTTACGTATGTACATTACCTTCTACTTGCTTGATTCTGCATAATATAATCACAGGCTTGGGAAAACCAAGACCTTTCTGCCTCTGTACTAAGATAAATTGCTTCTTAAAAAAGCTTTGATTCAGGTCTTAATAATAAATATGTGTCCCTGTCCTGGCTCTTAGAGCAGTTGTATCTGTGAAATTAGACATCAAAACCAGGCAAGTTTCAGGAGTTGTGAAACTTATTTTTAAAGGAGCAAAATCGTGTTTTCAAAAGACTATTACTTGGAGTTTCCCTGGTGGCTCAGCAGGTAAAGGATTCAGCATCATCACTGCCGCGGCTAAGGTTGCTGCTGTGGCATGGGTTCAGTCCCAGTCCCAGGAACTTCCACAAGATGTGAGTGTGGCCTAAAAATGGTAAAAAAATATTACTTGGAAAACCAATGTGTAAAAAAGATAAAGATGGAGCTACTATTTATGAAAAGGGGTTGGGAACCTGGGGTGGCTTAGTACCTGGTCTGGCAGCCTTTAGGCCAGTGGTCCTCAAGCCAGAATGTGCAGTGGAACACCAGGGGTCATGTTAAAAGCAAGATTCGGATGTAGCAGAAATGGGGTAAGCCTAGGATTTTGCATTTCTCACAGGATCCCAGGATGCTGCTAGTTTGTAGACCATACTTTGAATAGTACAGCTCTAGGCTGCTTCATGGAGCATCTGCAAGTGGAGGAGCTTTGAAAAGCACAACCCCAACGGAATGAGTAAAAAATACGGAATTATTTTTACAGAAGGCCTCTTATAGGCAAACTTGATATGTTATAGTTTGGCTTGGGAAATAAATACAGTAGTGATTCTTCATTTTATTATTCCTTGGTTTATAAATAAATTCTTCTTCTCAAGACAAGAATTATTTACCATATTACAAAAAAATTTTTAAAAAATAGAGAAGAGGAAAAAATTACCAGTAAGTTTCATACCTTTAATATTTGAAATACATTTCCTTTTGTCATAGTCCTCATGTGCAGCATTTCAAATGCTACCCAGTGGATATGGGGTAATTTTAAACATACATAAAATTCTCCCTAAGGTTCAGGCACTTGGGTTTTACTTTTTAACCTCTGCTCTATAATTTTTGTTGAGTGACCCATATCTTGAAGCATGGTTTTAACTTCGTTATCTATAGAGCAAGATTTGGCAAACTTATGGACTATAGATCAAATCTAGCCTGCTGTCTGTTTTTGTAAATATTTTTTTTATTGGAACAAATGCACGCTCTTTTGTTTCATATTGTCTGTGACTTATTTTGTGCTGCACTGGCAGAGTTGAGTAGTGAGAGAGACTGTCTAGCCTGAAAACCTAAAATACTTAGCATCTGGCCCTTTACAAAGTATCTTGCCAACTCTTGGTACAGAAGAACATATGCTATACTGCTGTACTTTCCAAAATATTATTGGACTTAAAATATCTAAAATCTGTGAAGTTTTCTGCCCAAGTCTTTAAATTTTCTGCCCAAGTCTTTACATTATAAAATTTCAAAATCTGATTTTAAAATGATATTTTCCTTTCAGCACTTCTAAACCATCTAGTGATCTCCTGGACCTTCAGCCAGACTTCTCTTCTGGAGGGGCAGCAGCAGCCGCAGCACCAGCACCACCGCCACCTTCTGGAGGTGCCACTGCATGGGGAGGTGAGTCAGACCAGAGAGCCATGCCGTTTTTCCTATTTAGGTGTTTTTTTTCAGGCTATGATTATTATACTTTACCTTCTGATTGTCCAAAATGATGCTAGAAACTTGGGGAGAAAATGCTAAGGATGGCATCAATTGATTGAAATATATGTATTGAGAGACAAAGACAGAAAGATACATAATAGAGACACAAGAGAGGCATAATACAGTTAAAATACTCAACTAATCATATAGTTTTTATTTTAAAAATTGGAACAATGCCAGTATTTTTCTTTGCTATTCTCAAGTTCTGGTTATTTTTAGCAATTACTCTCTAGAGATCCAGATCTTAGAAGTTGGGTATACCCATGAACTGAGGAGATTACTCAAAGGCAGAATTTTGAATTCGGTTTTGTCCAGGTGTGATCTCCTTCATGGATTCCTTTAGACCCGAATTGGGTTTTATTCACATCGTATTTGACTTCATGCATTTGAAACCTGGAGTAGATTCTTGTCTGTGCCAGGAGAGAGCCATACTAACCTTATTAAGGTCAATCATATAGAAGTGCTTGCTTTCTATTTTATTTCTGGCTCTTAGGGAAAAATTAAGCTTTTATACGTATTTGATTAAAAAGCATGTTGAATGACAATGTAAAAGTTAATTACTGCTTAATTCTCAAAGCTTCACATTGTTGGTATTAAATACCTTACTTTACTACATCAAACTAAAAAATAAAATGTGTTTTACATTTGAAAATGTCTTCTACTACTGTAGAAACAACACAGGGAATGATGTAAGCAAGATGGTAGGTAGGAAGTGTCCCGTCTAGAAGGTGGTCCCTTTACACAGCAACAATAACTTGGCAGCCACCCACAGTTAAAAATGCCTTTGTGGGAGCTTTGGGGTCCAGGTTGGAGGTCACAAAATCCAAGTAGAACCCAAGACCTAGAGGGATTGATTTGAGAAAACAAGCCTATGCTCAGGTGGGAAACCCACCAACCTTGGTCCTGGTGACAGACCTGGAAACACTGCCATGCCCCTGTGGACTTTCCAGTCCTGTTTGACATGGTGCAGACATCAGCATCATCTGCCAAGGGACTGAAAAAGAACCATGCTCACTCATGTCTTCAGTGACAGGCCTCCTAATCCTGGTCTCTGCTGTGGTTCCTGAAACTGCCTGTGACCCAGTTCCAGCCTCTGTCAGTCATAGTCCAGGAGCAGTCCTGCCCGCCCAAGGATCCAGTGGGAGATAAATTTGTCTGTGCCCCCAGGGGCAGGTTCAGATCCTGAAACAGCCTTATCCAGCCTCAATCAGGAAACAGTCCTGACTACCTAGGGATCTTGTAGGAGACACACCCATCCATGCCCCTAAAGGTATTATCTGAAACACATTATATAATCAGATCATCAATGGAGATCTATACATCTACATCCCTGTAGACCTGGATCCTAACCATGGACCTTAAAGCAGCCCTCTGACTAGATTCAGTCCCACTTAGCTGCAGTCCAAAGCTAGGTCCGTAGTCCTGCCCAGCCAGAGACCCAGGAGGAGCTACACAAACACACACCTGATAACAAGCCCACCACCTCTGCACTCAACTTCAGACTATGAAGTGGACTGTTGTTCCAGCTCCAGCCCTACTAATCAAGGTCTTGAAGGCAGTTCTTTCCACCTCGAGACCAGGAGGCAGAATCTACACCCACCCAATCCCTGGTAACAGGCTCACCAACATGGACACTACAGCTGACCCAGCAGCAGCCATATGACCCAGCTGCAACTCCACTCAACTGCAATCCCAGAGTCAGTATCGTCAGTGCAGGGACCTGATAGGAGGTCTTTGCCTTCCAAAACTAGTGTTTAAAAACTAGTGTTTGCTCTTTCAAATGCACAGACACCAACAGAAAGAATACAAAGAATCAGGCAAACAACTATGACACTGCCAAAGGAAACTAATAAAGGTCCAGTAACTTACCCCAAAGAAATGGAGATCTATACAAATCATGATAATGAATTCAAAATAATCATATTAAAGAAACTCAGAAACTAGAGAACACAAGTAGATAACCAAATGAAATCAAAATTATATGTGAATGAAATGAGAAAATAGAAACTGTAAAAAAGAATGAAACAAATCCTGGACATTTGCAAAAGCACAATTTTATATATGGAATCAATGGGAACCTGCTGTATAGAACAGGGAAATCTACTGAATGTTCTGTGATAACCTATATGGGAATGGATATGTGTCTATGTATGGATGAATTACTTTGCTGTACAGCAGAAATTAACACAACATTGTAAATCAACTATACTTCAATAAAATTAAATAAAAAAGAAATCTTGGAGCTGCAGAATACATTGACTGAACTGAAAAGAAAAACATCATAGAGAGCTTCAACAGAAGACCTGATCAGACGAAATAATGAATCAGCAAACTCAAAGCTAGATCATTGGAAAATAACCAATTAAAGGAACAAAAAAGAAAAAAAATATGAAGCATACAGGACCTTTGAGATGCCATCAAATGAAAGAATATATGCATTATAGGAGATCTAGAAGGAGAAGAAAGTGGAAAAGGGAAATCTTATTTAAACAAATAATGGCTGAAAACTTCCTAAATTATGGGAAGAACATGGACATTTAAATTTGTGAAGTTTGAAAGTCACCAAGTAAGATTAACCCAAAAAGTATTACCTGAGACACATTATATGATCAAATTACCAAAAGTCAAAAATCAAAGAGAAAATTTTGAGAACAACAAGAGAAAAGCAACTCCTCACATACAAGGGAACCCTAATAAGGCTATCAACACATTTCTTAGCAGGAAACTTGCAGACCAGGAGTGAGTAGCATGATATATTCAAAGTATTGAAAGAAAAAACTACCAACCAAGAGTATCATACCAGGAAAAGTTGTCCTCCAGAAATGAAGGAGAGAAAAAGATTACCTGACAGACAAAAGCAGAGAGAATTCATCACCACTAATATTACAAAAAATACTAAAGGGGTTTCTTCAGGCTAAAACAAAAGGATGCTAAGTAACAGTGTAATAACTGTGAAAGCACAACCCTTGAACAGCATGGGTTTGAACTGTCTGTTAAGAGTCTTCTTATACACAGATTTTTTTTTCACTAAATATGTAATACACAGCTAAACAAGTAATAGTTGGTTGAATCTGTAGAACTGTGGATGCAAAGTACTGACTGTAAATGTATAGGTGAATTTTTGACTACATGGGAGGTTGCTTCCTAACCCCCTTGTTGTTATAAGTCAGCTATATAAAATACACTGGTAAAGGTCACTGTGTAGTCAAATTCAAAATACTCTCAATACTATAAAGGTCATGGTAAATCACTTTTAACCTTGATATGTACTTGAAAGACAGAATTTAAAATAACTAAAGCTACAAGAATTTGTTACTACAGGAGTTCCCATCGTGGCTCAGTGGTTAACGAATCCAGCTAAGAACCATGAGGTTGCGGGTTCAATCCCTGACCTTGCTCAGTGGGTTAAGGATCCGGCGTTGCCGTGAGCTGTGATATAGGTTGCAGACGTGGCTCGGATCCCGCGTTGCTGTGGCTGTGGCGAAGGCTGGCAGCTACAGCTGCTGTTAGACCCCTAGCCTGGGAACCTCCATATGCCGCGGGTGCGGCTCTAGATAAAGGCAAAAAGACAAAAAAAAAAAAAAAGAATTTGTTACTACATACACAATATAAAAAAATGCAGAGTGTAACATCAAAACATAATACATGGAGGGTAGGGAAAAGTAAAAGTGTCATATACTTTTTGTATGTTACTGAAGTTAGGTTGTTATCACCTTAAAAAAGACCATTAAAAATCTCAGAGGTTTTATGTAAGTAAGCCCAATCATAAACACAAAGAAAAAAACTCTGGTAGATACTCAAGATAAAGAGAAAAAAATCATACCACTAATGAAAATCACCAAGTCACAAGGAAGAGAGCAAGAGAAGAAGAACGGAACAAGAGAATGACAAAAAGATCAGAGAGCAGTAAACAAAATGACAATAGTAAATCTTTACCTGTAAATAATTACTTTAAATGCAGTTCAATGGATATTGAAAAAAATAAGATCCAACAGTACGGTGCCTACAAGAGAATCCTTTTAACTTTAAGGACACACATAGACAAAATAAAGGAATGGGAAGAAAAAACTTAGTCAAAACCTATTGCAAGAGACAAGGAATGTTGCTAGATAATTATTTTTTTAAAAATCAATTCATTAAGAGGAAATAAACATCAGGACACTTAAAGCAAATATTAACAGAACCGAGGGGAGAAATAGAAATCCATATAGTAATAGTATGGAACTTCATTGTGCCATTTTCAGCCATTGATAGATCATCCAGACAGAAAATCAATAAGGAAATAACAAATTTGAGTAACAGTTTACCCCAAATGGACTTAACAGACATATAAACAGCATTTCATCCAACAAAGCGAAATACACATTCTCATTCTCCTCAAGTAAACACAGAACATTCTCCAGAGTAGATCATATATTGGGACACTAAAAATTGCTCAACAAATTGAGAAGACTGAAGTCATATCAAATATCATTGGTGACCTTCAATAATTCAAAACTAGAAATCAGTAACAGAAGGAAATTTCAAAAATTCACGAGTATATGAAAATTAAGTAACATACTCGTGGTCAACCAGTGAAACAAAGAAGGAATCAAAGACAGATTTAAAAGAATCTTGAGACAAAGGAAAATGGAAACACAACATACTAAAATCTAAAAGATGCCACAAAAGCAATTCTAAGAGGGAAGGTTATAGCACTAAATGCCTACATTAAAAAAAGAAGGATCTCAAATAAGCAATCTAGATTTACATCTCACTGAATTAGAGAACAAACTTATCCTGAAGTTAGCAGAAGGAAGGAAATGATAAAATATTAGAGCAGAAATAAATGGAGACTAGAAAGACAAAAGAAAAGATCAATAAAATGAATTGGTTTTTTGAAATGATAAAATTAGCTTTTGCTAGATGAACCAAGAAAATAAGTATTGACTCAAAAATAAAAGTGAAAGTGAAAGAGGAAACATTATACCTGATATCATAAAAATAAAGAGGATCATAGAGTTCTATGAACAGATTTTGATAACCCAGAAGAAATGGATAAACTCTTGGAAACGTTTAGCTGAGCAAGACAAAATTATGAAGAAACAGAAAATCTGAGCAGACCCACATGAGTAAGGAAATTGAAACAGTAATCAGAAACCTCCCAGCAAAGAAAAGCTTTTGACCGGATAGCTTCACAGGTGAATTCCAGCAAACATTTAAACAGGAATTAATGCCAGTCTGCTTAAACATTTCCAAAAAATTAAAAAAGAAGGAATACTTCCAAACTTATTTTTTGAGACTAGATTTATCCTCATACCAAAGCTAGATATGAACACTGCAAGGAAAGAAAATTACAGGCCAATATCCCTAGTGAACATTGCTGCAAAAATCCTTCACAAAACATTAGCAAATTGAATGCAACAGCACATTAAAAGGATCATTCACCATGATCAAGTGGTATTTATCACTGGGATGCAAGGATGGTTCAACATTTGCAAGTGATACCACATTACAGAATGAAAGATAAAAATCATCTCAATAGATGTGCAGAAAAAGCACTTAACAAAATTCAACAAACTTTTATAGTAAAAACTAAACAAATTAGGTATAGAAGAAATTTGTCTCAACATAATAAAGGACATATGACAAATCACCACTAACGTCACACTTGATGAAAAGCGTAACCTTTTCCTCTAAGATTAGGAACAATATAAGGATCCCTGCTTTCCACTTATGTTCAGCATAGTACTGGAAGTCAAGGCCAGAGCAATTAGTCAAGAAATGAAATAAAAATCTTCCAGAGAAAAGAAATAAAATTGTCTCTGCAGATGAGATGATCTTATATATCTTACATAGAAATCCTAAAGACACCACCAAAAAACTGTTAGAACTGTTAATGAATAAATGAATCCAGTAAAGTTGCAGGATACACAATTGGCATACAAAAATCAACTGCACTGCTTTACACTAACAACAGATTATCTAAAAAAGAAATGAAGAAAACAATCCTACTTACAGTAGCACCAAAAAGAATGAAATTCTCTGATATAAATTTAATCAAGTAGGTGAAAAACCTGTGCACTGAAAACTATAAGACCTTGATGACAGAAATTGCAGACGCAAATAACTGGAAAGCTATCCTGTGTTCATGGATTAGAAGGATTAATATTGTTAAAATGCCCATTCTACCTAAGTGATGTACAATTTCATTCATCTTTAGAAAAACTGTAATGGTATTTTCCCATAAATAGGAAAAATAGTCTATCGTTCATACAGAGCACAAAAGACCCCAAATAGACAAATCTTGAGAAAGAAAAACAGGTCTGAAAGCGTCAAAAGTCCTGAAATCAACCTGTATTACAAAGTGATAGTAATCAAGACAGTGTGGTAGTGGCAAGAAAAGAAACCCCTCAATCAAAAGAACAGTAGGATGTATAGAGAGCCCAGAATAAACCCACGCATATCCAGTGAACTAATATTTAACAGGAATTCCAAGAACACACAAGAGGGAACGGATGGTCTCTTCAAGAAATACAGCTGGGAAAACTAGATATCCATGTGCAAGAGAATAAAATTGGAACCTTAACTTACACCATGCGCAGAAATTAACCCTAGTGGATTAAAAACTTAAATGTAAGATCTGATATATAAAACTCCTGGAAAAAAACATAGGGAAAAACTCCTAGACATTGATCTTAGCAATGATTTTTTTGGATTTGACACCAAAAGCACAGGTAACAAAATCAAAAATAAGAAAATGGGACTACATTAAACTACAAAGCTTTTGCAGAGCAAGGGAAGCAATCAACGGAATGAAAATGCCGCCTATGGAATGGGGAAATATATTCGCCACAAAAAAGAACCCAAATAACTTGATTAAAAAATGAGCAAATAGGCACTCTCCAAAGAGGATATATAAATGGCCAACAGGTATATGGAAAGGTGTTGGCTGCCAATGAACATCAGGAAAATGCAAATCAAAGCTACATAGATAGCACCCCACACTTGTTAGGATGACTATTATCAAAAAGACAAGAGATAAAAAGTGTTTAGTGAAGGTGTGGGAAAAAAGGCACTATTATATACTGCCGGTGGAATGTAAACTGGTATAGTCATTGTAGAAAACAGCATGGAGGTTACTCAAAAAATTGAAAATAGAACTGTCACATTGATTCACTAATCTCACTTCTGGATGGGTGGGTATCTGTACCCCCATGTTCACTGCAGCATTATCCACTGTAGCCAAGGTATAAAAATAACCTAAATGTCTGTCGGCAGACAAAAGGATAAGGAAAACATGTATATAGTCGGTGGAATATTATTCAACCCTTTCCTTAAAAAAAGAAAGAAATCCTCCCATTTGTGACAGTATGGATGAGCAGGAAGGACATTATGCTGAATGAATCCAGACATAGATAAATATTTGTGATCTCACTTGTGTGCGAAATCTTAAAAAACACTCATAGATGCAGAAAGCGGAAGGGTGGTTGCCAGGGGCTGGTAGTGGGTGGTGGCGGGCAGGTAACAGAATGGTCAGACATTGATCAAAGAGTAGAAAAGATCAGTTGTAAGGTGGGTAAGTTCTGGAGACCTAGTGTGCAGTATGGCTATTATAGTTAATAGTTAATGGTACTGTATACTTGAAATTTGCTAAAAGAGTGAATCACGTATTCTCACTCAAAAAATGAAGATAGGAACTAGGTGAGATGATAAATCTGCTAAGTAGTTTGATGGTGGTAATCATTTCATAATGTATATGTATATCAAATCATCACATTGTGCATCCTAAATACATACAATTTTTATATGCCAGTTATACCTCAATAAAGCATAAGACATGGTGAGAAACAATACTAGTAAAAGACATTAACTTGTTGATGAGGAAACCAGTAAGATATAAAAACTGGTTTAGAGAACATTTTGAGGAACTGGGTATTTATCGACATTTGAAAAGGAATGTCTTGAGGTTATCTTTTCTCCTAGACAGAATATTATTTGCATCACTAGCAAGCAAGATCTGTAATTCAATATATCATTTCAGAATCAGAGTCCTTAATTAACAGTTATATTGCAATGTCAAGTGAAGATACATACCCGTGGGTAATTAAATAATACTTGACTGAGTTTGATAAACAATGACAGTATGACATCAAAAGTACCTGCTATAATCTCTTGATTTTATTTTTGAGTTTTTCGATAACAAAATAAACAAAAGTAACTAGTTAGGAGATAAAAGTTGTTAACTATATATACAAGCATTTTAAATATTGGTGCTTTTTCATTTAAATATTTAGAACTTCTCATTTGTTGAAATGTTCAACTCCTAAGCCTACAGCTCTCATTTTTAAAAATAAAAATATTCTTTCAGCTTCACTTAACTTTATTTAAAAAAAAAAAATGAGTTCCCATTATGGCTCAGCTGAAACAAATCAGACTAGGAACCATGAGGTTGTGGGTTTGATCCCTGACCTCGCTCAGTGGGTTAAGAATTTGGCATTGCCATGAGCTGTGGTGTAGGTCACAGACGCAGCTCAGATCTGGTGTTGCTGTGGCTCTGGAGTAGGCCGGCAGCTGTAGCTCCGATTTGACCCCTTAGCCTGGGAACCTTCATATGCCACAGGTGCGGCCCTAAAAAGACGAAAAGCCAAAAAAAAAAAAAATCACTTAACTTTATTAAATGTCAGTCAGTAAAGGAAAATATCATTGAAGAGATTTTTATAAGTGCCTTCATCGGGTTCTTATGTTTCCATTCTGAGCTTCCTCTTTGAAAAATATCTGAATACTCAATTTACTAATAATTTGTGTTCATTACCAGTACCTCATACAATGTATTGTTTTTCTATTTAAGAATGCTTCAAATCCATATCCTTGAATCAGACTTTCTCTGTCATAAAATCCATATAAATGACTCTTATAGAACATTTATAATTTAAAACTTAGTGTTAATTATAATTTTGGGGTTATATAAAACATTTTTTCAGTGTTATATCAATGTATTAACTCTAATTCAATTAATTAAACCAGTAGATATTTCACACTTTGTACTTTTTAGAACTTATCATTTAGTGATTTATTGATTTAGAACTTCATTTTTTAATTACTTAATGAATTTTATTAGAATTATAGGTGTACAGAAATCATCACAACCAAATTTTATAGCATTTCCATCACAAACTCTCAGTGTATCCCCCATCCCCAACTTGTCTCATTTGAAAACTATAGGTTTTCCAAAGTCTGTGAGTATCTGTTCTGCAAAGAAGTTCATTGTGTTCTTTTTTTAGATTCCACATGTAAGTGGTAGCGTTTGATGTTGGTGTCTCATTGTCTGATTGATTTCACTCTCATGATAATTTCTAGGTCCATCCATGTTGCTATAAATGCTGTTATTTCATTTCTTTTGATGGCTGAGTAGTATTCCATTGTGTAAATGTACCACATCTTCCCTATCCATTCCTCTGTCGATGGGCATTTAGGTTGTTTCCATGACTTGGCTATTATATAGACTGCTACTGCTGCAATGAACCTTGGAATATGTGTGGAATACATGTGTCTTTTTGAGTCATGGATTTCTCTGGATAGATGCCCAGGAGTGGGATTGCTGGATCAAATGGTAGTTCTATTTTTAGTTTTCTAGGAATCTCCATACTGTTTTCCACAGTGGTTGCACCAATTTACATTCCCACCAACAGTGTAATAGCATTCCTTTTTCTCCACACCCTCTCCAGCACTTATGGTTTGTAGACGTTTTGATGATGATCATTCTGGCCAGTGTAAGGTGGTACCTCATAGTGGTTTTGATCTGCATTTCTCTAATAATGAGTGATGTCGAACATCTTTTCATGTGTTTTTTGGCCATCTGTATGTCTTCTTTGGAGAATTGTCTGTTTAGATCTTCTGCTCATTTTTTGATGGGGTTGTTCGTTTTTTTGGTATAGAGCTGTAGAAGGAGCTTGTAAATTTTGGAGACTAATCCCTTGTCAGTGGATTCGTTTGCAAATATTTTCTCCCATTCTGTGGGTTGTCTTTTGGTTTTGTTTAGTGTTTCCTTTGCTGTGCAGAAACTTTTAAGTCTAATTAAGTCCCATTTGTTTATTTTTCTTTTTATTGTCATTACTCTAACAGGTGGATCTGAGAAGATGTTGCTGTCAGTTATGTCAGAGAGTGTTTGGCCTATGTGTTCCTCTAAGAGTTTTATAGTATCTGGTCTTATATCTAGGTATTTAATCCATTTTGAGTTTATTTTTGTGCATGGTGTGAGGAAGTGTTCTAATTTCATTTTTTTACATGTGGCTGTCCAGTTTTCCCAGCACCACTTGTTGAACAGGCTGTCTTTTCTCCATTGTATATTCTTGCCTCCTTTGTCATAGATTAGTTGTCTGTAGGTGCATGGGTTTAATTCTGGGCTTTCTGTCCTGTTCCACTGATCTATATTTCTGTCTTTGTGCCAGTACCATATGGTTTTGATGACTGAAGCTTTGTAGTAGAGTCTGAAGTCAGGGACCCTGATTCCTCCAGCTCCATTTTCCTTTTTCAGGATGTCTTTGGCTATTCTGGGTCTTTTGTGCTTCCAAAGAAACTTTGAAATATTTTGTTCTAGTTCTGTGAAAAATGTCCTTGGTAATTTGACAGGGATTGCATTGAATCTGTAGATTGCCTTGGGTAGCAGAGTCATTTTGATAATATTGACTCTTTCAGTCCAAGAGCATGATATGTCTTTCCACCTGTTCATGTCATCCTTGATTTCTTTCATCAGTGTCATATAGTTTTCAGTGTACAGGTCTTTTGTCTCTTTAGGTAGGTTTATTCCTAAGTATTTGATTCCTTTTGATGTGATGGTAAACGGGATTGCTTCCCTAATTTCTCTTTCTGATCTTTCATTGTTAGTATATAGAAATGCAGTTGATTTCTGTGTATTAATTTTGTATCCTGCAAATTTGCCAAATTCATTGATGAGCTCTAACAGTTTTCTGGTAGAGTCTTTAGGATTCTCTAGGTATAGTATCATGTCATCTGCAAATAGTGATAGTTTTACTTCTTCCTTTCCAATCTGGATTCCTTTTATTTCTTTTACTTCTCTGAGTGCTATGGCTAGGACTTCCAAAACTATGTTGAATAGTAGTGGTGAGAGTGGACATCCCTGTCTTGTCCCTGATCTCAGTGGGAATTCTTTCAGCTTTTCACCATTGAGGATGATGTGAGCTCTGGGTTTGTCATAGATGGTCTTTATTATGTTGAAGTAGGTTCCCCCTATGCCCACTTTCTGAAGGGTTTTTATCAGAAATGGGTGTTGGATTTTGTCAAAGGTTTTTTCTGCATCTATGGAGAGAATTATGTGGTTTTTATTCTTCAGTTTGTTAACGTGGTGTATCACACTGATTGATTTGCAGATATTGAAGAATCCTTGTCTCCCTGGGGTAAATCCCACTTGATCATGATGTACAATCCTTTTAATGTATTGTTGGATTCGGTTGGCTAGTATTTGTTGAGGATTTTTGCATCTATGTTCATCAGTGAGATTGGCCTGTAGTTTTCTTTTTTTGTGGTATCTTTGTCTGGTTTTGGTGTCAGGGTGATGGTGGCCTCATAGAATGAGTTTGGGAGTGTCCTTTCCTCTGCAATTTTTTGGAAAAGTTTCAGAAGGATCGGTGTTAGCGCTTCTCTAAATGTTTGATAGAATTCGCCTGTGAAGGCATCTGGTCCTGGACTTTTGTTAGTTGGAAGTTTTTAAATCACAGTTTCAATTTCAGAACTTGTGATTGGTCTATTCATATTTTCTATTTCATCTTGGTTTAGTCCTGGAAGATTGTACTTTAAGAATTTGTCCATTTCTTCTAGGTTTTACATTTTATTGCCATATAGTTGCATATAGTAGTCTCTTATGATCCTTTGTATTTCTGTGATGTCTGTTGTGACTTCTCCTTTTTCATTTCTAATTGTATTGATTTGTGTCCTCTTTTTTTCTTGATAAGTCTGGCTAAGGGTTTATCAATTTTGTTGATCTTTTCAAAGAACCAGCTTTTAGTTGCATTGATCTTTTCTATGGTTTTCTTCATTTCTATTTCATTGATATCTGCTCTGATTTTTATGATTTCTTCTGCTAACTTTAGGTCTCATCTGTTCTTCCCTCTCTAGCTGCTTTAGATGTAAAGTTAGGTTGTTTATTTGAGCTTTTTCTTGTTTCCTGAGGTTGGCTTGTATTACTATTAACTTTACTCTTAGAACTGCTTTTGCTGCATCCCAGAGGTTTTGGAGTGTCATGTCTTTGTTGTCATTTGCTTCTAGGTATTTTTTAATTTCCTCTTTGATTTCTTCAGTGATCCATTGGTTGTTTAGTAGCATGTTATTTAGTCCCCACGTGTTTGTATTTTTGGCCATTTTTTTCTTGTTGTTGATTTCCAGTCGTATAGCTTTGTGGTCAGAGAAGATGCTTGAAATGATTTCAATTTTCTTAAAGTTACTGAGGCTTGATTTGTAACCCAGGATGTGATCAATCTTAGAGAATGTTCTGTGTGCACTTGAGAAGAATGTGTATTCTGTTGCTTTTGGATGGAATGTCCTATAAATATCTATTAAGTCCATCTGGTTTAATGCTTCATTCAAGGCCTGTGTTTCCTTATTGACTTTCTGCCTGGATGACCTGTCCATTGCTGTAAGTGGGGTGTTAAAGTCCCCTGCTATGACTGTGTTATCATTGATTTCTCCTTTTAAGGTTGTTAGCAGTTGTCATATATTGTGGTGATCCTATGTTGGTTGCATAGATATTTAAAATGGTTATATCTTCTTCTTGGATTGATCCTTTGATCATTATGTAGTGACCTGTCTTGTCTCTTAAAATGTTCATTTTAAAGTCTACTTTTTCTGATATGAGTATTGCTACTCTGGCTTTCTTTTGATTCCCATTTGCATGGAATATTTTCTTCCATCCTCTCGCTTTCAATTTGTATGTGTTGCTAGAAGTGAAGTGGGTCTCTTGAAGACAGCATATATATGGGTCTTGTTTTTGTATCCATTCAGCTAGTCTATGTCCTTTGGTTGGGGCATTCAAGCATTAACATTTAAGGTAGTTATTGATAAGTATGTTCTTATTGCCATTTTATTAACTGTTTTGGGTTTTTGTTGTTCTTTTTTCTTCCCTTATTCTCTTGTTGTCTTTTCTTGTGGTTTGATGACTATCTTTAATGTTGTATTTGAGTTATTTTTCTTATTTGTGTATCAATTGTAGATTTTTGTTTTGCAGTTACCCTGAAGTTTTGATATAGGAGTCTATATATAAATGAGATTGTTTTAAGTTGTTGGTTTCTTAATTGCAAGTGCATCTCCAGCATCCTGCATTTGTGCTCTCTTCTCACAATTTCTGATTTTGGTAGCACAATTGTGCATGTATGATTTTGTATCTTTACTGTATATATGCCTTTACTGGTGAGCCTTGTCATTTGTGGTGTTTTTGTTTCTGGTTGTGGCCTTTTTTTTTTTTTTTCTGCCTAGGTAAGTCCTTTAGTATTTCTTGTAAAGCTGGTTTACTGTTGCAGAAATCTCTTGGCTTCTGCTTATCTGTAAAGGTTTTGATTTCTACTTCAAATCTGAATGAAAGCCTTCCTGGGTGAAATAATCTTGGTTGGAAGTTTTTTCCTTTCATCACATTAAGTATATCATGACACTCCCTTCTGGCCTGCAGAGTTTCAGCTGAAAAGTCTGCTGATAACCTTATTGGGGTTCCCCGTATGTCATTTGTTTCTTTTCCATAGGTGCTTTCAATATTTCCTCTTTGTCTTTAATTTTGGTCATTTTGATTAATATGTGTCTCGGGGTGTTCCTCCTTGGGTTTATTTTATATGGTACTTGTTGCGCTTCCTGAATTTGAGTGAGTGGTTCCTTTCCCATATTAGGGAAGTTTTTGGCTATTATCTCTTTGAATATTTTTTCTGTCCCCTTCTCTCTCTCTTCTCCCTCTGGCACCCCTATAATACAGACATTGGTGCATTTATCATTATCCCAGAGTTCTCTGAGGCTCTTCTCACTTCCTTTCAATCTTTTCTCTCTTTTCTCTTCTGCATTAGTGATTTCCACTAATCTGTCCTCCACCTCGCTGATTCGTTCTTCTGCCTCCTGTATTCTACTGTTGGCTGCTTCTAATGAATTTTTTATTTCAGTTATTGTATTTTGCATCTCTTCTTGCTTAATTTTTATATGTTGTATTTCTTTGCTCAGTGTTTCCTGTAAATTATTAATCTTTGCCTCCAGTTTATTTCCAGTGTCTTGCATCATCTTTACCAGGAGTGTAAAATCTTTTTCCAGGAAGCTGATAATCTCATCACTGAGCTGTTTTTTTGGGCTTTTCTCTTCTCCCTTATCTGGCTTAGAGTTTTCTGTCTTTTCATTTTTATAGGTTCTTGGTGTGGTGACCTTTTTGCAGACAACAGAGTTGTAGCCTCTGTTAGTTCTGGTGTTTGCCTCCCTTGTGGCTAAAGTTCGTATGGGGGGGCTTGCTGTAGGTTTCTTGGTGGGAGGGACTGGGGCCTGCCCACTGGTAGGTGGGCCTGATTCCTATCCCTCTGGTGGATGGGGCTTTGTCTCTGCGTGAGATTAGTGGTGGCTGTGTGTCTGAGGGGTCTTTAGGCAGCCTGTTTACTGATGGGTGGGGCTGAGATCCCACCTGGATTGTTGTTTGGCCTGGGGCTTCTCAACATTAATGAGAGGGTCCAGATTTTCTCCAGAATGGCTCCCTCTGGAGAAATGCAGGCTGATGAATGTTCCCAAGAGCCTTGCCTCCAGTGCCCTTCCCCCACGACAAGCCACAGTCACCCCTGTTTTCCCAGGAAATCCTCCTAGAATTGCAGTCAGTTTTGACTCAGATTCCTATGGAGACTTTGCTTTGCCCTGGGACCCAGTGCATGTGGAAGTCTGTGTGCGCCTTTCAAGAATGGGGTCTCTGTTTCCCCCAGTCCCGTGGAGCTCCTGCACACAAGCCCCACTGGCCTTCAATGCCAGATGCTCTGGGGGCTCTTTCTCCCTGTGCCAGGTCCTCAGGCATGGGGATTTTACCTGGGGCTCAGAACTCTTAGTCCTGTAGCTGAGTCTCTGTGATACAGTTACTTTCCAATCTGTGGGGCTTCCCACCCAGGAGGTATGGGTTGCTTCTATTGCATAATCACCCCTCCTACCTCCTGATGTGGTCTCCTCTTTGTCTTCTGGAGTAGAATATCTTTTTGAAAGTTTCCAGTCCATTTGGTTGAAGGTTGCTTGGCATTTGGTTGTAATTTTGTTGTTTTTATGAGAGAGGTTGAGCTCCAGCCCTTCTATTCCGCCATCTTAATCCCTGATTTAGAACTTTAATGAATAAACAGTGAAATTTTAAACTTTCTGCTTTAACTTTATTCTTTAGCATCAAATTGAAGAGAAATTGTGTTCCTTTTTGTTTTGCACCAAAAGAATAACAAATGAAAAAGAAGAACCTAGTTGAAATATTTTTAAATTGCAGTGTAACATTTTTATTCATATTCATTTTCAAGTACTTTTAGCTAAGACAGAGTATTATAAGGAATAAGTTATAATAAACAATTTTATTATAACATGTTTTGGTCTTATTAGAAATAAATAACTATTGATGATCAAATCATTGAAATGTCAATGAATATACAAGAAAGCAGATTAGTGTGGTTTTAGCCAGGGCTGTGCAGTATGGACTTGCAGATTGTGTGTTGCTCAAAGGCAGAGTGGGAGGCCTAATATCCAGCCTGCTTTCTGCAGACAAGCTGTGGGCTTTTTTCACTCTTGAGAAAGAAGTGTTTTTCTTTTTCCAACGTGCTGGCCCAAAGGGAGAACTTTTTTGTAATTAGTACAAAGCACAATATAGTATGTCAGAGTATTGGTTTAGGGCCTGATGTTTAGGCAGCTAGACAACAAATATCTATAACTACTTTTATAGCAGTAGAAAAGTCAGTTGGGGAGAAAAATACTATTAAATGAATTCTCTAAATCATGAGCAAAATAGTAAAAATAATTAAGCCATAAGAAGTTCAAGTAATCTAGTTTAATATGAATTTGAGAAAGAATCATTATCTTCAGTTTGTATTTATTCTGTAGATACCCAGTGGTGTTTGAAGAGGTTGCTAAATTGTAACAGATATGTTTTGGTCCATTTGACTAAACAGTTAAATAAGTAAATAAAACCACTATCTCAGTCTTGTTTGGTAAGATCAAGCTACTTCTGTTATTGTAGTTTATTTGAATTTTGCGTAACTAGATGGTAAAATACAGACTCTAAAACTCTTAAGACTTTTTGGAGCTCCCACTGTGGCACAGTAGGTTAAGGATCTTGTATTGCCACAGCTGTGACGTAGGTCTCAGCTGTGGCTCAGACTCAGTCCCTGGCCTGGGAACTTCCATATGCTGTGAGTGCAACCATAAAAAATATATAATAAAATATTTCTCTTAAGACTTTTGGATGTTCTTATCTCACCACAGCTATAGTAAGAAAATTTCGTTTTCAAATGGCTACAGCCATGTCAGGTGTTTATGAACTTCTCTTGAGGTTTTGAGCACTGCCATTTTAAGGCATATATTGTGAAGGGTAGTATTTCTTTCTGTTGGTGTAAGCCAAATTTTAGTAAATTCATATTTTAGTAAATTTAATATAAATAGTGCATATTAGGGAGTTCCCATTGTGGCTCAGTGGGTTAAGAACCCAACTAGTCTCTGTGAGGATGCAGGTTCGATCCCCTGCCTCACTCACTGGGTTGAGGGTCCAGCATTGCCACAGGCTGTGGTGTAGGTTGCAGATATGTCTTGGATCCAGCATTGCTGTGGTGTAGGCTGGCAGCTGCAGCTCCAATTCAGCCCCTAGCCCAGGAACTTCCATATGCTGTGGGTGTAGCAAAAAATACATACATACATACATGCATTCATAATATTAGATGTAGCATTCTGCCAGCCAGTAATGAACATGTTTGACAGAAAGAATACAGAGCATTTTTAAAATCTCTACCTTCCTCTCCATAATAGGGAGAGTGCTTTTTTCTTTCTTAATAAATTCACCTCTCTGTACAAACAAGTGAGTGTATGTGTGTTCTATATTTCTGTGCATCTTAGGAGTGAAACAGTGGATACTTTCGTACTGTAAGTGCTTCAAGAAAAATGTTCTGCTTTTTGAGAAATAGAGAATTACTGCTAGAGTTTTAAAATAATAATTAGACCTGATAGAAATTAATTAACAAACCTTGAAGGCTTATCAATATTATGTGATCTCACAGCTTTAGTAGTTTCCACGTGGAATATTAGCTGCAGTACAAGCAGTTTTTATAACCATATTACCGTTTGCTTGTTAATTAAACCTGAGGACACAACTGTAGGCTGTTTTTTCATACAAATTTACATGTTCTCTATCTGAAAGATTTAAAGAAGCTTTGAAATTCACAGCCCTTTGGTGAAAAGTAGTCATTTCACGTAAATGTTAGCTTTTGCTATATTTGGTTGAGGTATAATTGACATACAATATTATATTAGTTTCAGGTGTACAACATAGTGATTCAGCATTTGTGTACGTTGTGAAATGACCACCACAGTAAGACTAGTTACCATCTAAGCTCTTGCTATTATAAAATGTTCACTGTTGAGTATTTGCATGGACGGTATTTGATAAGTATTGGTATGGACGAGCACTTAAGTGTATTAACACATTTAATCTTCATAATAGCCTAAAAAGTTCAGCCACAGCTCACTGAAGATTAGAGATTTCCTTTTTAATTTAGTTGTAGTTCCGTTTCCTTGGTTACAAGGAATATTTTCTAGCAATTTCTATTATACAAAAAAAAGCTCTGATTACATACTACTTGCAAATGAAATGAACTCTTATGCTGTAGTAATTTTTGAATAGTTTAATCTTCTCTAAAAATTGGCATTTTTAAGAATATTATATAACTGTCCCCATCATTCTATAATAGGGGTTTGCTTTCAGAGTAGAAAAATTTTGTGTAAAATAAGGAATAAGTAACAGAAATTACATTTCCTCTAGAAAAATAAGATTTTGAGAAAAATAAGATTTTAAAATCTATGGTTTCCAAGAGTGGAAAAAGTTTTTCAGTCTCAGTTATCCAGCATTATGCTTAATCATTGTACATTTTCACAGGAAATTTTATTTTCCGTCCTCCATCATATCATTCTTGTCACCCTCCATCCAAACAAAACACTAGTTAAAAGCAAGGAACTAATATTTTAATCTTTTATACTTTTAAAAAAATAAATGTTTTTGTCTCTCTCCTTCTAGTGCACATAAACAATCTTCTCCTTTCCCATGTACCAAATGTACGGTATAAATTATCCATCTCCTGTCATAGACAATAAGAGGTTTGGAAACTGTTAAATCACATGGCTCTTAGCCCTTCTAAGTCACATTGTAGCTTGAAATAGCCATTGATGAGGACAAGGCTAGGGAGAGCCCCACTAAGGCCAAGAGAAGAGAGAAGCCAAATCTATCTGGATTCTGATAGCCAACTTTAGTTTCTAATTAATATTTTTAGGATGTGATGTGGTATAACAGTTGTATTGGACCAAGTCCTGTTGGTTTGAGGAATTATTGGAAGGACCCTCTACTTCTTACAATTTGGGACCTAGACACCTAACAGTAGAAAATACCTTAGCCCCAAGTCAATATAGATCCTTTTTGCTAGTTATTCATTAGGCATACATTATAAAATTTTAAAACCGATTCTAATATCAAACCCTTATGTGCTGTAATTTTTCTGTTGTTACGAAATATGTAAGATTTGGTTAGGAAGAGCCTTGATTATCTGAAGGTGTCTGTAGGGTGCTTTACATAATACTTATCGGGCTTGCAAATTGCATGGTTAAATGAATGCGATTATTTTTTCTTCCGGTTTTGATGAGATATCATTGACACATAGCACTGTGTCAGTTTTAAGGTGCAGAGCATAATGATTTGACTTACATATCTCGTGAAATGATCACTGCAGTAAGCTGTTGGGCATCCATCATCTCATATAGATACAGAATTAAAGAAATAGATAAGAACTCTTAGAATTTACTTTGTGATAAGAACTCTTAGGATTTACTCTCTTAGTAACTTTTATCTATAACATACAGCAGTGGGAATTGTCATGGTGTATATTATATCCCTAGTACTTATAACTGAAGTTGGTACCTTTTTACCGCCTTCATCCAATTCCCCCTTCACTCATCCCCTGCTTTTTATAAGCACAAATCTGATCTGTGTTTCTATGAGTTTGTTTCTAAAACATAGTTGACCTAGAACACTAAATTATTTCCTATTATACAACATAGTGATTTATTATTTTTATACATTTCAAAGTGATCACCACCGTAAGTCTAGTGATCTGTCACCATACAGAGAAATTAACTATTATTGACTGTATTCGCCATGGTACATTTCATCCCTGTGACTCATCTGTTTTGCAACCAGAAGGTTTTACTGCTTATATTCCCTCCTACCCCCCAACCCCCTCCCCTCTGGCAACCACCTCTTTGTCTCTGTATCTATGACTACTCCTGTTTTGTTATGTTTGTTTGATTGGTTTATGTTTTAGATTCCACATATAAGTGAAATCATATAGTATTTGCCTTTCTCTGTCTGACTTATTTCACTTAGCATAATATCCTCTAGGTCCATTCATGTTGTCATAAATGAAAAAAATTTCGTTTTTTATGCTGAGTTATATTCCATTTTATATATAAGCACATACTACATATTCTTTAGTCTCTCATCTATTGATAGGCTCTTGGGTTGCTTCTATATCTTAGCTGTTGTAAATAATGCTACGGTGAACATAGGGGTACATATGTCTTTTCTGATTAGTTTTTGTTATCTTTGGATAAATACACAGGAGTGGAATTGCTGGATCATATGGTAGATCTATTTTTAATTTTTGGAGAAATTGCCATACTGTTTTCCTTAGTGGCTGTACGCATTTACATTCCCACCCACAGGGCATGAGGGTTCCCTTTTCATCACCTCCTCAGTAACACTTGTTACTTGCTGTCTTTTTGTTAATAGTCTGACAGGTGTGAAATGTCTCATTGTGGTTTTGATTTTGATTTCCCTGAGCCTCTTTTCATGCACTGACCATCAGTAAAAAAATGTCTATTCAGGTCCTCTGCACATTTTTTTTTTTTTTTTTTTTTGCTTTTTTAAGGCAGTACCCATGGCATATGAAGTTCCTAGGCTAGGGGTCAAACTGGAGCTACAGGTGCTGGCCTGTACCACAGCCCCATCGAGCCAGATCCCCAACCCCCTGTGTGAAGCCAGGGATCAAACCCGCATCCTTATGGATACTAACCGGATTCGTTTCCACTGGGCCACAACAGGAACTCCCCTCTGCCCATTTTTAAATCAGATTGTTTTTTTGATGTTGAGTTGTATGAGTTCTTTGTAAATTTTGGTTGTTAACCTCTTATCAGATGTATCATTAGCATGTATTGTCTTCCATTCAGTAGGTGACCTTTGCATTTTGTTGATAGTATCCTTCACTGTGCAGAAGCTTTTTAGTTTCATGTAGTCCCATTTGTTTATTTTTGCTTTTGTCTCTTACCTGAGGAGACATGTCCAAAAAGATATTCTGAATTGAAGACCAGTGTCAGAGAGCATATGCCCATGTTTTCTTCCATAAGTTTTATGTTTCAGATCTTACATTTAAGTCTTTAATCCATTTTGAATTTATTTTTGTACATAGTATGAGAATGTAGTCCAGTTTGATTCTTTTGCATGTAGCTGTCCAGTCTTGCCAACACCATTTTTTGAAGAGGCTGTCTTTTCTCCATTGTATGTTCTTGACTCCTTTGTCATAGATTAATTGCCCACGTTAAGTGTGGATTCTTTCTGCTAGTTTGCTGTTAGTGTTTAGAAACTGAACAGATTTCTGTGTATTAATTCTGAATCCTACAACTTTACTGAATTTATTGATGAACTTAGTTGTTTTCTGGTGGCATCTTTAGGATTTTCTATGTGTGGTGTCATGTCATCTTCAAACAGTGACAGTTTTACTACTTCCTTTCCAATTTGGATTCCTTTTATTCTTTTTTCTGATTGGCTGATTGCTGTGGCTAGAGGATCCATAACTATATTGAATAAAAGTGGCAAGAGTGGGAATCCTTCCCTTATTCCTGAAATGCTTTCAGCCTTTCATTGTTGAATGTGACATTAGCTATGAGCTTGTCATATGTGGCCTTTATTGTGTTGAGGTAGGTTCCCTCTATGACCACAGAAAGTGTTTTTATCATATAAGGATATTGAATTTTGTCAAATTTTTTTCCTTATATGTTGAGATGGTCATGTGATTTTTATTCTTTGATGTGTTAATGTGGTGTAGCACAATGATTGATTTGCAAATATTGAACCATCCTTGCATCCCTGAGAGTAAATCCCACTTGATCATGGTATATTATCCTTTTAATGTGTTGTTGAATTCACTTTGCTAGTATTTTGTTGAGGATTTTTGCTTTCTATGTTTATCAGTGATACTGTCCTGAAGTTTTCTTTTCTCATGATATCTTTGTCTGCTTTTGGTATCAAGGTGATGGTGCTGTCATATAATGAGTTTGGAAGTGTTCTTTCCTCCACATTTTTTGGAAGAGTGTGAGAAGGATAGGTGTTAACGCTTCAATAAATATTTGGTAGAATTCACCTGTGAAGTTGTCTGGTCCTGAATTTTTGTTTGTTAAAAGACTTTCTTTTTACAGAATCAGTTTCTTTACTGGTAATTGGTCTGTGTGTATTTTCTATTTTATCCAGATTCAATATGGGGAGGTTGTCCATTTCTTCTAGGTTGTCCATTATTTTTCATTTATAATTTTTTATAGTAATCTTTTATGATCCTTTGTATATCTATGGTGTTATAACTAATTTAATTTCTGATTTCATTGATTTGGGTCTTTTCTCTTTTTTCTTGATAAGTCTGGCTAAAAGCTTATCAATTTTGTTTACTTTTTCAAAAAGACAACTCTTAGTTTATGGATCTTTTATTTTGTATTTTTAGTCTCTTTTTCATTTATTTCTGCCATGATCTCTGTGATTTCTTTCATTCTTATTCTTTTTTTTAAAAGTCCTTTTAGGTGTAAGGGTAGGTCATAGTTGAGATTTTTTTTTTGAGGGAGGCTTATGTCACTATAAATTTCCCTCTTAGAATTTTTTTTGCTACTTCCCATAGATTTTGGATCACTATATTTTCATTTGGTCCCAAATTTTTTTATTTCCTCTGATTTCTTCATTGATCCATTTGTTGTGTAGTAATGTATTTTTTAGTTGCTGTATGTTTGTGTTTTTCGCAGTTTTTTTTTTCTTGTAGTTAATTTCTAGTCCCAGCGTTGTGGTTGGAAAAGATGCTTGATGTGATTCTAGTCTTCTTAAATTTACTTAGACTTGTTTTCTTGCCTAGCATATGATGTACTCATGTCTTGAAAAGAATACGTATTCTGATGCTTTTGGATGAAATGTTAAATGTATATGTGTATAAACATTTATACATATATATACACACATACATTTAAATTTATATAAACTATAAAATATATGTGTTTTATATATAAACACACACACATTTAAATTTATATAAGATTATATATATATTTATATAAAGTCCATATGATCTAATGTATAGTGTAAGGAAGGCCAGTGTTTCCTTATTGATTTTTTTGTCTGGATGTTCTATCTGTTGATGTAAGTGGGGTGTTAAAATCCCCTACTATTATTGTGTTACTGTCATTTTCTCCCTTATGTCTGTTAATAGCTTTCTTTAAGTATTTAGGTGTCCTGTGTTGTTTGCATATATATTTACAATTGTTACGGTTTTTTCATGAGTTGATCCTTTGGTTATTATGTAATATCTTTTTCTCTTGTAACGGTCTTTCTTTTAAATTCTATGTTGTCTCATACAAGTGTTGTACCACAGTTTTTAGTTTCCATTTCTGTAGAACACCTTTTTTCATCCCTTCAGTTTCAGTCTGTGTGGCTTTATATCTGAAGTTTTATTTTTAATGTCAAATTTATGTTTCTCAATCTTTTAAATGTCTTCTAGAACTTTTGGTTTACTGAGTTCTCCTATTGTTTGTTAAGTCTCTGAAAAAATAGCTTTCTAATGCTCCATAATGAGTTTCGGTAAAGTTTCTTCATGATTAAAATAAATTTCTAATAACGTTCATGAATTTGAATGTGATCCCTAAGATGTGTCACGTGATTAAAAGTAGAATATCATTGGACACTTTACATATTTAGCCTGAAGTCCTGGTATAGTTAAGAATAACTCCTCCTAGGCCTTTTATTTAGGATGCCAACTGTAATCCCACTGTTGAACACTAAGAAAGTATAAACCTCCCCATGGAACACTGACCTCAGAAGGGCTAAAAAGTTTTGTTTTTTTGGGTTTTTTTTTGCTTTTTTTTAGGGCCACACCCGTGGCATATGGAGGTTCCCAGGCTAGGGGTCTAATCAGAGCTACAGCTGCCAGCCTGTGTCACAGCCACAGCAATGCCAGATCCGAGCCACATCTGTGACCTACACCACAGCTCACAGCAATGCCAGATCATTAACCCACTGAGTAAGGCCAGGGATTGAACCCTCAACCTCATGGTTCCTAGTCGGATTCATTAACCGCTGCGCCACGACGGGAACTCCTGGGCTAAAAAGTTTTGATGCTACATAATCTCTCATATTCTTCTTGAAAATGATTTTCATGTGTTATCACATAGTGTTTATGAATATAAAGATTATATAGTGAACTGGAAAATACCTGCTAATGTGAAACATATGAAGAAGAAAATGGTTTAGGTTAGAGTTTCTTTTTTTAACCCCTACATTTGTGTTCAACTTAGTATGTTCATCGATCAGCTGTAGCTGTTAGACAAAGCCTCTATTCATGCTCTGGTATTCTGCACTGAGACAAAGCATCAAATAAAGAGGATCGATACAGTTTCTTCAGTATCGTGAAATTATCCAACACAGATGAAATGGTAAATCTGATAAGAAATAAATTGAGTTTGTCAAAGTTGTTTAGACCTAACTTAAGGTAAGTCTCTCAATCACCCTTGCTCTCAGTTTTCTCATCTGTGAAACTGGAAATTAGATCTAGAGGATGCCTAAGGTCCCTTCCATCTCAAAAGTTCCATCTTAATAACAGGTAACCCATGTATTTTTTAGTTAAAAATGGTCCAGCAAGGTGTGGAAAGCTAAAATTTCCTCACTTAGTTAGTGTCTCACCCTGCTTTGCCATTGGTGTAGCTGTAAGTTTCAGCTTTACCTCTTATTTCTTCATATGCTGACACATGGACACCCGTAGACCTTTTGGGAGAGGGTGAGTAAAGCTTTATTTGTAAACTTCTGTTTTGAGAGACTACTTTATCTTAAATAACTGTCCTTACATTGACCATTTGGAGCCTGGTATATCTTTTGTCCTTTGCTTTTCTCCTCTTCCACTGGCTCTCTGTCTCTGGTGCAACATAGATTCTCTGGCTGCACTTTCCTCTGTTCCCTCTGAAGCACAGATTTCAGATCCATTTGCACCAGAACCTGCTCCTCCTACTACAACTGCTGAAATTGCCACTGCTTCAGCTTCTGCCTCAACTACTACAACTGTTACTGCTGTCACGGCCGACGTGGATCTCTTTGGAGGTTAGTCAGCCACGCCGCTATCCCTTTATTTCCCCTCTAGGATCGCTAACATTACCATGGAGTTAAGACGTGTAAATTTTTTACGTTCTGTAAGAGCAAGGCAGAGTGTTTAAGTACTTTTTAAATGTTTAATCGTACATATTTATTTTTGCTCAACTTGTCAACTTCATATTCACTGAATTTTAGTGGTTTTACAGCAGAGCTGCAATGCTTTGGAACTATTTTATTGTCTGTTCTTAGGATTTAAGTTGCTATTGGTACTCTTGTCCCATATATGCTTCAGCCCTGCAGTGTCTGCTTAAGTTTCATACCCAGGTCCTGTCATATTTAAAATTGGCTTTGGGGATTTTTTTTTTTTTTTAGATTTGAAATAGCTGAGAGTACAAAAATATTAAGGAAATATGGGAGGGGAAATCCTGGCCTGGCCTAAGTTATTTCTTAAGATTTAGGACAAAAAAAAGAATCATCTAAGAATAGTTCAGATCTAGAGGTCTCTGAAGAGAGTTTAGGGATATGCTCATTTTTGCCACTTGAAATTTGGTTCTTTCCAAGCAAAAACTTGAATCGTCTTTGGCTTTGGAGCTTTGAGGCATCATTTGAGTCAGCACTTGTGATGCTGATTGAAAACAGGTTTAGATCAGACTTTGAAATGATCATCGGAGAACATTTTCTCCGTGCAAATGTAAATTCTGACATAGAGTGGATTTACAGCTGTAGGCTTGAGTCAGATATCCTAGATTCTGCCAGTATCATGTGCCTAGACCTGATGAATCATCAGAAACCGGTTCATTTACATCTTCCCATCTGAGTGATACTAATGTCCAAACCTGGAGAAGTGCTCATTTCAGATGCATGCATCAAATGCTGTTATAGTCATCATAGTTTTTTGTTTCTTCATTAAAATAAAACATCTTTCCTGGGGCATTTTGAGAATATGCTAAAGAAGTCGGAGGAGGCAGGCAATGAAGGACAGGGGCAGGAAAGATCTGGCAGGCTCTGATGGAGGTAAAAGATTCCCCTGGGAACATACACTCCCCTGCGGTCACAAAGCACTGTGCCCCATGCCACGCCCCAGTCTCCAAGGCTGGCCAACCTTGTCTAAGACAAGGAGTACTGAGCTCGACACAGCATCATTGCCCCTGTTTCAGGCAAGGAGTTTGCTGCTGCCTTGCTTCACTGCCCCCGTATCACAGGAGAAATCCCTTAAAAAAAAAAAAAAGTGGGGGAAGGGATTTGCAAACTCTTGAATCATTTATTATAAAGAGTCGCCTGCTAGAGAAAGTTATTTTTTCAGTTACACCTTTGTAGCTCTTGAGACCAGAAAGTATTAGCTTAAATTTATAAAATCATTAATTCCTTGGTGGCCCAGTGGGTTAAGGATACAGCATTGTCACTACTGTGGCTTAGGTCCCTGCTATGGCTCAGGTTCGACCCCTGGCGCCAGAACTTCTGCTTGACGTGGGTGCAGCCATAAATAAATAAATAAATTTATAAAATCAGCTTCATCACCCCTTGTCCCTTCCCCCATGATTGGTCTTGGGAATGAATGGTTTCTCATAGGCTTATGTTAACAGAAAAATTCAAGGAAAGTATGGATCACAGTTTTGTATGTAAGCAGTTCTTTACCTTTAGCTATTTAGATTTTTGTTTTTCGGTCTGCTTTGAGTAGCTTAATTGCCTCTAAGAAATCAATCCATTGCATTTTGCTTCTCTTGTGGTTCTCTACAGCCTAAGATATTTCTTTGAAATATTCTTTGTGCTATTATGCTATTTGTGTTGATCTTTTATTACTGCGTTGACAACATTCATCAAGCAGAAGAAACTGTATGTTTGGAAATATTTTCATGATGTCATTCTTTCTAGCCTGAAATACAAATTGAAAAGGTCAGTACTAGAGGGAATCGTATAACTTAATGCCAAAGAATGGGGGCTACCCTTGAATTTCACCAATATCCTTTCTAGTCATCTGGCTGGAGACTGAGTAAAGATGAATGCATCTGTAAATCTCATCACAGTTATTTTTATTAATCTGTATAAGTTCTTAAACTCCTGGCCTCTGATAGCCGTAAGATCTCTGTCCTCAATGTTCAGAAGTCACTGTGTCACTGCCTGTTTTGTAGTTTTCAATGATATTCCCTAATTTCTTTCATGTTCCTTATGGATTTATAAGGAATGATCTAGAGGTAGAATTTTAAATTAAAACTTGAACTAAAATCTCTTTGGACGTGTTGTGCAGCCAGTTTTTATTAGAACTTTTAAATAACGAGCACAAGTGCTTGTGTCTACGTGACTTTAAAATATGCCCTTTGGAGGTTTTATGTAGCATTAGTAAGTAGATCTCTTTAGAAATAAGCTTAATGAATTTTAGTTTCTGAAAAGATGGCTAAGTGATTAATTTCATGAAAATGAAATAAGTAAAACATTAAAATTTTCTTTGTTAGTCTTATATTTTCATTACGGATTTGACAAATATGAAATGTCTGTCTATGAAATATTTTAAAATATTCAGATTGACACCCACATAATGTGTTAGTTCTCTTCAATGTAAGTAATTTTAAAAATATTTTAGAAACATGATATGTACTAAAAGCTTTATTTTCTAAAGGGAACTCTTTCTAAATTAAAGTATAGTTGGTTTACAATGTTCTACCAATTTCTGCTGTACAGCAAAGTGACTCAATCATACATTAGTCTATCCAAGGAGATTGGCTATAATTCCTAAAGGGAACTTTTAAGAAAGAAAATCTGCCTTCTGTGGACAGGCAGAACAGGTCTGCAAGGCAGCGTTTTGCTTTAAAATTTTAGTAAAACATACTGATGAACATAAAACACAGAATCATTAACAACACTGTTTTTCATTTATGTAAACTATATTAATAGCAGCACATTGGTTTGTAACAACACCGGTTTTCTAAGCAGTACAATGCTAAATTGCTGCTGATTCCTTCACGCATTCACCAGGATACCCCTTCAGTCAGCTGTCCCAGTTCGTAAGCACACAGCCCCGAGGATGGTAGGCTGTGAGCACAGAATCGGGTGGCTGGAAAACCAAAGAACCTGTCTGGCCAACCTGGATAATAACACACTAAGTTAATCACCCTTCCTTAAAACTGATATGTAAATATAAGCACTCCTGACTAGATTTCATGTAAGAGTCTTACAATCTGGGACCTCTGAGGAAGAAAATGAACCTGAATGGTGACCCTTGGGCTGTTGAGAATGATTGAAACCCTTGTGCCCAGCATGTGATTTAAAGGTGGCGTGTGCAGCTACAGCAGGTGGGGGAGGACAGCTAAGAATGGGAAGGCGATAGCATTTAGAAAACTTCACAGAGGTGTAGTCAGTCACTGGATGGCTGGTTGGGAGCTTCCTCCTAGGTTGCCAGGAGGAAGAGAAGGCTAATCTGTGGCTTTTTTATAAAACAGCATCAAAGTTGTGTTATTATCTCTCACAGTCCGAGGGCCTACTGGGCTCAGCAAGACTGTTCTCTCTCAGGTCCTTTCGTGGCTAGTCGGTGGCTGGGGCCGGGTCACCCGCAGTCTCACTTACTCACCTCTCTGTCTCCTGGGCTGTAAGACCGAATGGCCAGTGGCTGGAGCCACTGGTGCTCCTTTGTTTAAGGGAAGTTTTAACGGGAGTAGATAACTTGATAATGTATAAGTAACGGGAGAAGCATTAAAAGGAGGTGGATGTTTTGCTGACGGGGGAGGGGGAAAAAAAACAACCACCTCTTCTAAAGATACAGCATATATATGGGTTTCACCTGTTTACACCCAAGTGTTAACTAAAGAGGCCAGTCACAAATACTTGTTTGAATTCTAGCACTGATATAACTGGTGCTTATGCCATAGTAAAATGCAGCGCAGTTCATGGCAGGAGAGTGGTCAAACACACACACTCATACAAGCACCTTACAGGCAAGTCCTGACCTCACCACCTGCCAGACCTGGGTCAATTCTTGCACTTGCTCGGACTTTACAAGTTTCCATTCTGTTATCTACAAAGTGGAGGGAGATAATAGAGCCTATATTACAAGAGGGCTGTAGGAATTAAATTTAATAATGCAGAGTTCCCACCGCGGTGCGGTGAATTAAGAATCCAACTGCAGAGGCCCAGGTTGCTGCAGAGGTTCAGGTTCGATCCCCAGCCCAGCACAGTGATGTTGCTGCAGCTGTGGCATAGGTCGCAGCTGCGGCTCAGATTCAGTCCCTGGCCTGGGAACTTCCATATGCTGTAGGTGCAGCCATAAAAAAAAAATTAATAATGCAAATAGAATATTTAGTGATGCATATGTAACTACTCACAAAATAGTGACTGCTGTTGCTGTTTCTACTACTACCAATATTATTAACCTCAGTTCCAAATTTTCTAGAATTAAAAGGAAATAAAACACCTGTCTTGTGCCCTCACAGCCTCCTTGTAGATTTTTCTTGTGTTCTTCTGCCCTGGCTCAGTGCTTTCGTGCTGGTGCTGAGTCCTCTGAGATAGGATCCGTAACATGGCATCTGGAGAGGCAGGGCTTCACTTCCCACTGGTGTGTTTTCTCTACTTCATTTCTTTTCTCTGGCCTCTCCCCTGACTGACCTCTACTCAGATCATCTATTCCCTCGGGGTAGCCATGGGAAGCAATCAAATCAGTCTGTGACACATGGAGTTCCGGTTGTGGCTCAGCAGGTTAAGAACTCAACTAGTATCCATGAGGATGTGGGTTCGATCCCTGGCCCCGCTCAGTGAGTGGGTTAAGGATCCGTCATTGCTGCAAGTTGCGGCACAGGTCACAAATACGGCTCAGATCTGGCATTGCTGGGCTGTGGTGTAGACCAGCAGCTGCAGCTCCAATTAGACCCCTAGCCCGGGAACTTCCATATGCCACAAAGTGTGCCCCTAAAAAGAGAAGGAAAAGAAAAAAATCTGTAAAACATGAATAACTGTCCCATCGTCCCTCCAAGCGACGTTCATTTTTTTTGTAAAAGACTTTTTTAACCCAGGTGAGTCTCACTGAAAGTTTTTAATCCTGGCTTCAGGATGTTACCCTGAAATCTAGCAAGTAAGTGGCAGGTTTTTGTTGGTCCCCACTTTCTAGGAATTTCTTCGAAGCAAGTCATATTTGTGATGGCTTCATTCCTTGTTTACTTTGAAACTAAAAGGGTTTCTTGGAAAACTGGGGGTTTTGTACCATAATTTACATGGTATGTTGGCAGAAATACATTAAAAATCACTTGGTCGCATCAGCCATTCATAAATTGGGCATTTATAAACTGGGGCTGCCTGTATGTTGATGGATCTACTGTATGTTATTATAATCTACTCTAAAGAGTTATACACCCGTAGCCTTAAAACGTGAAAATATGTTTTTAATCTGTTGAAAAGAGATCATTTTCCACATAACTAGAGCAATGCAGTATTTGAAAACAATTCATTGAAGTCAAAATACAGGCATCATGGTGTTATCTCCCAATTTTATTTCTTTGCTTCTTTCAAACAAATCTTTGTGTATGAAAGTATTTTTCAAGGATAATGAAGTTTTCACTTTTATGACTATTTAGGACACCGTTCGTCTTAACAGCGTAATTTTGCCTGTACTAGACTATAACATTCAGGCTAGAATTGTTTACATTGTCATCATATATTTCATATCATTGGCATTAAGGAAGACATCCATGTTTGCTAGAAACTAGTAGTCAGAGACATCATGATAACACAGTATATAACCTGGACGTGAAAGTTTAATATCTTCAGTTACCTATTAAAGTAACGTTTGTGTTTTGATTTTCACATCCATTAATTTCTAAGGGTGCATAAAACATGCTTCTCAGAGCCCTTATACAATGAGAATCTGGTTACCCCTTGGATCCTCCGAGGCCTCAGGATCCAGCACGGTACCCCTTGCACGTAACCGACACAAAAGGATGCAAAGACGTGTTGTTCCGTGACCGCCGACAGTGCATGGGCCATAAAACCGCGTTGTCAGAAATTCGTGTTGTATAAGGGAGCCTTCTTCGCAATGTAACTTGGTTCTTTTACTGTATTTTCTTCTCTTTTTATTCCTTTAATTTCTGTTGTTTTACAACCTGCGCCCCAGACGCCTTTGCAGCTTCTCCCGGGGAGGCCCCTGCAGCATCTGAAGGGGCCGCCGCAGCAGCTCCCCCAGCAGCGGCACTTGATGCATGTTCGGGAAATGGTGGGTTTCGAGTCCTGAGCCCGTCTGTTGTTCTGTCCTCGTGTGAAAGTCCCATAGTTAGAGCCAGCCCTCTGTTGCTCGAATCTGACTTTCTCCTGAGCCAAAAATATCATTCATCAGAACTGAATAAAGAAGGCCGGCACTTAAAACATTAAGAAAACAAAAGGCATACTTATCAAAATTGACAATTTCTCAAGATTGACAATTTTTGTCAGTGCAAGTATGCTCTCTTAATGTTTTTTTCCCTCTCCAACGCTATACCGTACTCCTGTAACACTGATTTCAGATCGATAGGCATGGTTTTTTTTTTTTTTTGCTTTCGCTTTTTAGGCCCGCACCTGCAGCTTATGGAGACTCCCGGGCTAAGAGTCTAATTGCAGCTGTAGCCTCCGGCCTACGCCACAGTCACAGCAACACCAGATCCGAGCCGTGTCTGCAACCTACACCACAGCTCACGGCAACGCCGGATCCTTAACCCACTGAGCGAGGCCAGGGATCGAACCCGCAACCTCATGGTTCCTAGTCGGATTCCTTAACTACTGCGCCACGACGGGAACTCCTGATAGGCATGTTTTAATGAATTTTCCAAAGCTACCAGATTGACCAGATCAAGGAGGGTTTTGCAGACTAACCACCTGTGATCCTAGACTGTAGGCTCACCTACCAGTACTTTGAAGTCTTAACTTGTGTACCTACTCCGTTTTCTTTTCTCTTTAGAAAAAAAAAATGTCCAGGTCACTGATCCCCGCTCCTAGGGTGATCCTTCAGCCCCAGCAGCCTAGTGCCCAGCTAGTGTATGAAATACCTATGAACACTTGTCAGGCGTTGCTAACCCGTAGTTCTGACGCCTCTCTCTTATCTGTTTCCTCACTGATGCTGTGTGTGTCTCCGCTGTTCCTTTCCCCAAGACCCCTTTGCCCCGTCTGAAGGTAGTGCAGAGGCTGCACCCGAGCTGGACCTCTTTGCCATGAAGCCACCCGAGACCACTGTGCCTGTAGTTACCCCTACAGCTAGCGCGGCCCCTCCGGTTCCCGCCACCGCTCCTTCTCCTGCTCCCGCCGTTGCAGCTGCCACCACCGCTGCCGCCACCGCCGCCGCTGCCACCGCCACCACCTCTGCCACCACCGCCACCACCACCACCACCACCGCTCCTCCTGCTCTAGATATCTTTGGTGGTAATTTTTTTTTTCTGTCATTGTTGTCGTTGTCATTGAACTCTGTCCATCCAGTGGGTCGCATTCTGGTCCTTGGGACGTTGCACACGCAACTGTGACTGCATGAACACCGTGTCATGACACGGTTCTCCAGCAACCATTTGCAGCTCGTGTCCGAACTCTCCAAAGGGCTCATGCGCCCCTGGCAAGTGATGCTGTTTTCAGGCCGGTTTGTGCAGTCCAGTAAAGGCATGTGTGTTCTTGGTCTTAGATTTGTTTGAGTCGGCTCCTGAAGTCACCGCAGCGCCCAAGCCGGATGCTGCCCCTAGCATAGACCTGTTTGGGACAGGTAACGCCACGGCCACCTTTTCTTTACATTCCTGTGCCTAAGATGTTTTCGTGATTAAGCTCTTTGTTCTCCCCTGTGCTAATGCCTTTGTTAGATTTGTGACTCTGATTTCAGCTTTCTACTTACTTCTGCTTGGTTTTGGTTTGTTTCATTTTTGGAAGATGCTTTCTCGTCTCCACCGCAAGGGGCCTCTCCTGTGCCTGAGAGTTCTCTCACTGCTGACCTCTTATCCGGTGAGTGCTTTTGCCAAGGTCAAGACTTTAGAGGTGGCTTAGGGGGGTTATGTGTGGAGAGGTGCATGCAGAAACATGCTGGGTGTGTCTTGAGTTCTTTCACACTCAAAATTCACTTTTAAAAACTCATTTTTTTGGTCCATCACCACCTGACGAGGGTAAACATTTCAAATCTATTGCCGGTTGAAAAGAGAAAACTTGTCTTTGACACCAAAACCTCTGACCTCAAGAAGTCACGTTTCCTTTCCTTCTAGGAAGCATGTATTTTAAAACCCGTTTGCTTTTCCCTGACTGTTAAGAGTGTCTGCAGTCTTCCTGCTGTGAAACATGAAATCTCAAAAAGCTGTTTGTCAAGGTTCATGGTTTCCCTTTCCTTTGGGTGACACAGTTTTTCCTGTTCTGTGCTTCACTGCAGTGGATGCATTTGTCACACCATCTCCTGCAACCACTGCCTCGCCAGCAAAGGTGGATTCTTCGGGTGTGATAGATCTTTTTGGGGGTGCGTATCTCTCCTCCGTCAACACTCACAGATCCTTTTTTATTCCTCAGAATGGTCTTCAGATCTATTTCATCATGTTTCATTTTTATCCTTTGGACTCTGTGAAGTTATTTCCATCTTCTCAATGTAAACTTAATGTTTTTAAGTCTTATTTTTTTCCATTTCTTTTTCACCATCATCTATATCCTCATCAGTTCCTCATAACTTTCTGTGCATGTCCTAACAAAACCAGACCATTTTTCATGTGCAGTCTTTGTGTTTTTAACTTTCTGCTCATCCAAATGTGGAATCAACGAATTAGAATTTCCTTCTACACAGTTCTTCCTTTATGATCCTGATCTGTTGGCTAAATCGATATTTCTGAGTTTTTAAAGCAATGTAAACATAGGTAATTCAGAATGGAAAACAAATAAGCCGGTCAAAACTGAAAGCATAAGCTCTGGATGTCATAGGGTTTCTTTATGCTGAGTTTAGTGTTTCTGAAACCTTCCTGAGAACTGGAAGATGTTTCACTGATTGAAGTGCATTTTCCTTTTCTTGTATGTTATCTGAAGACAGGCAGACGTACTGAATGAACTCCTGAACCACTCATTTGGATGACACATTCAAAGTCTTCTATCGGCAGTAAATTTATAGGGAAAAGCCCAAGTTTGAAGGGATTTCCTCATGAATATCCATAAATGTGTGTGCTCTGGGCTGACGTACCATCCTTAGCAAGTTGAACTCCCCATTGCGTACGTGTGGTACTAGAAACATCATAGCATGTGCCATGACGGGTACAAAAGATGTCACAGTCTGTGACATTCAGGGGCTCAAAACTTGTGGCAAAGAAGCACTGAACTTTCTAAGTTCCTGCTGTGGCATGGTGAGATTGGTGGCATCTCTGCAACGCTGGGACCTAGGTTCGATCCCCGATCCGGCACAGTGGATTAAAGATCTAATGTTGCTGCAGCAGTGACATAGGTCACAGTGGCGGCTGGGATCTGATCCCTGGCCCAGGGACTTCATATGTCTCAGGGCCACTAAAAACAGGGGGGTGGGGGGGAGAAAAAAAAACTTCAATAGGTGCAAATAGGGCTACTGTTGCTTCAATTGCTTATTAATTTGTTTAATAGAGTTCTAGGTGGGAAGATTCTTTTATATTACCTTTGGTCAAAATTAAAAAAAAAGAAACTTGGTCCTGTTTTGATTAATTAAGGATTTAGCTCCAAAGTTTTATTCTTAAAAAAAAAAAAAAAGGAATTTTTTAAAATTCTAGGAGTTTCCATCGTGGCTCAGTGGAAACAAATCTGACTAGCATCCATGAGGATGCAGGTTCGATCCCCAGCCTTGTTCAGTGGGTTAAGGATCTGGCGTTGCCGTGAGCTGTGGTGTAGGTCGCAGATACGACTTGGATCCCATGTTGCTGTGGCTGTGGTGTAGGCCGGCAGCTCCAGCTCTGATTCAACCCCTTGCCTAGGAATCTCCATATGCTGAGGGTGTGGGCCTAAAAAAATATATATTCTAAAACTCTTTCTTTGAGAGAAAAAAGTGGCCAGAGCATAATTCAGTCCCCTCAGTCATTGCACGTGTCCACAGGAGACAAGCTCACCACACCGAGTGTCATGTCTGTCCGTTTCTCCACAGAACTCTTACTTTACTGTCTGTACTCACTGTTCACACTCTTTTACTTTTTTGCTGCGTAATGGATAATGGGTAGATGCATTTGGAAGTAGTGCTTCTGAACCCCAACCTGCACCTCAGGCTGCTTCTAGCTCGTCAGCATCGGCAGACCTACTAGCTGGTAATTAATTGAATTAAAATAAAATGATGTTTTGTGCAAGTTGCATTTGGATATATTTTTATGAGTAACAGATATTATGTAAATTTCAAGGTGCATATTTTCTTTCTCTTATGAGACATGAAACACAAGACATTGTGTAATAGAAGGTTGCTTATTACCCAGGATTTTATGAATTTAGTCTCAAAATCATGGTTGTGTACAAGCCACTCCTGCAGCTCCTTGGATGCTCTTAAAATGCCTTACTTTCATTAGCACGTTTCTTTTTGTTTATTAAAGAGGTAATATGCTAACGTGGCAATTTTTATGTTGTATTGCCTATGCCCAACCTTCTATTTTTTTAAGGAATTTGTGGGAAAAGGTACCATGATGTGTGACAGCGGTTCTGTAATATGTGAACACTGCTAAGACACGCGGGTGTAGGTTTCCACCATTGAGTTGGAGCTACTGACACCGTGCCCCTGTTTTAACTAGCTGATCATTTTTCTACCTGAAAACCCCTGGAGTGAGCAGGGGCCACTGTGTGGAGCAGATTGGCTCAGGATGCCAAGGATTATTGCTTATTGCCAGGATGGGGCAGGTAGAAAAAAAGGAAATATTTCAAGACCTCAGGGGTAGTCAAAGCCAACGAAAAACTTTCCCTGGAAGCAAAGCGCAGTATGCTTAATGATATTATTTTTATTATTTTTGCAGACCTAACAATGATTATTTTTACAGGCAAAGCATGTGCCAAGTGCCAGATCCCCATAGTAAGTTTCAGGTTCAAGTTACCCATCAAACTCACCAGACCCTGCTGCTCTACTGTACTGTGACCTGACTTAGAAAGATACCTGGCAGGAGTGCAGCAGTGGCACCACAGAGGCCTGAGACCCTCAGATGCCAGCTCTGATGCCCGCGCCCCACCAGTCACCACAAGGAATGCATTTGGTCATAAGCTTGGCAAGGCGCTGATGAGAGAGTGACCCATGTCAGCAAGGAAGTCACTGTGTTTAGAGTCTCAGCTTAAATTCCCGGCTAGCCCCGTAGCCCTGGATGGGGTAAGCGACCAGTTCTCATTTTTTAGTGTAGGCAATGATCCTGACACCAGGAACAGCAGACTAAGGAACATAAATTCTGGGATTAGTGATGACTCGTGACCTCATTAAAGGACTCTCGTCTGCTTTCTGAGTTGTAGGAAGTTTGACATGAGGTCAGATCTCTCCTCCAGAGGATGGAGGGGGCGCTCACGGCCCCAGGTCTTTACCCTTTCCTTCCATCGGTTATTCACACCGGCTGTTTATCAGTCTTTCCCGGGGCAGTAGCATTTCTTCACTGTGCCCCGCATTCTCTCCAGAGCACCCCCGTTAAACATGACACTCTTGTTTGCCGAATCCACTTCCTTCCGGTGACTGCCAGCTGGTCTTTTCCCCAGTGGTGAAGAGCCAGCGTTCCACTGTGATGTCGCTGGGGACTTTGGAAGCTGCAGTCGTAAGAGGCAATGCACTTAACACAAACCACCACTGGTTTCTTGGGAAACAAATACTGCCTTTCCTGGCTTTTCTCCTGGCCTCCGTAGTCTTCATAACAGCTTCAAGTTGGTCATGGTAGTTTTCATGCACTTACTTAACCAGTCTGCTTACTTCACGTTTTCAAGGGTCAGCAGTGGCATTTTAGCAGGCCCCAGAAAAAGCCTATTTGGGGGAAATGACCTTGTCAATTTCAAAATGAGGTGGCTGATCATAACCTTTGGCTTTGAAATTTTAATTAAGATCAAGATGGCACATGAAATCAAATGTCCCAGATTTTTGCAGAATGCTAAGATGCCTTTCCTTCTCTCTGGGCAGCCCCCTGCTCTGCCACAGACCCCAGAGAAGGGTTTTAAGTCGGTCACACAGGAGGCTTCCAGAGTGGTCAGCCACCATTGTCCACAGCCAGTGCTGCAAAGCCACCACGGCTTCATTGTCCCCAATCCGTTTGGCCTCTCAGCTTCCAGGGCTAGAACCTGAGATACTGTTTCCAAAAGAGCCGAGGACACTAGGAATGAGGGCAGAGAGGCCATGGTGGGGGGGAAGGCTCTGTTCCCTTCCAGTGCCAAGGCAGATGTCGTCAGTGACAGCTGAGAGGTTTGATCCCGGCAGATGAGATGGATCCAAACACACCAGCAACAATCAGGAAGGGCTTTGTCACCCATTGTCTTGTGTTCTGCTTGGTCTATGGGTGGGTTCCACGGAGGAAATAGACAAAAAGGGTGTGTCAGGCCCCTTCACCAGAAGCGATATTAGATAACTTGGTTGTGTTGTGCATCCTAAAATCATAGTGAAATTGGGTAGAGAAGAGGAGAAATTTAGCACTGAAAGTGACATTGACCCAGATGTTAGGGACGGTCCCTTCCCTCTTTTCCACTGCATCTTCTTATGACTGTTTCAGTCATGGGAAAGGTATTTTTGTATACATTTTTCCTATTTAGATAAATTAATTTTTAGTAGAAATGTATTTTAAGGGCTTTCCAAAATTTATAATTTAATTTGCATGTATCTGAGTGTCTGATTTACTTGGCCTGAGGCCAGATATTCTTTCACCATACATCCTGGTATAAGAAATTTCTCTAGGTCTCAGTTATTGGGGCCAGTTTTTCATGCTTCTTTCTGGTTTGGTTTATAGAAATACGTTTTTAGTGCTTGTTCAAGTAACCAAACAGCAAGAAGCTAAGTTTTCACTGAAAAATATCATGGACCATTAATATGTCTGTCTTAAGAACTTTAGCAACTTTCCTAGCCCCCAAACAGAAACCCTGCAAATAAATACAATATAAAATCTCAGTCATATTTATATATGTAGTCTAGCTGACAGAGGCTCTTTCTGAGTTTTCATATGGCCTAGACATTTTCATTTCATGAATATCAGTGGTAGGACACAAATTCAGGGCCCTGTGTTAGGATAATTTGCAGTGAAGCTTTACACTTGGGTTATACTTACATATGTCTAAGGGGAGAGATCAGCTAAGTCCACAGGCTGATGAAATGAAGAGGGACACTATTTTAAAAGATAAATGAGCTTAATCATAGATAAGGAGGAAGTCCACAACTGTGGTTCAAAGTAGGAATTTGAACAAAAAAAAAAAAAAAAAAAAAAGAAGAATGAGTTCCTATTGTGGCTCAGTGGGTTAAGAACCCAACATAGTCTCTGCGAGGATGCAGGTTCAATCCCTGGCCTCACTCACAGGGTTAAAGATCTGGCATTGCTGCAAGCTGCAGTGTAGATCACAGATGCAGCTGGGATCCTGCATTGCCATGGCTGTGGTGCAGGCCAGCAGCTGCAGCTCCCATTCAGCCCCTAGCCTTGGAACTTCATATGCTGTAGGTACAGCCCTAAAAAAAAAAAAAAGGAAAGAGGAAGTTGTACTTTGTGAATCTCCAGAATCTTGTCCTGTTGACTTTTAGTAATAAGACTATTGTGAAAGAGTAAAAAAGAAAAATAAGACACAGACATAATAATGTGATTTAGACATTATTAGTCCAAAAGTAATGGTTGGTGGACTGAGGACTCTTACCCCTTACCCGACTAGAGTTAGATTTTTTTTTCCCTCAGAGGAAATCAATATACATGTAAATAACAAGGGAAATGCAATAAATATGTAGTATCATTAAATGTTAAAAATATTTTTTAGAGATTTTTAAACCAAAAATTAAGAATCATCTGAAAATCAGGGAGAAAACACTATCAAAAATTGGCTTGTGATTTAAAACTAGCAAACATAGACTAAATGGATAGTCTCGACTTACTGTCATCATAAAAATTACTTCTACAACTGTCAAATAATACTAGTTCCGGAATTAAACTGGGCATGAAATATCATCTTAGTCACCCTCTACCCCTCGAATAAAAATGTCAGGTTCCATTTGATACACCCAGTGTAGTGAAACTAGAGAAAATTCTAGAAAAGGTTGCCATTGTGGCCAGGGAGGACAGACTGAAAGAAAAAGCCTCTCCAAGTCATTGAGATTACTGGTGGGCTGCAGATATTACCCATATGCTCAGACAGAGGCTGGCTGGAAACTTGAGAATTAAGTTTATAACAAATAAGAGGAAATGCACTTTCACACGGTGAAGAGTAAAGCTATCAAGCTCCCCTCATGTACTAGCTGAAAATAACAGATGTTTGAAAGAGATAGATTGCTGGATGACAAGGTAAACATGGATTATTAAGGGAGGTGGGTATATTCAAGGATAAACCTTACTTCTCAGGTGGACACGGAGCAGGAAAACCGTGTTCTTCCATAATTAGCACAGTTCTGGGGCAACTGCCCCGTAAGCTGCCAGCATAGGAAGCGCCTCTTCCTATCTTTAATTCAAAAGGTAAGAAAGAACAGGGAACTGCCCTAGGAGGTGCTTCGTAATTTTGCATTCTCTTTTAACCACTTGACACAGCTGGCTTTTTAGCAGAGCCCCAGAAGTCCTTGAATTAATTTAACATATAAAAATTTTCAGTGTGGAAATAATAGCAGTTTCCACTAAATGGAAAGGTCCGTCGAGAACCTTCCATCCGTGGTGGAGGTGGGAAATGGTCTGCACAGTGTCAGACAGAAGGCTCTCGGGCTATTACTCCTGGCCATACTGTCTCAGATTGATCTTAGCAAATGGAATTAATAACTGTACCCCTGAGGATAATGCAAAGGGCAGCATCTTGAACATAACAGAGCAGAGGTGAGTGTGGGAGGGTACCTGTGGGAGTGTGTTTATCCACCAGCAGTTTTGACATTGCACTCCCTCGCCCCAAGTTATGTGATAAATACACAGTGACTGTCACTTTGGATATGTCTGTCTTAATAGAATTTTGTGAAGGGTGTAGGCTGTTCCCCTGTAAAAGATACATTCATGAGACTAATGGGTCATCTGCGATAAGAGGCACGGTTGAGCACGTGCGGATAGCTGGGAATGAAGTTACAGTGCAGGACCGGTCAGACGTGCCGTGCGGGACATCCGCCTGCAGGACGTCCGGACGCCTAGTGAATGTGGTCATTTTCAGGAACACAGAGCACCTTTCTTAGTATAATTTAGAGCCGTAGAGAGGTAAAATTTGTGGCTAGGCTTTCCTTACGACTTACCTCTCTTCCAGGGCTCTAAAACTTGTCACTTCACAGGAGGAGTTCCCTCAATTCCTTATTCATGTCTATAGTTTTCCAGTTTAGCTCCTCACTGAAGAGTACAGCAGCAGATTTTCCATCTCCAACGTACTCAGTTGGTTATTTGATATCACTTTATAGCTTTTTGACTAGTCTGGGTTTGAGAGGGCACCTGCTTCCTAAGAAATGAGCATCATGGCGGGGGCGGGGGGAGCCATCTTTCCACATCTCTGTAACGCTTATAAATCTGTCAGAAGGGCACAACTCTGGCCTTACTGCTGACTGTGGGAAAGAAGCCAGTTCATTGCCGCCAAGAACCAAGGCTCTCAAAGATTCCTTGGTGGGATCCTGGCTCTGCACGTGCCCTCGTTTGATCTTAGACAAAATTATTTAACCTCTCTGGCCTCAGCTTCCTCATCTGTGAAACTTCCTGGCATTGCTATGAGGCTTGAATGAGCTAATATATGTTTTAGGTTGAACCATATAAAATTGTGATTCTTATGAGACCAGAATGGTCCAGTTTTGGCAATTTATATGATTCCTATGGTTCCACCTCAAATAATGCTTAGAACCGTGCCTGGCACTTGATGAGCCTCATGCCTATTTTGGATCTACCTTCACTTTTTTAGAGAAGGCTGTAATTTTTTTCATTGAATAGTATTTTTTATTCACCTATGGGAATGATCTGTTAACTTATGAAATTCAGTAACACTAAGCAGATGAGCCCTGGGTATATACACACATTTTTCTCTTTCTGTTACTGAATCATGGTAGGTGTGTTAACTTCTCTTGTATCTTTTCTAGCCATGGAAAAATGTGACAGAATGAGATGATTCTTAGGCCCTTTCCAACACTAATATGCTGTGATTCTAAAATAAATTGCCCCTTCTTGAAGTTCCATGGTGGCTCAGTGGATTGTCACTGCTGGCGTTGTCACTCCCTTGGCTCAGGTCACTGCCATAGCGTGGGTTCAATCCCTGGCCTGGGAACTTATGCATGCCACAGGCATGGCCAAAAAATAATTTAATTAAATTAATTGTCTCTTCTTGACCAAGTTGTATGAAACTGAGATTCAAGTACAGCTATTTCCACATTCACTTGTAACAAAGAGAACCACACCCTAGAAAAATTGCTTAAATTAACCACATCC